>VZTQ01015306.1:42232-61752 GCA_013400755.1 Pelecanoides urinatrix | reverse complement strand
TGGAAGAGCAGTAATCAATCAACTATCCTACAACCTAGATCCAGTAGTGTTTGCCTGAAGATGTGTGAAGATTTTTATGGTATATTTTCATGGTACTATTTCAAAAACGTATCAACAAATTTAAAAGGATTTTTTTGTATGTACGAGAATAAGTCATATTTAACAAAATTACATTTGTACTTTGAGAATAAAATTCAATCAATTGCCACCCATGGGGAAGACTGGACCAGCTCAATATCATTTGCTCTTGCTTTCCCTCTGCATCTTCTTTACTCAGCATTCCTACTTAGGTATCCTCTACACAAAGAAGAGAAAAATACTATAGTCAAAAAATCAATACTGGTAGGGACTACAACATCCTCAGTGTCTATATACTGGTCACCCAGGCTTGTTTGGGTTATCAGAAATATTATGGGGGAAAAGTGCATGTCTGTGTATAAAAATACCATTTCTGCTACCTACATCTGCACTTATTTTGGAGTCCAGTTAGTATTTTCCCTAAATTCAATCCTTAGCATTTATACATTCACAGTCAACAAATTTTGAACATTTATCATTAGGGCTGGAGAATTCAGAGTGCTAAGGTTCCAATTTGTTTTCTGCTGAGCCAAGACTTTTTATAAAAACAAGAGCTTGCAGAACTCTTCAGTGCACTGTTAATCTTTCACACAAATAATGACTCAAAACTAAATCAACATCTAAATTTTGAGACAGTTCTAAGAGTCACCCATCAAAAAAAAAAAACAAATATTAGTCCCTGTCAGGAACAACACACAGTTTCTTGGGCAGGTATTTAAATGATTTTAAAGTGATCTTGAATGTGAAATTACCTGTGTGCCCACAAATACTCTACAGCAGCATTTTCAAAAGGCTATTAAAATTCATAGAAATCTCAGATTTATGTATCGTCTACCTGTTTCAGCTTATAAAAAGGATCACAAGCCTATTTCATTTAAAGCTCTTTGATCTGTTCCTTTGGGTCAGGATTCGACAACTCTTCATTTTGACTCTTGTTGCCAATTCCCACAGACTTCCACCCTTAAGATGAATGTCCTACAACCCTTCCTCCCTTCCTTCCCCATCAACAGTCCTTTCCTGAACTCAGTCTTCCTAAGAAAAACAAAAGAATTCCCAAATCTCCTCTTTCAGGCTGAGAACAGAGTTCTTCTATTCTCTGATTCTCTCTCTCCCTGAGGGTGGCAGAGACTTTCTTCATCACCATCTTTACAGACAATACACCTGTCAGGTACATTAATTTTGCCTTTGAAGGTCACGATTAATTACCAGCTTATAAATGTAACAAGTCTTTAACATTACACTAGCCAACATTAGAAGGATATGAGAAGAGGGGAACATACACATACCATCAGGCACAACAACAGATTTTAACAAAACCTGCTTTAGTTCAAGGTTCCACAAAGGTTTGAAACTGTCCAGGAATGACATGAAAGTTCATAAGTGGAAGAACACATTTTTGATCAAGTCACAATCTTTTTTTTCATGCAGAAATCAATAGTACATTTACATTTATACTACAGAGAAACTGCTTTTTAGTTCAGAAGCAAACTGATCACAGATTTTCTTCTGTTGTTGGTAATTCCCCTAGACTTTCATTAATAAAATGGAAGTCCCACAGCCCTCTTTCTGTTGTCTACTCTGAAGTGGAAAGACAGGCAAATATTTGCCAAAGGAATGGGATAATCAATGTTTGATAGAAATGTAAAATGTTTTCCTTTCATTCATTTTCATTAACTTGAAATAATAAAATGATAGGAAGATCAACTATTTACAGAGAGAGTCATTAAAATGAAAAATTATGAAAACGTGATTTCATTGAGGTAGTAAATCTTTTGATTGTCTCATACTACCAATTAACATTGCACTTTTAGCCAGTATTTTGCAGTGGATCACATTCATATCTCCTGGTCTCTTAGAAGAATAAAGAGATGAAGTAACCTACTTTAAAAAAACAGAACTAACTTGTGGCAATTATTAGTATTTTCTACTTAGTCCTGAAGCCAGAATTAATTCAAACAGCTCATTGTTTAATGTGAAAAAGCTATCGTTTCCTAACGAGTATTGTTTGTCCACAGAATAACATCAGAATGGACATATGAATATTCTTTAAGAATGACAACTGTAGTAGAAATCACATTTAAAAACTGGTAGATGGCATGCAGGATATCAGTATTAATACACTTAAAAAGGAGAGAAAGCATATCAATAACATTACTGCTTAACAGCACAAAGTAAACAGTACTTGCAAATATCAGCCAAACACAGTATGTTCTAAAATCTATTAAAAGGTTTTAAGTAAATAGTATTTTCTACCTAATTAAATTCTTGTTTTGTTGTATAAGGAACTTATTTTCTTGCTTTGAAGATGATTATTTTTAGAGTTCAAGAAACAAGCACAATGTTTAACTGAATAAAGGGATGACCACATTATAACCTGCTATTCACTTGCTGACATGCTAGTAAAACAAGCATATTCTTTCACCCCATTAAGAAACACTAAGTAATCAGATGAAGGAGTATGAAGAACAAACTATTTCAGTGCCTCAATTATGCATTGAGGAAAATACTCAAGACACCATGACATATTTGAGTGAAAGTGATACTTAATTGTCAGATAATCTATAGGGAAAATGGAAAATATACCAGTAAAAAATCCCTGTCCTGGTCCACTACTCTCTGACCAGATTCTTTTAGATATTCCATGCATGGAGGGTGTAACATTTAATGTCAGATTTACTTATCCAAAGATAGTTGATGCTATCTACACAAGATTCTTTTTGCTAGTTGTCTAGTTTTTATGCTCTGTGTTGGGCTGACCCATGTGTTCACTGCTCCCATGCTGGTCTGACCACCTTCTGGTCCCTTTTGTATTGAGATAAAGTCAGCTTCATTGCAACAGCTGTGTTCAGTCACACCCTACATTATTCCCTGAGCTTCACAGGTATGTTGCCCTCGCCCACCTCCCCTGAGCCTTCTTCCATTTTAGGGATTTATTGGGCAGTCACATTCCACCCTTTTGAGTTTAGTCAGTCACAATCCCCAAGCTAGCAACAGCATGGAAAGATTTCTTTTTTCTGTCTGAAAATAGAATCTATTTAGAGTTGAACTAGAAGAAAACTGTAAGCTTTTAATGGAGCCATATCTTATCAAGAGTCTACAGACTTTTCATCAGTAGGGTATTTGAAGGTTAGGTAGTATTTCTAAAGAATATTTTCTAGATCATGACAGATATCTCAACTATTCTTTCACCTTTTTAACTAATGTGTCTGCAAAGTTTGATCAAAGCTTTGAAACTTAATAGAGGAAGTGCACACCTCATTTCTGAGGTAATTTTTATTTTTTTTGCATGCAACTGCACTTTATTACTGTTTTTAATTTTCTATCATAATTAAACTTTCCTGTACTGATGGAAGATCTGCAGCATCTTAAGATGATGCAAATAAAACATTATGACTAGCAAAAAAGGAGAATGAAGGTCTCAGTCCTTCAGGTCTTCAAAAAAACCACTGTAGAACAGTTTCTGGTGTCCTTTCTCTTCATTTCACTCTAATAATGCTAGAGGGAAGAAGAGGATCAGAGTATCAGTTACAGAATTCCCTAGTTCACCTTCTGATCCTTCCCTTCAAAGCGTGAGACCACACAGAATTAGCAATATCTTTTCAGACAGTGTAGCAGGGAAAGAGTTTTAACACTGTTTAAACCATTTCCCCCAGCTATTGAATTAGGTACTCTGTCTGCTAAACTACTCTATCAGCCTAGATACATGAGTAGATCCTGCTCCATTTCTCTCTGTAATGCTGCCAGCTTGCTGATAGAGATATGTTATATACTTCAGTATTTCTTATAGAAAAATAAATCCTATTTTGTAAAGCAAACCAAGGAGTAGACATGTATCATACATTTCAGTTTTCTAGAGATGAAGGATACTTTTCTCTCTGTCTTTCAGAAAAGAACAGGATGGCACTGATTTTGTTCATATTCTCTATTCACCTTCCATACAATCACAAAGTCAGGTTTTGCTGGTAATGAGTGGGCTGCTCTCGTCCTTTAATTAGAGATGGGAAATAAATGGAAATGCAGATTCTAAACATAAATATCAAGTATTATAATCCCAGTGTTTTCACTGGAAAAGGTTCACTGCTTGTAAAAGGCCAACAAATGTAATTCACAAAAGCTGGTGCAAAAAGGTTGAAGACAGACATAGGAAAAAATGAAACATTTCAATTCATTTTGGCACCACTCAAAATATTCAACTGATGGTAACATCACCTCCAAACATGCCTGCATGGACTTATCTATAAGTCTTCTACTCAATATCTCCAAAGATGTTAATAAAGAAATAAGAGTGAATTGAGATAAATAGATTGGTCAATCCCATCTGCTTTGGGAACCATGAAGAGAGTCACATGGAAACAGAATTCCTCTCAAGAATTCACTATGGATAGAAAAATCTTCAGTTCTGATATATGAAAGTAAGCCTAGAGAAAACTGGATTTCTGTTTAACCATTGGTATATGTTTTTATAGAAAAATTTTGAAATTAATCAGGACAGAATCTGGATGGTATTGCATTATCTACTCTAAAAATCTATTTCTGTATGGAGGAAAGGACATTGTCTTACAGCTTTTACAAGATTCTATTAAATTTAATATTTCTGCTGCAGAAATGTGGCAGTTTAAAAATGAATATTTTTTTTTGCTATTTAATGCTACAAGCCTGTAGCCTTACTGATAAGCAGAAACTTACCTGTCATGGTAACATTACAAAATCAAGTCCTTCAGTTCAAAACCTTAGCAACAAGCAGTATGGTTATATCATGTGTTATTGCATTGCTTTGTTTAGGCACCAGCAATTTTAATATCCACTCACCTCATGTAAAACACAAATCTGATCAACACAGTCTTTCAGCCTTGTTAGGCTGAAGACAGAGAATGCGTAAGTCATTAAAACAATATTCTTTTTAGCAGAAACCTAATGTACAAACCAAATTATTAAAACAATTGTTGGGGGTTTCTACATCCTAACTTGATATGATAGTTACAGTAGGACATCAGCACCACCACAGTACATTGACATAAGTTTCAGTAGTTGCAATGCTATAAAGACCCATTATGCTGCTTTTTCTGGGTCACAGGGATAGCTTTATTGTTGTAGACCTCCCTATAAATTCTTCCACTAAATGGTGTCACGGATTCAAATTTAAACTTAAAGTGCATTTTAGACCAGAGTCATTTGTCATCATCCAGGTCAGATTGTTATTAAACTACTGTTATTTCGGTTTAATAATGCTATTCAACTATGAAGACCTACACAGTATGAATGTCAATATATGTAACTTGCATTGTGTATTATAACAGTCATTATAATGAAGTACGCTACTGTTTAACTATTTACTTATATTTAAATTCTGACAGGCCAAACACTGAAAAAAAGAAACTCTGAAGTTTTCCTTTCTCTGGTACCTGCAGCATAGGAGATTAGATGACATAGAGAACTGCCATCCTCTGAGGAATCAAAACCAACTAAACAGATGTGGGGCAAGACCAGGACAAAAAGAAAGAAAAGCACTTAGAGAACAAAAGGAGTTATTTTAAATATATGAGTTAAAGTACAAAGTCATCAGTGTCATTTAAAATAAATCTCATTGAGAAGTAATTGCAGTCCTATACATCCGTATAATATGATGAGAAATGGGAAGAATGTTATTTTTGTCTGTTTAATTTTGATCTTTCTTGAAAGATACTAAAAAAACTTCTAAGTTTTTAACCATGTGTCTTGATATGCTGCAAACCAATTTTAACTTTTTCCAACAACCTTTTTAAAAATAAATAAAATTCTAAACAAAACAGAAAAGTAGGACTAAAAAAAAAAAAAAAACAACCGCGACCAACACCCCTCTGCTCTCCAAACCCCACCAACCAAAAAAACCACAACTGTTGTCATCAGGACCTTCCCCTTCCTCAATTAGACTGGATTTCTAGGAAACATTGGAAATCTCCTGGAAGGTCAGAAATAAAGTCTATAGTGTGATGAATTAATGACATATATTATGTATAGCAAAATAGACATGACATTATTTGCATTTGACAGGTTCTTACTGTAAGAAAATCTACATTTGTGTCATAATAGGTTTTCTGTAGAAACAGACAACAGCCAAAAAAAAACCCCCAAACCAAAACTCAAGGAATATAGGAGATTTAGATAAATAAGAGGTAAGTGTTTATAATGTGTGCTAAATTACTAATATTTTCAATAACTTTACAGATGCTTTATCTTATAAAACACTGCTGGAGCCACAGACATTTGCAGTGACAATTTTATATGTTTTTAGCAAAAATTTTGCTGCATTTTAATGAATTCTCACTGAACTGACTTTTTTAGGTGTTGTTACCATTTATGCAAGAAAAACTCTGCACACTGTAAACCTCAGTGTTATTCTAGTTACTAGAATAGATTATTCTTGTAGCTGGAAAAAGAATAATATTTCAAACTGCCAAGATGCAACATTTAATGATCTGTTAATTGTACTAGACACACAAGCGTGCTTGCACACATACACATAGAGCCTGCAGAATCATAGTTGGTTTGAAATAATTATTTTTAATTGAAAGCATAAATCAATTCTTTTCAAGCACAGAAATAGCTTCCTTTTTGCTATTCAAAATGGGCTGGTAGGTAATTAGATGAAACTTGAGTTCATAGATAAATATATGCTTTGTTGATTGCACGTAGCATTTCAAACTAAAGCAGCTGCAGAATTACTGAAAGAATCGAGATTCAACAAATTCTCTGACATCTTTTATCAGTAATATGGACAAATACAGAGATTTACTTATACTGTCATATAAATTGATGTATTAGTCTGGTAGGAAAAAAAAGGCAAGAAATATATATCCAAGTTTTTTGTAGTAGTTGGTCATCAACTCAAGAATACTTAGGATTCTCACAACCTTCAGGTTATTACTAAATAAAATAATAACAGAGATTGACCACAGTGCATGCCCAATGTTGTACCTTGTCACCAAGATTCATTTATTTGAGAAATCTATACAAACTTCCCATTTGCTATCCTCATTTCTGTACAGAAACTATAGGCATAAAACTTGCAATATTCTAATACCTTTGGAATCTGCAGATTAAGGTACTATATGAATATAAAACTTTTATTATTTCATTAAATTGGCATTTTTGGTTTGATAATCTTATAAATCCAGGTGCAGATTTTGTTCAGATAAGCATGATATCGCTTTGCAAAAATATTTCTAAATTAAATGAACACGTCATTTAGCATCCACTGTCTGAGAAGCACTTACTGTTTCATTAATGACTTCCTTTGTAAAGAGACAGATCTGCAAGGTTCCTCTTGTAACGCAATAGAATTGTCTCCCAGAGGAGAAAAAGCATTAAAAACTGCAGCAACAAAGAATACTGGATAAATATTTGCTTAAATGTAACGTTCTATGAATACTAACGTAAGACCAAAAAATGCTCATGGGAAAATGTATAGATATGTATATAAATTATGTGACCATTGAAAGCCTCATGGTCCAGGAAACATGGTCTTGCCATTGCTTGTAACAGACCACAGGTTTGGCATTAACAGACCCACCAAAGTGTGTCAGGTTTTAGCTGGACGGATCTCACCTGCCTAGAGTCTTGCTTTAGTTAGTAAGAGTATCTATCCAATGTTATTTTATCTTTAACTTTTGTTTAACTGTCTACAACAGTGTAGTGTAGCACAATGTGTATCTGTAATTAATAAATTAATTAAAAGTGTAGTGGAGTACAGGCATAAGATGATGGCAGAAGCCTAAAAAGTGTAGGCACAGATTGATGCAGGAGGACAAGGGCTATAAACAACTTTCCTGTGGTCAAATACTGCTCAGAGGAATGCAACCTTTAGAAGCTGGATGAAACAAGTTTTATGGAAAAGAAGTAATGAGGAAACATAAAACACATGAAGTATAGTAAATTTGGATGAAAAGTGTAACTGCAAACCAGTGAAGAAAGACCAAGATGTAGTCTGTGGCAGCAGATATATAAAAATGACCTAAAGCAGACCCTACAGTGAGGTGGGGTGGACCATCAGCATCAAGCCCTTCTGGCAACAACCTCAGGATGATGACAACAACTGCGCTCCCCAGACTCCTTGCCTGATGCCAATGACCTTAGAGGGGCAATGAACGAGTGAGAATAAAACAACTGGAAGGGATAGGTAATAGTAAACGTGGGTATAATTATCTTAATTGTACATAATCTAGAGCATCAACATCATTGTAACTGGAATAATATTAATTATTTAATTACTTGTTAATCTAATTAAAATCTTAACAGTAAATTCTTGGCTTTATTTAATAAATTTCTTTTCCCCCACAAATTCAAGTAATTGAGTGCAATATATCAATAACACTTGTAAACCAGCTTAGCCAAATCTTAGTTTTAAAAGTTTGTCAAGGTAGACGTCTAATTTACATTGTTTCATGAAACATTTCTCAGTTCACATAATATGTAAATATACTATTGTAAAGAAGATTTTAATCTTAAATTCTGTAAGTAGAAGTCAGCATAAATTTTCTGAAAGTAAAAACCTGTAGATTTAATTATAAGTTTTTACTTTTAAAAATTATAAATTAAATATGGACATATTTAATGAGTTCTAGATTTTTTTCCCGTGAACAGCTTTGTCTAAAACACTAAAATGAAATGAATCAAATACACATTCTGTTGCCTCCTAGAAAGAAGAGTGAATAGTCTCAAGAGGATAACATTAGCATTTAATATATGCACATTTCTATTATTTTCAAACACAGGGAGAGGCTACTAATGAAAGCAAAACAGAGATGAACAAATTAATAACAACTAGAGATTATTATTTCTTACAGCCTCTCAGTCTGTCTGTTCACTCAGTTACAGTTATAAGGAGCCAGTCTGCTAACCAAAGTGATGTCTACAGGAAGAAAATCAGTTTCAATGAAAACTGGAAATACCCCTTGCCAACTTTTGGAGTCAATTTAAGAAGTGAAAGGAATCAAAGTGTTAGAATGTAAGTAGTGAAAAAATGGAGTTCAAGCATGACAGTCAGCAAAGCACTGTATTCTGCTTTTACCAGCTTAGCTAATGGTGCTAGATGAACCTTTGTCTGATCCAGTTCAGCTTTTCTTATGATCTAGATGAATTCAGTTCCCTTCCAAATAGAGGAAGCTTTCACATTACATGGAGTCTTCTCTGCTGCTTCAGAAGATGTTTTCTATAAATCAGGAAAAAGCCGCGTTTCCAAATTGTAAATGTATTATTCAGATTTTGTTTTCTTCATAACAACATAACAAAGTTCCTTCACTTATAATCAAGCAATCCAGTTTCAATTGTTAAGACGACACACTGAAAGTGTCTTCTTTCAGTAATTGGAGAAGAATAATGTGTTTCATGAGCTAAAGAGCCATAATAGTAATTTTCCTGTGACACAGAACTGAGAAATTCTAACAGGATCATAAAGTTTGGGGGATTTCTTTGGTTCAGTCAGGATCTATATTGCAAAAGATGTTCCTCCTTATTAATATTCAAAATAAGACAGCATTGACATGACAGCATTTTGTATCATAGTCACTGAATTGCTACCATAGCAGGACCACATTCATACCAAACAGTTAAAGTAGCAGTAATTCTTTGCATCATTTCAGGAATATTTTTAATTTTTAGGACAAAGTACATACATATATACACCTATGTGCATAGGTATGTGTATATGTGTGTTTATAGACTCATACATATATAAATATATACAAACATACACATACAGAAAGAGACGTGTATGTAGGCAAATAAATACAGCAGCTCCTGACACAGAACTGTGGATACATTAATGCAGGCTGGTTGGTTATCATACTTAGAATATTTATGGGAATCAACCTCTCCCCTCAAAAACAAACAAACAAAAAACAATCAAAAAAAATCTTGAGGACTTTTCTTCTTTTAAAGTTTGTTTGTTTTTTTGTTTGTTGGGAAAAAAACACTAACCGATTGGGGTTTTTTTGGGGGGGGGGTCTGCCTAAGGGTAATCTCTGTTCAATTGAATATGTTCTCATTTTACAATTTTAACTTAAGTTTTAATTACAGCTGTTGCTTAAGTAGTTTCATTAATTGTTAGCATTTTGTAATTGTAGCTTCTATGAACTGTTCTGTCACTTGCAAGATGGGGGGGGGGGAAAGAAAAAACTTATTAGGTACTTTTCTTAAATGGAATTCATTTTTCAAGAGATGCTAAAACATGATCTCCATAAGCCCAGCAAGCTTTCAGACTTTTAAATTAACTAGTCAGATATGAAAACTCTTGTAGTAGCAAAAAAAAAAAAAAAGAAAAGAAAAGGAAAAAAACCAACCCAGTAACACCTTCAGTCTGTAATTTTAACAGAACATATTTGTCCTGAAAAAGCTTTCTGTGTAAAGATTTTGGAAATCTTGCTAAAGTAGAGGAATGAACAGAGAAATTAAGTCTGGCTTGTACCACAACGAAAGAGTTGGGGTATTTTTTTTTATTTTTTCCATACTACTCTTTTTCAGATTTCAATTTAAGGACTAAAATAGTAGTGGCTTCAGGTTGAAATTTAGTGAGACTAGACATTAAAAGATTTTGAAAGCTAAAATTTCAATTTTGAAATTCTGAAATGTTAATTTTGAAAATCTAAATCTCACCTTTTTGTTCTTTACTGAAGCATTAAATAACTGAAATTAAGACAAAGTATTGGTTTTGGGTTTACTTATACCATCCATTTTCTTTTTCGTATGTTACTTAAAAATTTAATTCATGCTCTTCTCCCACTTTTAAACATTAGCTGCTCACATCCCACCAACCTTTTCATTTGAATTCTGTGTTGAAAAAGTAGTTTCCATTCACTTTGAAACATAATTGTCTATATTCAGAGATGTTTAGCACTGAGAAGTACTATGAACAAGGGGATAAAACATGGTGCATTGGCTAGTCCAGCACCTTAATGTCCTTCTTGTCGTGAGGGGCCCAAACCTGAACACAGGATTCAAGGTGCGGCCTCACCAGTGCCCAGTACAGGGGCATGATCCCCTCCCTGCTCCTGCTGGCCACACCAGTTCGGATACAGGCCAGGATGCCGTTGGCCTTCTTGGCCACCTGGGCACACTGCCGGCTCATGTTCAGCCGCTGTTGACCAGCACCCCCAGGTCCTTTTCCTCTAGGCACTTTCCAGCCACTCTTCCCCAAGCCTGGAGCGTTGCCTGGGGTTGTTGTGGCCGAAGTGCAGGACCCGTCACTTGGCCTTGTTGAACCTCATGCAGTTGGCCTTGGCCCATCGATCCAGCCTGTCCAGGTCCCTCTGCAGAGCCTTCCTGCCCTCCAGCAGATCAACACGCCCGCCCAGCTTGGTGTCATCTGAACGCTCAATTCCCTCATCCAGATTGTTGATAAAGATATTGAAGAACACTGGCCCCAAAACTGAGCCCTGGGGAACACCGCTCATGACCGGCCACCAACTGGATTTAGCTCCGTTGACCACAACTCTCTGGGCTCAGCCGTCCAGCCAGTTTCTTACCCAGCGAAGAGTGTACCTGTCTGAGCCGTGAGCTGCCAGCTTCTCTAGGAGAATGCCGTGGGGGACGGTGTCAAAGGCTTTACTGAAGTCCAGGTGGACCACATCCACAGAAGCAGGGACCTGCAGAAGTCACCTTATTACTACAAGAAAATAAATAGTCAACGTTATAGGTAATTACATTATATTCAACTGCAAATCACCGTAGTCAAAGCAGTCTAATATCACATGCTGCGGAAGAGTTCCTGCTCCTGGAAAGCATTCTGTCAAATGCCTAATAAATTAATTTTGAGATTCTTAAGTTTTTCGAGATACGAAGCAACAGACAGAGCTGGATAGAATATCAGAGTGATTAAGTCTTTAATTTATTTTACTCCTGTTCAATTATACTTAAAAAAATAGATACACTTCTTTCACTATAATAGCTAGAGAGTGTATAAGCCTATTTCTACATATATCAATTCTAATTACCTTTGAGCAATTAATAAAGATAATCTATCACAGCTTAGAGCAACATGGTTTTAGGTGAACTTCATCAAATGAGTATCATGAATATTCAGATCATGTTCATTTTAATCAGAAAAAATAATGATGGCAAATAGCGATCATTTTTCAAAAAGAGAACCTTTATTATTCAGCAGCTGATTTTTTTTTTTTTTTTTAATACCTTTTGGGAATATGTGAATTGCATTGCATTCACGATGTTCAAACTTTGTGATAAGAGCATCAAATGTGGCTTTTACACAAAATACAAAGTAAAGAATTATTATATGCTACTATGCTGCAGATTCCAGGAAAAAGATTTGGGCAAAAGACTGGTTATCTAACAAGTAGAACTACCTCCTTCTACCTGCTACTGAGGTAATCTCTCTTCTACCATAAAGAGGAAAGAGGAAGATTAATCACTTGTATGTTCTAAACAATTTATTTCCCCAACTATTTAAAAAAAATATGAACAGAATTGCATCACTTTAATTTTTATCCTCTAGTCTTATCTATTTAATATCATCTCTCTATTAACACAAGGTGAAAAACAATGAAATAATTATTTCAGTCCTGAATATAAAATTAAGATGACCCTTACTTAATTGATATGACCTTTGTAATTGTATGTATAAGATTCAAAAAGTACAAATCCTTACATCAATATGTAGAATAGTGAAGACAAAGTTATTAAAAAAAAAAAGAATATAAAGTTATAAATAAAAATGTAAAGTCAGGCTAACACACATGTACTTTCAGGCACTTCTTTGGCTTTACCAGTTAAGCTATTTATTTTACTTATTTGACACACTTTTTCCTCCACACCATACACCTTTGAATTATTTAACTTTTAAAAAGGAATGACAAACTTAGGTTACCTCACTTTTCGTCAAGTCCAGAAGTGGAATCTGTGGAGTCTTCACTCAGTTTAAACACAAAAGGTACTTTTGTGACTATTAAAGTTCCCCAAGTACCTAAAAAACTGATAAAGGAAACACTGAGTCTCCCCATCTAGAAAACTGAGGATCCACAAATTAAACATTACTCTTTCCCTGCATCATAGTGAATTAAACCCGGGAGGTTAGAAACACCTTGAATCCAACTGGCAGGATCAAATCCCTCACAAAATTCACCTGGAACTATTTTTTACTGAGAAGGCAAAAGCAACAGCACATTTTGTCTATATAACTTAGCTTTCACCAAGACAACTGGATTCAATTCAGCCTTACAGTCACTGGACACTGCACTTCCATTTCTGTCCCAAGTACAGCCTAAAAGAGCATCATTTAGATTTAATCCTCCCCCAATTTTTTTCAGTGAACATTAAAAAAAAAAAAAAAAAAAAATTCTGACATTCTGTGTTAGATGCAACCCTGAACACAGACTGTTACCTCAGCTAAGGCAAAAAGCATCTACCGCTTTGGGCTTTCACGGCTAACTAATATCCTTATTTCATAAGGATTTCTTAAGAGGGAAACAGGTACAGTTAAATGCCTAACCTAGGTGAACCAAATACCAGCAATTTTATTATTTTCCCTTCTTCAATAATTTTGAAATCCGCAGGGAAAAGTTATGAAAAATAACCAATTACCCTACCCAGGTAGAAAAAAAAGACAATTTAAATATCCCACTCACAGCAGCATAAACTCAAATAATAAAATATCACAATATCCCTCCCATTGTAACAGAAGATCAGGTTCAAGACCACCTGGGGAACCTGAACATACACAAGCCTATGGGACTCAATGACATGCATCCCAGTGTCCTGAGGGAACTGGCTGATGTAGTTGCCGAGCCACTCTCCATCATATTTGAAAAGTCATGGCAGTCAGGCAAAGTCACCAGTGACTGGAAAGAGGGAAATATCACACCCATTTTTAAAAAGGGTAAAAAGGAGGACCTTGAGAACTACCAACTGGTCAGCCTCACCCTCTGTGCCCTGTAAGATCATAGAACAGATCCTTCTGGAAGATATTTCAAAACATATGGAAGACAGAAAGGTGCTGAGAGACAGCTAACATGACTTCACCAAGGGCAAATCATGCCTGGCTAATTGAGTGGCCCTCTATGATGGAGTGACTACATCAGTGAACAAGGGAAGAGCTATAGATATCATCTATCTAGACTTCTATAAGGCCTTTGATACAGTCCCCCAAAAGATTCTTGCTGCTAAATTGGAGAGGTAAAGGTTTGATGGATGGACTGTTAGATGGGTAGGGAATTGCCTGGAGATGGCTGCATCCAAAGAGTTACTGTCAATGGATCAATGTTAAAGTGGAAAACAGTAATGAGAGCTGTCCCTCAGGGGTCCATACTGGGACAAGTACTAATTAATACCTTCATCAATGACATAGGGAGTGGGATTGAGTGCACCCTCAGCAAGTTTGCAGATGACACCAAGCTGAGAGGTGCATTTGACTGGCTTGAAGGAAGGGATGCCATTCAGAGGGACCTGGACAGGCTGGAGGAGTGGCCCATGTGAACTTCACCAAGTTCAACAAGGCCAAGTGCAAGGTCCTGCTCCTGGGTCAAGAAAATCCCCAAGATCAATCTAGACTGAGGGATGAATTAACTGAGAGCAGCCCTGTGGAGAAGGACTTGGGGATACTGGTGAATGAAAAACTGGACAGGAGCTGATATGCATTCACAGCCCAGAAGACCAACCATATCCTGGGCTGCATCAAAAGCAGCGTGGCCAGCAGGTCGAGGGAGGGGATTCTGCCCCTCTGCTCTGTTCTTGTGAGACCCCATGTGGAGTACTGCGTCCCTCTCTGGGGTACCCAGCAGAAGACAGACATGGATCTGTTAGAGAGGATCCAGAAGAGGGCCATGAAAATTATCAGAGGGCTGGAATACCTCTCTTATGAGGAAAGGCTGGGAGAATTAGGGTTGTTCAGCCTGGAGAAGGGAAGCCTCTAGGAACACCTTAATGCAAGCTTTCCATACTTAAAAGGGGTTTATAAGAAAGATGGAGAGAGACTTTTTACCAGGGCATGTAGTGACAGGACAAAGGGCAATAGTTTTAACTGAAAGAGGGTAGATTTAGACTGGACATAAGGAAGAAATTTTTTATGATGACCATGGTGAGACACAGGAACAGGTTGCCCAGAGAAGTTGCCAGATCGTTGGCAGTGTTCAAGGTCAAGTCAGATGGGGCTTTGAACAGCCTGATCTTGTGAAAATTGTCTCTGCCCATGGCATGGGGAGGGTTGGACTAGGTGATCTTTAAAGGTCCCTTCAACCCAAAGCATTCTATGATTCTTTGATCCACACTGTGCTGGGAGCAGGAGAGACAGGAAGATCTTATAGGTGACTGCACCACTTCACTTAGGAACTTCAATTTTTTTGCACAGTGTTGTGTCAAAAACAGTACAGAGAAGGTCTGATTTTTTTTTTATTTGTTTTCCTTTGTATAGTTAAATGAACGCAAAGTCTGTGCATTTCCTTTTATCACCACTGAATATCTTTTTCCAGTTTTGGGCACAGAGAACAACCTTGCAATAATTTGCACTGTTGATAGTTACTTTCTTCCTACTTGAAATGGCTAGACTTCAGCGGTATCTCCTCACTTGTTCTATTACCCGAAGAATTCTGCTGTAAATGAAAAAAAAAAGGAGAAAAAGATAGAATTGACACATTTAAAATACTGGTGAAATAATGTGGTGAACATTTTCCATACAGCTCAATTTAACTGGCAGTTGACACCATACTTTACATTCTTAATTAGTTCAATGAAAAAATTAGTCAGATCCCTAAAATCAAGGTTTTTGTGACTTTGTAAAATTTCCATTAGCATCCAGTTATATGTAGAAGTAAGCACCTTTTAAAAACTGTATGCTTCATATCTGATTTATCTCAAGTGCTAATGTTTAAAATACTCTCATAAATATTTATTCTCTTAATAAGAATCTATTATAAATGTTTTTGTTTATAATTTGGAGTTAATTAAAGTGTCTTAGATTCAGTGTTACTCCTTATTAAGCGCATCACTACTTATTCAATAATTTATTGATATTTAACAAACACAAACAGTGTCTTAATGTATCTAATCTAAAACCCTATTTGATTATAAACTGAGCTGGAGAAACATGTAGCAGAGCAGTAGCCTCTGCTCTGTTAACAATGCTTTATTTGGGCTCAGAACTTTGTTTCATTTTTGGTGGCTAATATTTTTGTACTAAGTTCTAATGCAAGACGTTAAAATAATGATAGCTAACACCTTTACAAAATTGAAGTACAGCAGTGTTATTTCTCAGGTAGTAGTTGCATCATGAAATACCTTTTTTACCAGTAAGTTAGTCCTTTGTTCTATTTTCCTTCTCTCTCTCCCTATATGCTGCATATTTTACTTCTAAAGTAATGGTTCTTCTCAGAAAAGTACTATGCATTGCTTTGGTAAATCTTACAGGCCTTCCTTCTTAAAGGCAGACAAGGACTGCTTACAATAACACAGATAGAAAACAAATTAATTTCAGTAACTACCTTTAAAATATATTCTATTGTCTTTTTCATCTTATTCAGGTAGGGTACTTTTGATGAGGGTAACAGTTATTTGTCTCAATAGATAAGCAATGCTTCCTCAAAGCACTTTAAAAATATTCATTATGACAATATGTAGACATCACCAAGATTTATAACTTTCAGAGTTTTTCCACAGAAAAGGTATTACCACTAGACTAAAAAAAATTGCTGCCTTACAGGGGCAGCGTGCAGCAGGGACCACCCTGGCCCCAGGAGAGTCTCTGGGACTCAGCAGCAGAGCACAGGCAGACCGATAAGGTTTTCAGGAAGGGTGCAGCAGCTGATTGGTGATGGAAATCTGTTGTTGCCCAAACTTAGGCCATGATTTCAGTATCAAGATTCCACTCTATAAATCATACAATTCAGGCTGGAAGGAACCTCAGGAGGTTTCTAGTCCAACGTCCTGCTCAGAGCAGGACCTGGGCTGAGATCAGACCAGGTTGCTCAGGGTGATATCCAGTTAGGTCTTGGAAACCTCCGAGTATGGAGGTGACGCAATCTCTTGACAACCTGTTCCAATGCTTCACTGTCCTTATGGTGAAAAAGACATTTTTCTTACAACAGCTGATCAACATAAACGTGTAAAACCTGCCATCAAAATAATGCAGTAAATTCAACATATAGTTAAAATAGGTGCCCAGCCAGTCTTAAGTATTGCTACCTCTATATAGAAACATCATTTAAAGAAATTAGGCCATTTAAAGCAAGAACAAAGGAGAAGTCCAACCCTAAAGGCACTTGATAATAAGTTTAAACTAAGAAAAAGCTTTGATTTTTAACCTGTTGTGACTTCCACTGTTTAGCTTTTTTAATTAGAACTTCATATGCCCTACTTGTAATCGGAGAGCCACAGAGCTTGTTGATAACATGGTCTTTAAAGACCTAATTTATTTTCATGAAGGCTGCTAAGAGGATGGGGAAAAGTAATTAAGCATTATCTCTTTTTTCACTAATAACCATAAACTTATTAAATGACTAATAGTCAAAATGTGCGGATGCCACATCCATTTTAGCATCACTTAATCCTGAACTCTTAAAGAGAAAATGTTTGAGTTAACAAAATACAAAATTATTTACAGAACTATGCTAGTCCACTGATACCTTAGCATCAGCATATACATGTAGCCTCTCTTTCAAATAGACTCGAATTTCAGGTCCTTTTGAATTTTATGAGTAATATAGACTGCTTATTACAAGAAGCTGTCAAGAACTTTGTCTGACTATTCTGTTCTCATGCTGTGCTAAGAAACTCCCATTTCCAATCACTATGCTGTGACTTTAGCAAAACATTCTCAAATATTCATAAATATTCTTCATAAATAAGAACTGATTTCATTTACAGGTTTTTGAGACCAGTTGATCAAGAATATTGCTGTTGCTTTTACATTAAAATATATACTTTATAAAGTATATACTAAAGAACTTGGCTGACATTAGTCTCAGTTCTACAAGAAAATTTTTTAATTGAAAAGAGACATACAAAAAAGAAATCAAGCGAATGCTTAAGAAAGTCTATATAAGCATCCTATAAGATGCTAAAATACATATGAACTAGGTAATGTGATTTCAGTAGTTGTTGAACACACAGATGCCCATGAAAACCTACTTAGTCAATCACTTGTGTATTTATAAATTTGCAATCTGATAATAGTGTAAATTGTGAAAAATATTTGGGATTTCTTTTTGCAGTTGGGCACACAAACTACCCTGAAAAAATTACCATAAGAGTTCACCTATCCCATCTTTTTACTTCCTTTTCATTAGCAAACCACAACATGTATAGGTCAGAAGTTTGTTTCCATAAAGCTGCTATTGATGGTGAGCAAGTAAGGTATTAACAGAAAACAACATTTCTGAGAAAAAAAGACTTCTCCCAGAATGGACAAAGAGAAGATGTGGCTAGGTTTTCCTCAAAGTAGACGAAGAAAACATTATTCTAAGGACAATTTTAGAAAAATTTTAGACTTCTGAAGAAAATAAATATTTATGCCAAAACTTTTATTGAAAATTCACTGTCATAGTCTTTTGGGATCATCACTGAAAAGTAACTGAGTGTCTAAAGACATTTAGTATTTTCATTTAAACACTGGGTGATGTCCCAAACATATTCAAAGGTCATTAAAGCAGATCTTACCCCAGTCTTCTAACCATGCATATTTGGCACTACTTCCAAAACCAACATCTTTGTCTAAACTAGCCCCTTCTTTTAATGTTAGGGAAGTGCTTTGCAGTTGTTTATCCATGGAGAGTGGGGAGAGGAGAATGCTCACAGAAAGTTACAGTATTCTTCTAGTTCCCCTGACATGCACTACTGAACTTTTCATGGAGAGTTCAATTTTTCATAGATACAGCACATGAAATGTTATCTTTCCTGCAGTTGCTATTGACGGTTTTGCTAAAGGGAGAGGAATATGCTTTGTTACAAGCGTACAAAGGCTGCCCTAGTAGCCCTTTGATGACTTCACTGTTAGATGCAATCAAAGGATCAAATAAACCTTATAAACCTCCCCTGGCATCATATGATGGGAGTGCATTCAGTTAGACACAATAGTTAAATCCTTATCTATAGTTTTGAAATATGTCAGTAACACTGCCGAGTCATGCCACAAAATATCTGTCTATGGTTCAAAATCCATCCCTTTAAATATGATGTAACTTGAAGGGTAATTGGAGTAACTTCATTAACAACTAGTGTAGATTTCATAAGACTTTCTCATGGAATGTGCTTGATATTTTTTAGATTTTTAACCATTTCTATATAATAAAGAAAATTTATTTAATACCTAAGACGTCTTTGGAAAAAGATTTAATTTAATAAGAAATTATCATTAACATACATTATTAATATCATTTCCTCCTAGTCACAGATTGGTACAAGTAATATCACACCTATTTTATACATAACCCTCATATGTATCAACACTACTAAAACCTTCCCTCCCC
>VZTQ01015306.1:8938-42195 GCA_013400755.1 Pelecanoides urinatrix | reverse complement strand
CCCCCCCAGAAAATCTATACCACGTGTTTGGAAAAGAAAGAAAATAATTGCAGGCACAAACTATGTAAAGCTGATAAAGACCAATAAAGACCAAGACTTTTATTTTTTCCCCAAAATTGTCAAATGCTAAATGTTTATGTATTTCCTTTCAACTGAAGTCAGAGACATAAAAGTATATTTCAGTTCATATACCTTCTTCCTTACTTTATTCCACCTCAGAGAAGAACAGTGCTAATAAATTGAAGTAAAAATTAGGAAAGTAACAATTATTCAGGAAAGCAACAAAGCTAGAAAAATTTTAAAGGCGTGCAATCATAAAAATGTTTCTGTTTAGTTGGAAAGAATGCTCTTAGGGTTGTTTACTTCCTACATTTGCTTTGTAACATTACTGATTTAATTATACCCTAAAGCTATCTCAGATATTATCATGAAAGTATTTAATGATGGTTATCAGATGATAATTTTCCTAATTATTCTGATACTGATTTTTCTTTAAAATTTACCTTGGAGAAAAAACATGACTTGCCTACTGTTTAAAATAAAATAGATGCATTTTCTCAGGACAGTAAAAAAAAAGGTCATCCAGGTTCAAAGAGAAGTCTTCATTCTTTTCATGGAAAAGTGTTACTAACCTAGTCCCTCCATTTCAGTACAATCTGTAACAACCATTCAGTTCAGAAGAAACCTCGAGACCTCCTCACGTATCCTTCTCATGCACCAGGATCACCCAATGATTCGATTGATAGACAATTCAGATGATAGACACGGTTTTAGCCCTGAACTTGGTGGCAGAACTCATAAGATATTTGAATTTATCATTCACAGCAACAGCATCATCAGTATCCTACTATAGGCTATTCCCACTAACTCCTTAACATAGACCTATAGACATAGGTCTGAAAGAAATTTCCAGTTCTTCAGAGAAAAAGGAAAAATATAGAATACGAACTAAGAATAACCACTCTATTTTACTATTCTGCTATTTTAGTCTATTTACAGCACAAAAATGCATATGAACTAAAATTAATGCAACATCAGCACGAGTAATTAGTTAATTCTGTGTCTTCCTCCTCATAAAGTTCCATATAATTTGTCTTAATTGCCACAGTATTACCTTATTAATTCACTGCACTTTATTAACGTAACTGACCCACATGAACTTTGGTGTAATGATGACCTTTAACACAGTTTGTACTTTTTAAGGCATTCATTTGAATGATGACTTCTGCTCCTATCCATGCCTCTGACCTGCTACAAAGACGGAATAGTTTCATCACACTCATATGGCCAGCATGATCCCTGACACAATGTAAGAATCCTCCTCAGCCAAAAAATTTGTTCTTATATGTAGTCCTTTATAACACAGAATTCTCCCTATATCTGTGCACTCTTGGCAGATTTAAGCAACTTTCTCCACATTTGCGTATGCAGCAAATATTAATTAAATGAAATATTAATTATTAGTGGTCTACAGCCACTGTGTGTATTTTCAGTACAGGCATCCTTCCCCTATGATTATCTGCTCTTTATATAGTTGTCCCCACAATATTTATGAAATTACTTTTTTCTATAACATTTCACCTGACGAAAGATAGATCATATGCAATAACTGTAGAATGTCTTCTACTCATGTTCTTGGGCCATAGTGCTTTCACCGTTATGTCACTTCCTTCGGTAGTGGTTATATATTCTTCGTCTTTGAGTATACAAACTGACCTACTCAGTTATTCCCAGCTCATTGGCATCAGTCTTAATTTTCCAAGAGAAAATTAATTTAAATGTTACACCTTACTGTTTGGCCACCTGATTATGTAGCAACAACTTTAAAAGTTGAAGTTTTCAGATGTTTTCTAAACAATGTGACACAGCCTTTGGCACAGATCCTCAGAATAGCTATCCTTTTTAAGTCACTTTAGACTGATTAAAAAATAAAAGTCACTTTTAATTCAATACCATTCATTTATACAATTCAAACATTTAGTTCATCATACAAAAATTAGATCTCCATGTTTACTCCCTTTTGACTGTAATGTTTAGAAAATGTAAGAAATCTCTTGTCTCTTTTTTTAGACAAATTATTTATGAAAAAAATTCCACTGTTCTGAGTGGCTGATATCAAGAGCAAAATGTACTTTCTCCCTCCCACCCTGTGTTTTTAAGAGTAGTCTCCTGGGTCTGAAGGCTCTGTCATGCCTGAACTCTATGAATTTTTCTAACAGCGGGAGAAAGAAGAAGGAAAATAATTGGGTTTGACGCTGAAAACTAGATATCCTCTCACCTAAGTCTTCATAGCTCAGGCATGTAGGCCTGCAAACTTAGTGCATGTTCAGTACTTATATCTTGCATTTGGAATATGTGTAACACATGAATACAAGTATTTAGATCTGCTAGTAAAAACTATGATGAGACCTGTTTGGGGAATTGTGTCATAATTAATTGCTGAAGCCTCCATTCCACTGAAACTTATCGAGCCCTGCAAAACCTGACAATCACAACATGCTTACAGGTCCTGCTGTCAGGTACTGTCAGACAGCATAGGATAAACCCTCCTCTAATGGCTTTCTAAGACACGAAGCAGGTGGAAAAAGGATCTGTTCATAATAGGTAATCAAAAAGCTAGAGATGAGGAAATGGCATAAGCCAATTGCTTATAAGTTGTAGCAATTTTTAAACTTTTTTTTAAAGGTTGAAATAAAAATAGTAAAAAAAAAAACAATCATGAAAGCTAGGATTACCACCAACGAAATCTTGGAGATATGGTGACCAGAAGTTAGTATTCTTCCAGCTGCCTTCACCTCTATCATACTTACGGGGTGGACATAGAATGGC
Organism: Pelecanoides urinatrix; assembly: GCA_013400755.1. Lineage (NCBI taxonomy): Eukaryota > Metazoa > Chordata > Aves > Procellariiformes > Procellariidae > Pelecanoides > Pelecanoides urinatrix. Next base: position 39,366 of record VZTQ01015306.1, on the reverse strand, counting down.
ATGTTTGTAGAAAAAAGTCTGTAGGGTACATAGAAGTCCATTCATGTCTTACATTAAAAAACCTGAACCCTCAAGATTTCTCCCCTGAATTATTGTATGGCCTATACCAAACCATCAAAATAGGTAAAAGTACCACATCTGTATACAACTGTGACTAATGTGTGAACTTTCTTTTAAATTATGAACTTGTTTTATAAAACTGCACACAAATGGGCATTCCTGAATGCAACTTGTAGTGTAATGGATGTGCCTACATTTAGACTATATAGCCCCAGATAGACTATAAAGGACTATTTTCTTTATATGTGGAAATAAAATGCAAGTTTAGTTATAAAAAGCAAAGAACAGACCTAATACTTTGTGGAACTACTGATCTGTACCACCACTGGAAGCATTTCAAGATGTTTACATGTTCCAGCATTCTATGCCCCACGTAAAGTTCATTTTATTTTAAAGTAGTCTCTAGTTTTATGGATGGTTCCATGTTCTTTCCTAAAAACTTTTAACTACCTTCCACTTCCACATACATTTGTCTAAGGAGGTTTGTACAAGTATTGACACAAAACATGAAGTGCCCTTGAAGCTTAAAAAATAATTATTATGTTGATGATCATTAATAGGTTTTAAAACTGTAATTAATTATCTTATGCTAATAAACTATGTCATCTGATTTGCAAATAGCATTATAGCATATCATTTCCATGGAAATAGACTTGTAGATAGAGTTATAGTTTTAAATATGTTAAAGCAGTCAACAAAATATGCATACTCATTCACCAGTTGAAGCATCACTGTGATCCAATGTCGATCCACACTAAATTTTGAAAGTTAGTATTATTTATAATTTAAGTATAGAGGATTTTGTACAATATATTCCATACATTACTGGTTATTCTAATCTCTGTAGCTATTTCTACACTTCAATACACAAAATCTACTGAAAATGCTTTACAGTGAAATACCACATTATAATACAGCACACCAGCATCTACTCTACTGTGTGGGAGACCTTCTGGACCACTGCAGGTGACACCATGTTCTGCTCTAGCAGAATGCTCTGCTGTTGCAGAACAGCATTAAACATTTCTTACAAAGAGTTCTGAAAAACATTGCCAACAGGAAGGAGTAATATTGTCCATTGGATGTTTTCAGTCTCCATAAATCTCAATAAACAGGGACTGGTTCCTTGGTAGGAAGGGTAAGGGGAGTTGCGTTTTTTTATTTTCATGTAAGGTAGTAGCGGTTGCTGACTTCAAGATTTTCATACCAACTCTTTGGTATGAAAAGTAGTCATTACAAGCACAGAAACGGGTCAATATTTCCAAATGATTTCTTTAACAAATAGATTTAAACTAGTTCCTAGTTAACAAAAAATGAACACAGTGAAGAACTGNAGCACAGCACATCCCCAAGCTATGGGGAGGAAAGTTAACCCTGTCCCAGCCGGAACCAGGACATTGTGTTTGTCAACAAAATGCTCTGCTTCAGTATGTGTCATTGCTGTGCATCCCCATGCCAAGAAAAACCTTGAAACCACACGTGGTGTTTTTTCATGTATGTTTTAGGTAAGATCCAGTTATACCACATCAGTCCCAAAGGAGGATGACCCTCAATTTCAGATAATCACTGTTTTTTTAAGTTAAACTATTTAAGATGAGGAATAACGTTTATCTTGCTTTCAGGTAAATATAACATTTCTTGAAAGCATTCTCTTTTTGGTTCACTGAATGATTTCCATATTGCATTAACATATAAAAGTTTGTTCTGATTGTTTTGATTTAAGAAATTTGTCTCCCTCACATCATATCTCCCTCACATCACGTCTTCATTCATCCAGTTGCAGGGAATGATGAGGGAAGAAACAGGATGAGCCAGCAGATCAATACCTGGCTCCAAGCCTTGTGTCACCAGCAAAACTTTGGGTTTTTTGATCATGGGTTGGTCTACAGAACACCAGGCCTGCTGGCAATAGAGGGGGTACACCTCTCAAAGCAGGAAAAGGATCTTCGTGCAGGAGTTAACAATGCTCATTGAAAGAGCTTTAAACTAGATTTGAAGGGGGAAAGGGATAAAAGCAGGCTCACTAGAGATAAGATGGGGCGTGGCACACAAAAGTTGGAGGGACAATGTGCTAACAAGGTCCTTTGGTCTGCCATCTCAGTGGAGGTAGAGGATGGAGATCCATGTGGTGCCAAAGACACGAGGATTATCGATGTATTAGAAACCACGGTAGCACCTGAGAATGGTCACATATGAATTAGGGATTATCCCCAAAAAAAGATGGCAGGATCAACAGCCCAACAGAGGGGCATCTACACCAATGCACACAACATGGGCAAAAAACAGGAGGAGCTGAAAGCCATTGTGCGGCTGGAAAACGACAATATAGTTGCAACCACGGAAACATGGTGGGATGACCCACACAACTGGAACACTGCAATGGATGGCTATAAATTCTTCAGAAGGGATGGGCAAGGAAGGAGAGGCAGTGGGGTAGCCTTCCAAGTAGTTAGAGAGTGTTTTGACTGTCTAGAACTTGTCGGTGAGGAAAGGGTTGGGTGTTTATGAGTAAGAATCAAGGGGAAGGCCAACAAGCTAGATATCATGGTGGGAGTCTGTTATAGACCACCCAACCTGGATGAAGAGATGGATGAAATATTCTATAAGCAACTGGGAGAAGTCTCATGATTGCTAGCCCTTGTTCTCACGGGGGGACTTCAACATACCAGATGTCTGCTGGAAATACAGCACAGCAGAGAGGAAACAGTCTAGAAGGTTCCTGGAGTGCATGAAGGATAACTTCCTGACACAGTTGGTGAGTGAGCAAAGGTGGCCCTCTGGACCTGTTGTTTGCAAACAGAAAAGGACTTGTGGATGATGTGATTGTTGGAGGCCATCTTGGGCATAGCAATCATGAAATGATACAGTTTTCAATTCTTGGAGAAGTAAGGAGTGGGACCAGCAGAACTGCTACTTTGGTCTGCTGGAGGGCAGACTTTGGCCTGTTGAGGAGTCTGGTTGACAGAGTCCCTTCAGAGGGAGTCCTGAAGGGCAAGGAAGTCCAGAAAGGCTGGACATTCTTCAAGAAGGAAATCTTAAAGATGCAGGAGCTGGCTGTCCCCATGTGCCGAAAGATGAACCGGCAGGGAAGAAGATCGTCCTGGATGAACAGAGAGCTTTGGCTGGAACTCAGGAAAAAAAAGAAAGTTTGACCTTTGGAAGAAGGGGCAGGCAACTCAGGAGGACTACAAGGGGGTTGTGAGGCTATGCAGGGAGAAAATTGGAAGGGCCAAAACCCAACTAGAAATTAATCTGGCTACTGCCATGAAAGACAAAAAAAATATTTCTGTAAATACATTAACAACAAAAAGAGGGCTAAGGACAATCTCTATTCTTTATTAGATTCAGGGAGAAACATAGTGACAAAGAATCAGGAAAAGGCTGAGGTATTTAATGCCTTCTTTGCTTCAGTCTTTAATAGTAAAACCAGTTGTTCTCAGGGTACCCAGTCCCCTGAGCTGGAAGACAGGCATGGGAAGTAGGATGAAGGCCCCATAATCGAAGGGGAAATGGTTAGCGACCTGCTACACCACTTAGACACACACAAGTCTATGAGGCTGGATGGGATCCACCAAAGGGTACTGCGGGAGCTGGCAGAAGTGCTCACCAAGACACTTTCAATCATTTTATCAGCAGTCCTAGTTATCCGGGGAGGTCCCAGTTGACTGGAAGTTAGTAAATGTGATGCCCATCTACAAGAAGGGCCGGAAGGAGGACCCAGGGAACCACAGGCCTCTCAGCCTGACCTCAGTGCCAGGGCAGGTTATGGAGCAGATCATCCTGAGTGCTACCACGCAGCACGTACAGGACAACCAGGTGATCAGGCCCAGTCAGCATGAGTTTATGAAAGGCAGGTCCTGCCTGACTAAACTGATCTCCTTCTATGACAAGGTACCCTACTTAGTGCATGAGGGAAAGCTTGTGGATGTTGTCTACCAGGAATTTAGTAAAGCCTTTGACACCATTTCCCACAGCATTCTCCTGGAGAAACTGGCTGCTCATGGCTTGAATGAGCATAGTCTTCACTGGGTAAAAAAATGGCTGGATGGACAGACCCAAAGAGCTGTGGTGAATGGGGTTAAATCCAGTTGGCGACCGGTCACGAGCGGTGTTCCTCAGGGCTCAGTTTTGGGGCCAGTTCTGTTTAATATCTTTATCAATGATCTGGATGAGGGGATCAAGTGCTCTTTCAGTAAGCTTGCAGACGACACCAAGTTGAGCAGGAGTGTTGATCTGCTGGAGAGTAAGAAGGCTCTGTAGAGGGACCTGGACAGGCTGGATTGATGGGCTGAGGCCAACTGTATGAGGTTCAACAAGGCCAAGTGCTGGGTCCTGCACTGGTGAGGCTGTACCTCAAATCCTGTGTTCAGTTTTGGGCCCCTCCCTCCCTACAAGAAGGACATTGAGGTGCTGGACCTTGTCCAAAGAAAAGCAACAAAGCCAGTTAAGAGAGCAAGTCTGATGAGGAGCGGCTGCGGGAACTTGGGATTGTTTAGCCTGGAGAAGAGGAGGCTGAGGGGAGACCTTACTGCTCTCTACAACTACCTGAGAGGAGGTTGTAGTGAGGTGGGTGTTGGTCTCTTCTCCCAAGGGACAGGACAAGAGGAAATGGCCTCAAGTTGCGCTAAGGGAGGTTTAGATTGAACATCAGGAAAAATTTCTTCACTGAAAGAGTGGTCAAGCATTGAACAGGCTGCCCAGGGAAGTGGTTGAGTCACAATCCCTGGAGGTATTTAAAAGACGTGTAAATGTGGCACTTAGCAACATGGTTTAGAGGTGAACTTGGCAGTGTTAGGTTTTATGATTGGACTTAATGATCTTAAAGGTCTTTTCCAACCTAAATGATTCTATGATTCTATAGTTCTTCCTGTCCTCAAACATTAGGGCTTTTGGTTGGTTGGGCTTTTTTATATACTTCTCATTATATCATTTGGTACGTCCCCTTTTGTCTGTCAACTTCAGACACTTTGCGACACCACAAGTCATTTTTGAGACTTAAGGTTATTCGTAAAGCTGTCAAAAACACGTGAAAACTAAGCTACACAACACTATAAACAAATTAGGAAAACAGCAACATGCAGTCACTGTGCATTCAAATGTTAGGCTGTTTCTGGTGGTTTTGTGTGTCTATCACCAGAGACGCTCCCACTCTTACATACAGTCATACTTTTATTTGAAAGGTTAATCTATACAGAGGATGATGCTGAATTAAAACCTCTACTTTTTTTAAATTAAACTACAGGGAGGGTGGATGAAACCTCATCTTCTTTCAGGATAAATAGAGGTATATAATTGTAAAATTCAGATGTTCCTGAAACCTAACATCAGGATCAAACAAAACAATTTCAACACCATCCTGCAACTGTGTTGAACTATTTTACATGCAATGTACTATATCATCTTTTAATTAGTTGTATAGCTAGTAATAGCTAAAGTAAGTATTTGATATGATTTATTTAAACCTAGTCACAGAGCAGTGGCAGAATTCAGCAGGTAAGTTTGAAATGAGTTTAATATCACAGTCACCAAACTAAATTAATCTCTTTCCCATGCCTCAATTTCTAAGTTTTTACCTGAAAATTAGGGAGAATATTTGTTTCACTGAGTTACAGTGTTGAGTTTCGGTTACAGGAAAAGTTTGTATCGCCATCAACAATTTAAGCTTCAGCATTACAATTTCAGAAGAACAGCATTTGAAATAACGCTACCTTTAGATTTATACTAGAAATTTTTAGCTTAAATTCTTTTGCAAAGCTGAAGAGCAAGCACACGAAGACAAAGGAAGAAGCCTCAGTACTTTAGTAGCTTTATTAAATCTATAGTTTTAAAATGTAGCCTGATGATAGCCGATAGTTGAAAAGTACCACTGTACTTCGAAGATTAAATTTACTTTATAGCAAACCCTAGCCAAGTAATATTTAACCTTTCTCTTTTTAGCCTACCTGCCTTGACTTCCTTAAAATGCCATGGAGGACCAGAAAACTGTGTAAGCGACATCAGTAGACCACAGATCTCTTGACTGCTACTGTTGGCCTTAACCATACAGCCATATTTCTTCCACACATGTTATTTCATCGATTTCATTAAACAGTCATCTATTGACTGTTTTCACAGATATAAAACTATACTTTTCCTCTAGTCAGGTCCTTCCTTTGTGGAACTAGAGTCTCCTACTTCCTCCCTTTTTCAAGGAGAATTTTAAGCAGTTGAATTCACTTTGAATCTTTCAGTTTATCACTCCTAACTGTCAGAAATTTCTTGAAGCACATTCACCTGAAACATACTGGTGCTTCTAGATGGTGGCAGCCCCAGGAGTTAATTAACCACACAGTAAGTGCTATGCAGCTAAGCAGTCACAACAGTATACTTAGTGTAAGCCATATCCAGTTGTATTTATAGCACAGAACTACTTTAACACTTTTGCTGTGGAAGCAAAATAGTTTCTCTGACATTAATACATGAAAAAAGCACCAAAACCTATACTAGCCATTGCTCACTTAAGAGAATTATTTTAATGCAAACAAGTTAATTCAAATAAAAACCTACAATGTTACCTATAGATACAGTGCTGTTTCCACCTTTTGAGGTGGGGGGTGAGATCCCTCAGGTGTGTCTAATATGCCATAGCATTTGTTGTGTAAAGATACAGATTTGGGGTTATTCTGAAGCTATCAATTAGCACTGTTAGAAGTCTCATCTTTGAAGTGTTGAGAGTGGGCAGGTTGCTCAGCCAGGGCAGACTCCTCACTATTACTTACCAATTTTAATATATTAATTGAATTCCATTAATGACATCCTCTGAACCGTGAAACTGCTGTCTATTCCCCATGACCCAAAATTGTCCAGTTTTAAATCCATTAAATTAAATTATGTGATACAAAGGTTAATTAATCATGCATACCCAGCAGCAAAAAAATCACACATATAAACAGAATATTGATCTTCAAGGAGTCTGCTACTACTTGAAGCCATGATAGAATTACCCACAGGTACGTTTCATGATCAGTACTGATATAATTAACAGTAATAAACTCTGGCCTTGGTAGCTAATTAGATCAGCTACGGAGAAAATTTCACAAAAGTGATTCTAGGAGCTCATGCACTATTTTAAAAACACCAAGTCGTTCCCTTTTTCACATGGATACAGTTTGGAAATATCAGCCATTAACTAATGAAAGTTGAATGATAAGTCATCAGACAATAGTTTCTCTTAATAGTCCAATGCAGTAAAGCTGACATCATTAAAATTAACTGTCCTGGTTTTGGCTGGGATAGAGTTAATTTATTCCTAGTAGCTGGTATAGTGCTATGTTTGGATTTGGTATGGGAATAATGTTGATAACACACTGGTGTTTTAGTTTTTGCTACGAAGTGCTTATATAGTCAAGGACTTTTCAGTTTCCTAAGCTCTGCCAGGTGCACAAGAAGCTGGGAAGGAGCACAGCCACGACAGCTGACCCAAACTGGCCAACAGGGTATTCCATACCATATTACATCATGCTCAATATATAAGCTGGGGGAGCTAGCTCAGGAGCAGTCACCGCTGCTCAGGGACTGGCTGGGCATTGGTTGACAGGTGGTGAGCAATTGTGTTGTGCATCACTTGTTTTGTATATTCTATTATCATCATTATTGTTATTATTATTTGCTCTTCCTTTTCTGTTCTATTAAACTGTCTTTATCTCAATCCATGAATTTTACTTTTCGTTTCTGATTCTCTCCCCGATTCAACAAGTGGTCATGTGGTGTTTGTCTACCTGCCAGGTTACACCACAACGTTAACATACTAAAATGATTCTCTACTACCAGTGTAGCAATATTTTACATTTCCTTTTCAAAATGCAGCAGTACTAAACTGCCTTTGATACAGTATCATTGCTGCCATAAAATTCTTCCATTACAACCCTGAAACATATCTGACCAAAGTTCTCAAAATCCTTTCTGTAAACCACATCGTAAGTTGCAATGCAATGTACAGCTTGATTTCTTTAGAAACCATAAATTTGACTATCTCCTATTAAATAATTGAAAACATTGGTTTATATAATCATTTAACATGGTTAAGGTAACACAAGTAGACTATATAGCTAATATCAGTGTAATCTGGACTTACATTTTTATACATGTACATACATATATATTTGTATAAGTTATGTTATTTAAGACTACAGGTGTTGGGGTTTATTAAAATATCTGTCAAATGCTCTGAACTCCTTTTCTTTTTACAGCCTGCATTAGGTAAATGGAAAGACATTGATGCTGCAGAAGCCAGTATGGTCTCTTATAGTACTCTCAGACTCATAGTAAAGTGTAATATGCATTTGCAAACACATATAAACTCAACAGCACTATGAAAAATAACTCCAATTCAGATAGGTACTTTAAGACCTCAATTAAGTCAGTGCCCTGTGAAAGAAAAGATAAAGGTATTCAGATAGAACTGCTCTCCATTTTTAACTCTCTGGGTTTTACTTAATTCTTGGAACTTTGTACTATAGCTCTCTATTTTTAGTGTTTTAGTCTTGTGAGAGAAAGGTTTTAATTTCCATCCATTACAAGGAATTTTATCAGTGAAGAAATCTTAATCACAACAGTGTCCTCAATCTGCCTAGAAATAAGAAAATTTTTAATGATTTGGCACTTTTGGAATTGGTTGAGCCAGTATAGAACCGTCTCATATGGACTTTAATGGAGTTGCAGAATGGGATTAATGATGTGAAATGTATCATCTATATTGATAGTAACAGGTGTCTATAAGAATATTAAAACAGGATCATGCCACACTATGTTCAATCCAGTTCAGTTCCACAGTGAGTTTTAAGTCTCACTTTTAATGATTCATCTGTCTCTTCTGCAATCAGATTTGTAGATGACTGGAAAAGTCTAAGTTTCACAGAAACAAGGCCTTCAATGTGCAGATGGAAAAAATGTTCATATAGTTGAACTTTTAATATGTGGAGGAGTGTGACATTATCTGAACTCCAAATTAGTCTTGTAAGGCTTCTATAGGAAAGAAAAACCTTCTGGAAAAGACATGCAATCAGGGAAATCTAAAAATGTTTAGAAATAATATAAGCTTAGGAAGCCCTAACTACTACTGAAGAGGAAAGAAAAATAAGTGTATTTCATTATCTGTAGCAGATATAACATCTGAAGTATAAAAAGAAAACAAATGAACGCATGCATACAAACAGTGCAGGCTGCATAGAGACAAAAACACTAAACCAGTACCTGTAACAGAATTTAAGAAGGTGAATTCCTCCATAAGTCCTGCATAGCGATCTCTAGACTAAGACGACCAACGCATGGACCCGTGTGCCCCAGCCTAAAGAATGAAATATGCAGGTTTCCTTAAGTTTCAGGTTTACCAGTCTGGAAGCAAGCAAAGCTCACAGGGCAAGCACTGAGGTGCTTGACCTTACACAGCAACATTCAGGTAGTTTCATTAATAAGGAAAAATTAGTAATTTTTTTGTTGCTTTTGTTAAAGTCTTTTTGTCAGAGCTGTCTTCCAGGAACCAGGGACCCAGCAGAGACCCTGTGTTAATTTGTGGGCATTCAAAGCTACCTACTGCACTTTCAGAAGACTATTCTCACTGAACAGTAGTCAGTAAGTTTTTCATGGACCTGGACTACTATGCAGCCAAAAGGAAAATAACTAACTGATTAAAAACACTCAAGTCAGAAGATGTGGACAGGGGTCAGGGTCCCTGCTCCCCATGTTATTAGCTTTCTTTTTTATTCACAAACCACTGGAGAAAGCACAGATAGTCACAAGAATAAAAGACTCTTGTGAATCTTTTTTTACCTGCCGGGCCTTAAATACTTGGCTGGAGTCACATAAAATATTCATAGTATATGGAACAAAAAAAAGTTAAATCTTTATACACAGTGGCCTAGTTTTGTCAGAGGAAAGAAGAATTATTTCATCAGCACAGTTTTTGCCTAGGAGTAGGAGAGACAGGATTAAAAACTCCTTTTTCCTTCCCTACCTTGCCCTCCCAAGGCCCAGGAGCTGGGGCAAGGCTTGCAGACCAAGGTTAGAAAACACAAGTTGGTCATGAACTAGTTAGAAGACTGACAAAGAAGGTGGCAAATAAACAGAAGTTTTTGTGATTGTGATTTTTCAAATTTGCCTATGTCCTACATTATAAACTTAAGACCTTTATTGGACCTAAACCCAAACCCTTCTTCCTGTATTTCCCTAATAATATATTTCCCTAGTTTCCCTTTGAAAAAGGACTATGAAATGCAAAAATGTGAAAGCTAGAAAAAGAGAGGAACTCTAATGTTAGGTATCACAAAAGATTTGCCAATCACCAAAACTGAGGGGCAGAGTTTACATGATTAACAGAAAAAATGAGATAAATCAGACAATACTGGGTTCCATATGCAAGCTAGAGACTCAGGAGAAAGAAAACATGCACGTACATCATTTTCCTTGCTGCATAGTTGACCAGCTTTCATACCTGTTTGGAAGGTTAGACTAAAAGCAAAGCCTACAGCTGCCTTCTGGTTTCAACAAAAACAAATTTCTCCCTGGCAGCAATTCAGGTTATTTATGAGACAACCATCTATGTAGAATTCCCTTTGCAGAAAAGCAAACTTTCTCCTAAATTAAAGTTCAAAATTGGATGTCTACAGTCAAATGACATTTCATCAGTGAAATTACAAGTTACAGTTAGTGTTCCTCAACAGAAGTTGTGTACTGCAGAGGGTTCAGCTCTTTACTTGAGCCTCCCACAGTTGAGGAAACAGACTTAGCCTTAGTAATTCATGCACAGACAATCAATTACACATGTGTGGTTGTTTCATACGCCTCAATAAGTTGCAGTGTTTGAGTCAGTAATGTAAAGCGTTAAACCTTGTTGCTAGAAAACCAACTTGCTCTTATTTAGCAATTCTTATCAGGTAGGTGTTAAAATCTTCATAGCAGCATGTTACTAACAGCACAATTATGCAATAGTTTATATGTATTTTATAAATATCAAAATTCAAGCAAAGAAACTGAATGTCATGTTTAAATAGTTTTCCAAATGTACGCAAAAACCAGAGATGCAGTCATGCAAGAAAAAAAGTTAGAAAAATACTGATTCTTAAAGTTAGCAGTTATACAAGTATCACTAAATAGAAGGATTAGCAAAAGTTTCTAATCTGCTCTAAGGCTGGGTTTCCTAGGTAATCACTGCAGAAAAATCTGAAAATATTGATCTCCCATCAGTCAGTGGGAACACGGTACTCATAGCACTATATCCAGCCACATTTGTCACTTTTTAATCCTATTGGTCCATTTTTTCAGAAAAAATTGCTGTTATATAACTAAAGGAAACTTAAAATAAATAGGACAAACACAAAAATTACCTAAAAATCATGAACCACATCTTTCATAGTATATTAGAGCCAAAGTACTAATATTTCTCAAACTCACAGTTAACCTTTGAGACTAATGTTTTCTGTGTGTAACTTACTTTCAGAAACTATAATTGACAATTTTGTTATTGGTGGAAGCTGGTTCCTAAACTACCCTAGAATAGAGTTGAAACCTATACTTAATAAAACCCACACTTAAATCAAATAGGATCAGATCACCTTTATCCCACAAACCCAGGAGTCAGGACATCTTTAGCCAGAAAACTTCCAGATGAAGTTGCACAAGGCAGTATGAGCTGGAACTGGAGGAGAAGCTGTTTGGACAATAAAGCCTATATAACTTTGTACTCAAAGAGTTGAGTCTAAGGTTCAAATTGATTGATTCCAAGGCTAACTTCATCACCAGCATTAGCTGGTGCTAACCTCATCACCAGCATTGCCAGCTTCCACATCAGTGGACGTACATAGCCTGCATAGGAGTGAACAGATCTTGAAAAACAGGATTTACTCAACTTCATGGAGTCATGGATGGGTGAAAAATGTTTTCAATTGCCAGAGAAAAAGCTCTGAAAAACTAGCTATAGCTATAACTTGCATATATCTTGGCCTAACTCTAATGTCCAATGATACACTGGCCTCTATTGCTCAAGTCAAACACAGGTAATGTTCTAAAAGAGTTCAGCCTCCTCGAGCCATACAAGAGAAACAGACAGGGAACCCAGAGGTCTGTTTCCTTCTGTGTCTGGATTCCAGATTTTGTATACCAACAGCAAAAGTGAGACATAGCAATGGAATTGGTTTCTAGAAAAATACTGATGAAAAATACTGGTGAAAAAGAAAGGCTAAAGAGCCTGATTCTATTAAAGAACGATCCACATAAACTCAACGTCAGACCTTAATTCTCTTAACATGTTACAGCTGTTGCTTATCTAACAGCCCTCTTGGCAAAGAGAACACACCACCTGCAAGTCATACGAAAGTAGAAAACAGGCACTGTGTTGATGCAACCACACACAGCATCAGGAGGAACAGTCTTTCATGCCACCACCTTAGAGGCAGGACCACATGCAAAAATGCGAGGTTGGAGGATTAGTGACACATTTGTCCAAAGTTCGAAACAGTATTTCAGCATCAATGCCACCTGGGACATGTAAATCTACATAAATGAATATTTTCACCTTCCTTTTGCCTTAGAATCAACTCTAAACGCAATTAATAACAGCATAAACTATCCTGACAATGTTTATAGTCAAAATATAAATTCCAAGGTGACAGACCTTGGACTTAAATTCCTGTCCCAGCAAAGAAAAAAAAATCCATTAGAAAGAGTTTAGACTAAAGTCTAGGGTACTGAAGTGCAAATTGACCCTGCACCACAAACATTAATGGCATCCCTCTATTGAGTATTATAACTCAGTATAGTCTATTTTTATAAGCAGTTGCTGACAGAACATAACAGTTACGAAGAGATGGGCTACACCAAACTAAAAAGGGTCAGCATCTGACCTTTGTCATAGTACTATGGCTTTAGAGAATCAATACTTTTCATTTTGTTATACATGAAAGCAAATCTCTTGCCATTCACCTAGAGACACCATGTCTAGAACTATTATTTAATTTGATTCCTTGAAGGACATATCTTAAGAATATTCAAATATTTACAGGATTTATCCTTGCTTAATAGCCTAAAACAATATTATGCAAGAATCTTCACTTTTGTTTTTATGTTCAAGAGGTGTCTTTAGTCCATATTTAGTTAAAGGAAAAATTAATGTTTTGAAGCAACTTCTATGGCCATTATGTTATCAGAATCCAGAATTCAATTGTCCTTGCATTATTTTTTAAGTTACAAGGTATAGATTAAAGTCTAGTGGCTCTGGGGATCTTTCCACCTCATGTATTAATGAGATCTTTGGCAAAATAAATTTCAGATTCAATGGCCAATAGGATGGTAATGAATTGTGTTACATATGTCTCAGAGAAGTATTAGCTCAGAAGACATGTCATATATAAATCCTGCAATTAGGACACATATCCAGTGAGACCCTTGAACATGTAGTTCTTCATTCAGCATGCTACTTATACTCATTTGCTCATATATTCAGGAATGGAATGGCTAAAAATCTGTTTTCAGCAAAATTAAAAAAAAAAAGTGGTATGTATGACTCCCTGTATAGTCTGGAGAAGCAAGTGCATACACTCTCCAGAGCAGTTTATCCCATCCATTTAGGGCACTAACCTCCAGATGAATCATCCTGACAGCTTTTCATTGATTATACAGGTATCTCAGACCAGATAGCTAAAGCTGGGGCAATAGGACAATGTCTAAGGGTCAAACCTTCAAAAACTTTTTGGTGCCTAGGGCAGAGGTACAATATACTTGACAGACTTTTCACTTCTGTGAAGGCTCAAAAAGGAACTCCCGTCCATCTCACTGTACAAGGAGAGTTAGCAAAAGCAAGACTAAAACAGGATGAAAGAACTTACTGGCAAAGTTCCAGCAGCAAATTAAGAGAGACCTTAAGGAGAGAAATGAGCTACTTAAATCAGTTCCCATAAAATGCAAAGCCAAAACCAATTGGCAGGATTCTGCAGATTTTATGTCTCACTGTGAAAAAGCTTCTTCCTATACAGTGGGCACATATATTGCCTATTGCAACACTTTCTGCCTTTCTTTTGAATCTGCACTTCTCCCTTAAACCAGATAACATGGCAAGGGTTGCCTATTCACTTTGTAAGTGGGTGAATGTTAATGTTTCAGGAAAAAGCACCATGAAATTCTGTAGGGGTTTTTTTATTTATTTTTAGTGTTGAATTTAAGTCTGAACTTTCATACTGATCCGGGTTTGATGAATCCCAGCTATTTTTATGAATGGTCAGAACTCTTTCCTCCATTTTTGCCTCCATAAGTGTAGAACAAGTGATGAGTTACCACAATACATCAGAAGAAAATCAGCATACTCCATCAGAAGCTTATGACTATTGAGGTAAATATATATCACGAAAAGCGACATATTCTGTAAGTTCCTTGAAAGATCAATAAAGCAGGAGTTAAGATTTGCCTTTACAGTTCTCTCACCCTGCATCAATATAATAAAATTCCTCGAGTTTAACATTTCTATTTTCAATTTACTTTGTGCCAAGTATCAGTCTCCTTTATACTGTAGCATTACAGCCTGGCGGGGCTAATTTGGAACCATCATCAGAACAACAGCTTTGTTCCCAGTTTATGGAAGGGTCTTATTAAATGTGCCAAGGCTACTAATATATGGCTTAACACAGCAGTGAGACTTCTCATGCCAAGATGTGTACTACTGTGTTCAGATAAATTTTAGTTAAACATTGGTTACTAGGAAAACTGCACTTCTTTGATTCAAGCCCAAGTTACATATGAAGACTGTTTCAAGCATACATCAGTTTGATTTTTATTCTTCCTTCACGTTTTGGCTTATAGTGTTTATAAATAGTCAGAAATGGTGTTACAAATGTTCAAGGAACATCACAATAAAAACCTTTATAATTTTCAATAAATTCCTTGCTTTTGCAATTGTCCTGCCCAATGATTGTTACACATTTCATTAACAGTGTAATAGGCAGGTAGGAATCCTTTTTAAAGATACCTGCTAGATCAATCTGAGTGAAATACATTGCCAGTGTCCTTCTCTAATGCAGAAATTCGGTTTCTCTACCAAAACGTGCCAGTAAAACAGTGGAATCTGGAATACTCGGGAGATACCCAGATACTCCAAAAATGTGCGCTCTAGCTTCTGAAGTACATAAAGACTCCCAGCAAACATTCTTCTATGCTTAAAGTCTTAATTGATTGTAAGCTGAATATCTACCCCATCTTTCTAAACCCTTTTTCTTTAAGGATAGAGGGAGGAGTAATTAAGGCTAAGGCATCCATCAACTATAGCACCCAAGTCTGACATTACTTAGCTCTTGTTCAAGGCAACTACAGAAACAAGAAACTCAAAGTGTATACCTTACCATGTTTGTCATCAGCAACTCAGAAGGTCCCGTAGAGTCCTTCTTTTGAAGGACTTTTGAAGTCAATCTTACTCTTTTGAAGCCAATCTTACCACTCCAAGGTACCACTCTCACCATTTGCAGTTCTAAATTACAAAAACTATATCACAATTTATTAAAAAAAAAAAAAAGTTAGTCATCACTTGAAAAATTATCATATGAAAATAAATATCATATTGACATTTACCTTTTGGACAATAGGTTACTTGCTGTGCCAGATGCTGGGGCTTTCTGCAGTGAAGCTTTGTCCTACAACACAGGCTGAAATTTCTTCTTACTCTCTTATGTCTTCTTGCACATCCACTCTAGCACACCGTCCTCTCCGAATCCACAGGTCTCCAGTGACACTTCAAGTAATTGTTTCTCATCTAGTATCTGCTGGAGAGGTGAAGCATGGTCTGCCAGCAGCCCTTGCAGAGTATGAGAGTCACACTAAGAGCACTTTGTCCTNGCAGTCTTTGAGACAAAAGTTCTACAATTCAGTCTTTCACACACTTTCCTACTTTTGCTGAGGAGGGTGATGGTAGGGACACAATGGAACATCCCGTATGGGTGACCAAGACTGGAACTGTGCCTGTGGTAAAATAGTGTTGTTCGATATCACATCCACTGAGACTTGTGACATGAAATGGAATAGGCATGTTGTCCATCTTTAAAGTAGACATCATCTGGTACTTCTTTCAGCAAGCTGACTTATTTGTCTATAGCACAGAAAGAGCTTCACATATGCAACACCATGGATTTCATTAGCTTGAAGAGAAGAATCTCAAAAGTGTGAGAATGGAAAGAGAAAAGTGCATAACCATCACATTTGTTACTAAATGAATGTTCCTTCCAAATAACAACACTGAATTTGATTAGATCAATAGCATTCACAGTAAGATGCAAAATATATAAGAAACTTGGTAAGGTAAGTAAAACTACAAACCTGCAAATCAGAACTAACCTTCATTATTCAGTCATTTTAATTACTTAATAAGAAAGAGAAGTGCATGAAGAAGTTAACACATAATAAAAAATCAAGCACTAATGTATTCCATTTCCAAAAATGAGCAGAGGGAAAGGGAACATCTGAGCAAAACACTCAGTTCTGTCCCATTGACATTCTGAAGACCTTTGAATAAATTATTGCTTATTTACATAGAACATCACAGTATCATAAATACATAGGTTTTAATCTGCAGAGTACCTGATGAACTGATATCTTTTAAAGAATCAATACATTTCCATCATTTAGTCAATGGAAGCACTGGAGACTGTCATTCAAAAAAGTCAAATAAGTTATTTAGAATGCATTAAGGTTTTATACCATTACAGAAGACATAGTGCAGGGTCTCAAGACCTACCTTGGCCTCAGCTGCTTTAGACTGTGATGTCACTCAATTACAAGAAAATTCTTTATCACCTAACTTGGTTTAGCTTAGGCTCTGTGAATATCATACGAGGCAAACCTTGGTAGGTACTGCATAACAGAAAGATCTTTATACTGAGATTCAGGAACAATACTGAGCCACTTTCAGAGTTTAGTTGGGCACACACATACTTACACACGTAGACACACACACAGACACATGCGCACACACAACACACACACGCAGACTTCACAGTCTCCCTGGTGAAAGACCCTGGTAACTCATCATGATTTCTCCATCCCGTCTTCTTGAGGGACGGCTGAAACTGTTGACTCCAGGGCCCAGAGGAACACTAGAAGGATGAACACCACACAAGGGAAACTGAGGTAGATACTAAGAAATCTGCTTGCAATAAATTTAACTATATTAATAATGAGAATTTCCTGTAGAAATTAGATAATCTGGACTTACTTTGATTGGATTTTGAATATTTCAATAAGAAACTCCCATAAAGTCCCTCATGAAAGGTGCATATTTTAACCCCCCAAAAATTGAAGTCTCTCTTCCATCTTGAGCTATCCTGTTCTTATTCAGGATTACAGTTTCTGCTGTTCAAGTACTTGCACAGACTCACTCTTCTCCCCAAGACTCCTCCTTGCACCTAAGTCAGTGCGTTTTATTATTGTGAAGAGACTCTTCACTTCAAGAGGAGTTGCAAGCCAGTTCCCCCAGTACCTTAAGGTAACAGAGTAGAACACTGAGGTGTTATTGCTCTGCATGTATATACATATAGAGGCATGTTTACAGGACATGACACGTTGTGTTTGCTCTGTATGGTCTAAAAGCAAATGTTTATTCTCTCTTTTCATAACCTTGAAAAAACTTATTAAGACTTGCACTATTAAAAGTTGAAGTCTTCAGACTTGGTACAGACACATTTTATTGCATAGAAGGTGAAATTAGCTATTAGACTCCTCCACCTCTGATCTAAATAAGTAAAGAATTTCAAAGTAAGCAAGCTAGAACTTTATGTCATCAGAAACATAACCTTTCCATTTTCAGACTTACATATCAACTCTTCTCTAGCTGTACTTTTATTTTAGGTTGATAACACCTGGTTCTTCAGGGACCTAGTAGCATTATTCATCTGAAAGGAGAAAATACCAGTATGCATCAGGTAAGCCCTTAGATAAAATAGATAATCAGCCTCTCATGTCAATACAAAAACTTCAAGCTTTATTTTAAAGTAATATGGAAATAAGCAACTTTTCTATTCTTAGTGTTTATTGTTCTGTTTCATGCATGTAACTGACCAAAAAGTAGTATTTTTGCACTACATGTGAATGAATCAGCATGTATTTATTGGCTCTGTTGGACATAGGAGAAGCTTCTAGCAGCTTCTCACAGAAGCCACCCCTGTAGCCCCCCTGCTACCAAAACCTTGCCACGCAAAACCAATACACACATTTTTCATAAATTATTGAATCACTGGAGCATTCTGTATGCAAAGGCCTTCTTTACATTCATTAGACTTATGCATAAATTTGAAATATGTTGAAGGAATAGCTAAAACTTCTTTTTTGATCTCTGTTTTCTGGAGCTGTACAACATAGCAGAGATCTGAATGAGATTCTGAACAGGAGGTCATTGATTTGATTGATGGCATGAAGTTTTTGTTCTCTTCATTAAACTTGTTATCTCACTGTGGATCATGTGGTTTCAGAAGGGCCTGTTAACACCTTTTTTGAAGACACTATCAGAGCTCTGGGAGTACTTTTTTCTTGCCACCTTTGCTTCACTATTAGAATATGCCTGGTTCTCCGGACAACTCTAATCTTAAAACACATTAAAATAATGCATTTCCTGCCTCTATGATTATGCAAACCAGATTCAAAGTCCCAGAGCATGTCATACACAATCAGAAAAATGGACATGAGCCTGTGGTATCTAATTTTGCAGTAGTCCTTGATTTGAGAGTAATCCTAAAACATTTAGGAACCCATATAATATTACAAAACTGCTACATTTTTTACTTTTTACCCTACACATTATCCTTAAAAGGTGAAGAGAAGACAGAACTAGAAATGTGCATGATATGCAATGGGACAATGTTCTGCTGAAATAATGAAAAAGATAATAGGAAAATTATTGTATATACATTTATCCATACCTACAGATTTCCTAATGGAAGATTAGTATTATTGTTGAGAAAAAAAATAAGTAAGTTTAAATGAATTCTGCCAGTTCTCTTTCATAATTTTCGTTTATTCTGTGTTCCTTTTACACACTTTGTAATATTTAGGAACAATCTATTCCATACCCTTTCAGTTTACCTCTGGCATATTACCTTGTATCACCAGCGATACGGAAATACAAATGAGCAGTATAAATCTTCTTGAAAATCATTTAAGATAGATTCATAAGAGCCTCGTTTATGTGAATATGAAACAAATGAGAAATATTATAAAGCCCGGGAGAAAAAAATTCATAAGAGTAAAGCAGTATCCATGTGATTTCATAAGCAATACAAGAACACTCAGAGGCTTGGAAGTCAGAGATAAGTTAAACATCTGAGGAGCTTCTGAAGTCTTAAGATTATAAACCGTACATTTTCACTTCAGCAGAGCCACTGAACCTTATGATTAAGAGTAAAAAAAAATACACAAAGGAAAGCAAAGCAAAACCAATATAAACTTACCTTTTAGGATCTATGCTATCCAGAAACAACAGTTTTGACATGAACAGTCTTAAGACAGATGGAGGTTGTCTTCCAATTGCATCAAGGTACTTCAAATCAATCTCATGAAGATATCTCAAACAAGAAAACAGTTTTGCTTACTTACAGGCTGCATCTTTTTTTGCTTACAGATGCATAGCCATAATGGCCATTAGTACAGATTGTTTTTTTCTTTGGGTCTAATCTTCATGTATACAACACTAAGA
The DNA here is from genome assembly GCA_013400755.1 of Pelecanoides urinatrix. Classification (NCBI taxonomy): domain Eukaryota; kingdom Metazoa; phylum Chordata; class Aves; order Procellariiformes; family Procellariidae; genus Pelecanoides; species Pelecanoides urinatrix. Next base: position 19,613 of record VZTQ01015306.1, on the reverse strand, counting down.
GAAGCAAAGTTCTTGCTGGCGACAAGATACAGCTCTACAACCAAGTCTAAGAAGTAACTGAAAGGAGAGTTTCCTAGAGAGGTTGTCACAATGGATTGTGGTTTTGCAGCTTGGAAAACTGCTTGAAGTTAGTGCACCAAAATACAATGACACAGTGGACAAGATCAAGGCACAGAAGAAAGTTTATTTTTTAATTCCTCTTATTTCAAACTGACTAATGAAGCAAATATGTTTAAGAGTTGTCATTTTTATAGTTAGTACAGTACATGAGAAAAAAGCTATCAAATTAAACTACCTTGGGTTTGCAAGTGGGACAAATTATCACACTAAGAACAACACTGAGAAGAACCTCCCTTCACAACAGCGTGAAAAGCACATGATCACTGTGTTTATGAGGTTGCATTTAAGGAGGGACCAGAGATATCCTGCTACAGCATATCACTGGGTTGCATTATTTCTATGTGTTGTTCCTTGTAAATATCTTAATTGCTGTGAGGTATGAGCTATGCCAGGACCCTGAGCTATGTCAGGACTAGTAGACCTCACCTGGGGCCTTCACCCAACACCTACTGCTCATGGGCCCAGGATTACCATTGAAGCTCAGCCCCAGGGCTTCAGACCCTGCCTGAGCTACAGTTCAGAAATGCGTGTCTCCAGCTCATGCCTATGCCTGGCCATGGGTCTTATGGGTCCAGGCCCCAACCTGCGGGCTAGTGATTATTCATGACCTGGTGATTACTCTGTCTGTGACTCTGGAAACTCGAGATTTTAATATTTTAATTATTCAGTCCATGTTTCTTGGAGGTCACAAGCCTTTAGCAGATTGTGCAGACTGGAACTTGTTCTTCTGTCACAGTTGCCATGATTCATAGTTCAGTGTATTGGGTTAAAAAATCCATTACAAGGGCTTTCAGAAAAGTGTCATGTTCCTGCTGGAACATTTGATCTAGTCTCATGTTTTGCTCTTTAGCAGCTTGTGGCTCAAATATGCAGCAGAGGCTCAGAGCAGCATAAGCACTGCCACCTTGATCATTCAGCAAATGTGATTTCAGGTCTTAAAAGGCTCAAAAATACTCATTATTTCTAGCAGTGTGTATTTTGTTAACTTTTATGGTAGGGGTTCACAGTGGAAAAGACAAATGGCTACCTCCAGAGATAAAGTAGTCTTTATTGCAACTGTACGGATGGACATTCTTTCCTCCTAGAGCAAGAAGACCTAAGGCTTACAGGCTAGAAGGTCCACCTCCTGGTAACTCCCAGTCTTCTTTAGATGGGGAGGATTGGGAAAATTTAAAAAACTGAATGGAATCCATTAAGCAAAATAAAAAAATGCAAACTTTAATTACTGCATAATAGGACCCTGTCCTTCACTGATACACTTGTGACTGTAGTACTGAACTGCATCCCTTTGCAGCTTCAGTTACCTGTTTGTCTGAGAGAGCCAACAACAGGAGCACCTATAATGCACAAGTATGATAAAGAAAAGAATGCCTTTACCCCACAAAAAATGGCATACTCCTTCCCATGATTTGTGGGATACTTACTAACAATGACTAATTGGAGCTATAGTAAAATTTCATAGGGAGTGTATGACTTCACAAAGTACTAAACTTTTAAACTGAAACTTTAACCAATGTCTTTTATTCTTATGTTGAGTATTCAGAGGAACAATTTTAATATTGTTGGGAACAAATTTGTAGTTGAAGCAGAATCTTAATACCTCCTCTTAAGTTTGGTGTTTATTTACTAGCTTACACACACATATCTAAACACACACCTATCTTTTGATAAAGGATATGCCAGCTGCATGTGAATTGATTGAACTCTGTCATTGAAAAGTCATTTATTTCCATGAATTTTTTCAAGTGCAAATCCCCATGTACAGAAGAGATATTTATCCAGAATATCTAAACAATATTTTGGACATCAAATAAAGAATTTAAGAGTGATGAGGTGAAGGCAATCAAAGGTAAAACACTACAGACCAACTGATCATAGGGAAATCTTCGTTTAAAACTGAGAGCACAAAAATATGTCAAAGTAACTTATTTCGTAAGTCTATAAACTAAATATTTTTCTTCTCCTCTCTGCAGTTTCTAGTGTTTGATGAGTTCATATTTTCAAGATTAAAATGTGATGGAAGGATATTTTCAGAGAATGGTAGCATAACTGTAGAAAGTTCTTTACTTATGCCAGAACATCTATGTTTTATAAAGGGAGAAGATTCAAGACATGATTATTGGAGAAAGCAGTCAGCAAAGAGGTTTCCTGGGGATTTAGAAGGTTAAGTAGGTAGAATCAAACTGAAACTTAAACTAAACTAAGAGTATATCTTGCTAATGAGCCTGTTGTATGAAAAGATGATGAAGAGTGGTGAAAACAAAGTAATATGTTTCTCCCTTAAACATGCAGAGACATGGGGATCAGAAAAAGAGCAGCTGAATGGTAGAAGCAGTATTAATGAGAAAAATAACCTTCTTAAGAGAGCTGCAAAAAATAATTCCTGAGGCAACTGTGAACAAGAATTTCAGCAACCTGCCTCGTTAAACACTGATGAATGTACAGGATGTTCCTCAACAGTAAAATACACAAAAGAACTACTCAGCTCTAGGATCCATCAAACTTGTATGGATGCTCTTACAACTCCAAGACTTTGTAGTACTTCAGAAAGTGAAAAAGGTGATCTGCCGCAGGACAGTCAATGAAAGAAATACGCAGAATATATAGTCATACTATTAGACTGTCAAATGACGTTGTTAATTACCCAGCAATAATAAATAATCTTATGGAGTTAAAGAGAGAGAGTGTCATATCAAAACCAAGACTTACGGAGCATCTTGGAGACAAGAACCAAAAAGCTATTCTCTTTCTGTTCTGTTTATGGGTCAGACTTCCATAGGTATACAGGTGTATAGAAAGTGTCAAGAAGTTACTATTTTGCCTCTGTACCTAGAAACAGAAAGGATGTAACTTCATAGTATTTCATCCAAATCATTGATAAAGTGATTCAGAAAAGAGTTGGTGTAAGTGAAAAGATTAAAAAAAGGATAAATGACAAATAATTCATTGGTGTTGAAAGATAAGAGAAGTTCAATAATGGCTGAAAAAAGCAAGACATGAGGAGGTGGTTGAGGATATTGATGGGAAAAGAATATTACAATTTGTCAATATTTCTTTTTAGAGAAATCAGTAATAAGCTCCTTAGAGGCAGAAGCAGAGGAAGAAGTGAACTGTCTGAGGGTTGAAATTAATCATAACGAAGAATCTGCTGGGGTTAAAGATGGAATATTAAGTAAAATTAGAAAAGTTGTGGTTTACAAATAGGTAAAACAGAACCAAAGACAGAAAGGACATTTTCTACCAGTGAAAGTCAAGCTGGTTATTGGATTTTTTAAGTGAATCATAGCAGAGACCCTGCATTCAGACTAAATAATCTTACAATCAATTAACCTGTTCTAATTAACCTTGAAGAAATGGTTAATTTATTACATTTACTATTCTCAATTAATGAACATATTATCTTGCAAATTAATTTCTTTATCAAGTTTGTTTGATTAAGTCTCAAGTTTTGAATTCACATTTTAATGTGGTTGTATGGGTGAAAAATGTGGGCATGCAAATGTAAAACAACAATTTACTTAAAGAGATTCAACACAGAAAACATCTGTTTATTATTTCACAATTGTAATTGCATAGCAGTTTCTATGCAGAATTTGAAAAGCACTTGAATATTTTAAGAGCAGAAAAACACATTACACTCTCCAGATAATATTCTCTGATTAAATTGAGGCATTCTTTCTTTTCTGGGGGGGAGGGAAAGAAAAAAAGAGAAAAAAAAAGAAAAGTTGTTGTAAAGATTTACTCAAGAAATACTGCTGAAAACATTGGCTTTAACACTTATTCTTTATTGCTCCCCACCTCAGGCAGTACACTTAGAGTTGTCAGGTGGCTTTCTATGGCTTGGAAATCAGGCTGCATTGCTTCCTTTCAGCAAACAAAAGTCTTACTTTTGCATATGGTTAGGTGATTGGGTGGCCTAGCCTTCTTGGACTTCTTTGTTTCACCCTTTTCAGGTATTAATGCATTGAGGATTTTTCACTCAGATATAGTCATTGAGAAGAAAGTGATGTGGCAAATACCTGTTCTGACACTCACCCAGGACTGCAGAAGAGGCAACTCCCCTGCCTAACTCAGTGTAGTTAACAGGATTAAATGGTCAGTCTGTGGCCCTCGGCTGGGATTTTATAACATAAAAACATCTGCATATCACGCTTCAGAATTTGTGGGTTATGATTTTATACAGAGAAGTTTTATACTGTCAGCCATACCTCATTGTCACATACAGGTGTTAGCAACAATAAATTTAGTATTTGTGAACAAAGATTCCACATATTTTTAAGACTAGAGAGAAAATAATGGATAGCATCCATAACACCCAGCAATTCTAATTCAGTGATGTGTTCACTCAGCAGAGTATATTCAGTCTTATCATCTTTTCATTTTTTTCATATTCATTATTATCACTATCTGAAAAGTTTTGACAAGTTTTCTTGTATTTGATGTCACCTGAAAACAGTTTTTCTCTGAAAAGATCAGTCACTGTTCAGTCATTTTAAAAGAATAGTCACTGTTCTGTTAAAATAGATGTGAACTGTCTGACTAGAAAAAGTGAAGAGGCTATCTGCCGCCTATTTTATAAAATATACACCGTGGCAGCAGTCATATCTGTACTGGGAGCCGGTTACCAGTTCTCCCAGAAGGAATGGAGTAACGGGAAGCAACTTTTACAGCGAGCCCAGAGCTCTCTTGTTTCTGTTTGTTCTGTGGATGGCCCATTAAACAGTAGCTTTAATTTTTTACGAACGTCTGGGAAAATGTTTACAATTTTTGAAATAATGTTGATCAGCCCTCTAGAGGTTTTGATGGGGATGAGAACAGGGTGCTTCCCGTGCCTACCTTCCTTGCCTGGGAGAGCAACATGAGGTTCAGTTAACCTATGGAAACGGATGGAAACCTTTACTGAAATGAACAGCAACTCTCCTGTTGTATCTTTATTATTCTGATGTTTTTAATTTAAAAACTGATAACAAAGACACAGATAAATGTATGTTAGACTATCTTTCTTGTTTCTGTTGATAACTTTTGTACTACTTCTGATTTTTCTGTGAAAGTGAGATATCAATTTTTGTGTATTTTTTTAACTTAAATATTTTTAAATGTAATCATGATTCAATCTGAATCAAGATGGAATTTCATGCTTCCTTTTAACTTTACCTGATTGCTTCTTGTGCAGCATGAGACATTATTGTCTTTCCATTTTAGTACAATCCAAAGCAAATCCCCACAGTTTCTAGCCATAAAGAAGAGAAGTTGCCATTCCTGTTATAACTGTGGTACCAATCTTCTCTATAAAAACATCGTGGCACAATCCTTAGCTTCTGCATAAGCATGCGAGAGCTGAGGTTAGCTGAGATAACCAGCAGCACTGAAACCCTGGCACCACAGCTGTGCTGCTACCATTAAATAACCAAATTAGAATACACTTAGCTTCCAAGGTTCTTCTTGCATCTCAGCAGTTACAGCAAATATTTTTGTATTGATTAGAATTGACTAGAAAGAAGTAGCTGAAATTTTTTTTGAAGTATCATTTTGCTGCACCATAATTAAAATTTAGAAAAATACAAATTTGGATATGAATTTTTCGAGTGGAAGGACTTGAAATTTCAAAACTGTTTGTTACAGTATCTTGGTTTAATACTTTTAAAATAAAATTTGGTGTTCATATTGACATTATTTTATTTCAAAATATGAATTTAATGATATTTAAGGTTTTTAAACAAAATGTTAAAATAAATAAAGGTATTCCTATCCACAAAAAGACCAACATGTCTTCCAGTTGCAAGACACAATACATACCTGCAATTTCAATAATCTAGGTAGATTATTGGCTAAAAATCTCTTTATAATTGCCTGTACATTGCTGACAAAATACTCTTTCCCATCTGTTTGTGATAACAGATCTTTTTGTAAAATAAAGATAAAAATATTTTATTATGGCTCAGTAGTTTTTCTTTCTCTCTCTCATATATACACACTGTAGCTGAATTAACTTCTTTTTTCCACTATTTTTTACACATTATCTGTGTTCTCATATACATGAGTATATTCCTTCCTATTTTTTAGACATTTATTTTCTTATTTCTTGACTTAAGAAAAAAAATCATTAGTGTTTTCTGTGCAAATACAGTACAATAGTACTTTCCTCACATATTTCAAATATTTTTGTAACTGTACAAGCATGACATACAGTGAAGATCTAGAGCATGATCTCCTTTGTGCCATTATTCATTAATGTATCTAGCTGAGGATGGGAAATCGTGTTTTCAAGGGTCATAAAAAATATTAAGATTATCCATCAATATAAGCAAACTGGAGTGGAGCAAGTTCGTGTTTTTAAGCTGCAAATAAAATTTACTTCTACATGGAAGACCCAGCTCAAGACCTATCCACCTCTTATATCCCATTTAAGCTTTTGCAATATGTGTAAAAAGTCAGATGATGAGAAATGATCATAACTCTATTTAAGTCACATACCCAAAATCAATAATCATTTTCAGAAGGTCTTGTCTAAAAGCCTACAAACCTTGGATACAAGTTTACAACAATATGTATCCAGGGAAAGCTAGTCCAATTTAATAAAAAGTTTTTTTTTTTTAATATAATTTTCCATAGATTCGAAAGAATTATTCTCCTGTGGAAAAGTAAACAAAACAAAACAAAACAAAACAAAACAAATCCACTCTCTATTGGGAATTATTCTCACACCAAATTTTGCATACCTCTTTCAAGCTCAGAGCTAGCTAGAATGATTTACTGAACTCTGGGCAAAAGTGTCAGTTGTTGTCTCTAAATCCAAATTTCTGTCTGTTTTTCCCCTATTCTGAGTTCTGTTTTTTACAGAAACAACATCTTGAGAAATGGATTTAAAACTGAAAACATGTCTCCTCTTTATACAGTTACTGTATTTGAGCAATGCCTGTGTCATAACCTTCTGCTAATGTGCGGTAATGACTGTAGCCCAGACTTCATTATTTTTCCATTTCAGGAAGGGGCAGTGCTGCTGTGTTTTCAAATAGCAGAGGCAAATACTACTTTTTATGAGGAAAAAATGTTCTCTGGAAAAAAAAAAAATGTTAAGGCTTATACCTATCTCTGTAAATTATGCTACCCATAGGTTTTCCAGTAGGAAAAATGGCAGAGGAAAAAATTTGACATGTAGCAGCTTTATTTTTTTGTCCAAACTTAAGTTCCTCTGCAAAATTTTACTTTAAGAATGGCTTAATCATATTTTTGAAGTACAATTTATTGTAGTTTTCAATTATCTATTTGAATTATCTTTAAAGAAGGACATAATTTCCGCCCCCCCCCGCCCAGGAAAGTTGCTCTCTCATTGTGCCCTGAAACAATCTTTCTCTACATGATGGAAGAGTGAGTAATTTCACATTTGATATCTAATTATGTTAGTATGTGCAAATGTCACATTCACATTTAAAAATATAATGTTACATGACAGATCTAACAATAGCCCTCTAAGCCCTATTTTAGTGGTCCGGTTCCAAAGATACCACTCAGATTAAGTTATTTATATGAACACGTATATTCAGCTTTGACAAAAGAGATTTTTTTCTTATCTAAAATGCTAAACAGGTTTTCTATTTTTATTGAGAAATGCTTCCGGACTATAGCATGTCTATGACAATGTCTGGTGTAAGAGTGCGAAGAAGTGCATGTGTTCACTATGATCTATCATCATTTGCTGCAACATTTGCAATGTGAGATTTGTCTAGCAAAAGTGTGTGCAGACCATGGCAGTAACTGCTTATGCCTTCAAACACAATATTTGTTCAGCCTAACTGTTTTCTTTAGATGCAAAATTCCCTGTATTTTACATCTTTATAGTAATCCTTTCCAGTATAATTTGACTAAGTCCAGAATGTAGGTGGATAATACATGGTAAATATAGGCAACACAGATTCTCTTTACTTATTCTGGATGTTAGAAAATAATGAACTACTGGATCTGCCTAATTTCAGCCAATCCAGAAAGCAATTTTAAATATGTCATTGCAGTCTCACCATTTCTCAGGATGAGTTGGTCTTTTAAACAGTCTTGTTCAAAACATCTTAAATAATTTTTTCTGCACACACTTTTAACAGATTGTTATGTTATAAATATAAAAAAAAGTGACAAATAAAAAATCTTAGTGAAGAATTATTTTTCTCACATTTAAATGTTTTTCAGTAAAAGTAAGTAGTCCTGATCTTCAAAATGACAGAGTCAGCAGTTTAATAATTCAGAGAGGAAAAAAAAAACCATTCCTGTGAGGAAGACTGGTTCAGAACAAAGGTCAAGGGCAGTTAAAACATATGGGTGCATTCACAGACCTGACAGCAAACACTTTCTTCTTCAAAACAAGATGTAATTGGGACTCAATAGCAAACCAATGGCCAGTACTGGCCCACCATACCTTGTTGGTGATACTTAAAAAAATAGAGGTAGTTATATAATCTAATAAAGAAGGCATATAAAGTGAGGGCATGCTGGTATTCCCCATAGCAGTAAGTGACTCTTAGAAGCAATGAAGAATTTAGTGACAATTAGGCAACTTAAAATTCGAAATTCTTTTCTAGAGACATCTACTAAATGGTTTTACATCTGTCAGGAGTTAGAATATGACATGATGTCTTCCATGTTCCCTATAACTACACATCCAGACACTTTCCCATTTTTTCATGAAAACCAGAGGAAGACTTTTTCTTATCCCAATAGTGACATCCTGTATTTTGAGCATGAGAGGTGATGATCCAAATCCTTGTTCTTCAGAAGGCACTCAAAATTCATCCCCACATTTCAAATAAATTCTCTGACAGTAAAGTTGTCCATTTTGAGCTGAATCTCTGTTAGTTCTCCTGTTGTTCTTTATGTACACAAGCAAAAAGTAGTGAAACCCAGAAAATGATGAATAACTGGTAAAGTATAGAAGGCCAGGTTATAGAAGGCCAGGTTATAGAAGGCCAAGCTTCAAGTTTATAAGACAAATCAGACAAAACAGGATTGTGCTTAACTATCTCCATCATCGTCAATGAATGTCCTAATGATTTAAACACAGGTTACTATGTCAGCCACAGAGACATGTAGCTGATCTGTCTCTGCTGATTTTGCAAGCAATGGGAGATTAGCTAAGGAATTCATAAATCACACACCAGATTGCTTACAGTCTGGCTGCAAGTTCAACAATACTGTAGTTAAATAGATTTAGCTATCATACAGACAAAAATACACTGGTAGTTCATTAATCTATTAGTCACTCATTAAAATGAAGTCTAACTATTCTGGGATAGCATAAATCCCAGCACAAATGACCCTGAAATCATTACTCCTATTGCTAAATCTCCAAAGTGTGAAAGATACAACATTTAGGTTTCCTCCCAAATACAAAATTAATGAAGTAGGTTAAAATTCAGAAAACAAAATCCTTTTTATATTTTTTTTATATTGCTTTCATAAATTATATTCAATATTGTACTTTAATAAACTACCTCGTACATTGTAAAAATAACACTTATATTCTTTTCATAATGGAAGTGTTTGGGAGTTCTCAATGTCCAAGTACTCCAAAAGTATTATTAGAGTTCTAGGTGCTCCCACTGGGGAGAAAAAAAAAAAAAAATTTAACAGCCTTTCTCCTGGAAAAATTGTTGACAAATTATTTAAGTTATTATAACTTCTGTCCAAAGTTAGGAGTTAAAATTTGACTGTTGAATGAGAAACCAGTGCTTTTTTCTTTCAACTTTTAGACGTGATATGAAATCCACAGATTATTTTACAGTCAGGTTTTTTTATTAATGTGTTTACATTGCTTTATTTAGTACATTATTGGCCAAAAAAATATTGAATCACAACAGATTATTGGAAATGTTACTGCTAATGACTCTATGAAAGTAATTTTTCCGTCTCATCCTACAGCATAGAGTTTGAAGATTAAACTTACTCTTCTTATAAATAGACCAATTTCCAGTTGATCTGGGCTCACTTCAGAAATTCAGTTGCAGTCACATGAGCAAATTATAACTAGGGAGAAATCACACTGTAACTACATACCACACATATCAAATTTAAGACTAACTAATGAGTGGAAGACTGTGTAATATTTTTCAGACAATTTCAATCTTAAAAATAAAAGCCCTATGAATTAACCAGCTAAAAAATCCTTAGATTTTTTGTTACTCAGACATGAGACTTTGAAATTTCCAACTCAGTTTCCCTCTTTACAGTTGATAATCCATATAATAGCTGAGATATATAGTTTTTATAAAAGTGTGTGTTGGGGAAGGTATTTCTCTTCTTCTATATTTTTCAGATTTCCTTTTCTTGCTAGACATATGCCCTTCCCTTTGTCAAAAACAGTTATTTGAAAAATATCTAATTTAAATTTAAAATATCTGATACTTTTTCAGAATTATTGGAAATAAATTAATGAACTCTTTCTCCTCTATTTGAGTGGAAAATTATTAAAGTAGGAAAAGAAAATAAAAGCTGATACTGATCTCAGAAATTAACATTTGTTAAATTAAAATGAAAAAAAAAAAAAAACCAAGACACTTCTTGAGATTTT
>VZTQ01015305.1:0-62313 GCA_013400755.1 Pelecanoides urinatrix | reverse complement strand
GCCTCACAAGTTTGGCATTCTAAACTGTACCTTGGAGAAGATGGGTTGTAGAACCTGGGAGAAAGATCTCCATCATCCTTGTGAAGTACCCTTATCACTGTTTTGTAAATGTACTCTTGCTCACAATGGTTATACTTACTTAGATATTTTTTAAAGTGATGGGGCCAGAACTGTGGGATCCAAATTTTTGTGGCAGATAATTTCTGATGTTAAGAAACTAATTCTCTATGCAGTAAATTGCTGACAAGTTTTTCTGATGGTCTTTTAGAAGATGGAAAAATCAAATGCGTACAAATTATTTGAAAATAATAAAGTTTTAGAGAAAGTAGATTGCAAGATCGTTAACAGAAAATGTTTATTTTCTTGAAAGAAAATTGTGTTAATTGCAATTGCTCTCATTCATTGCATCTGTCTGCCTCAGTAGATGTAAAGACAGTGAGAGGGCAGTGCTGTATGCAATCAGTCAAACTCAATACGTGGGAGACACAAAATGACAGCAGTTATTTGTGTGATTGACTTTCACATGATCATGCCGTATCCAAGGTTTGAATTTTAGCTGCAGAGTCCAGATGGTACCTTATGGAGAGCCAGTGCTTTGATCTTGAGCACTGGCTCAGTGTTTCTAGAGATCTAGAGATAAACCACTGGATGAAAGTTTTGAGATTTGTATTTGTGGTCACAAGATGGTCTAAGGCACATTTGGAATCTGAGAGTTGACATGTAGACATAGCTACTATTTAATTATTCTAAAGAACAGTTATCAGAGGGAGAGTGAAAGACAGGAAAGATTAAAGTAAAGAACATTGGACATCGAATTGCTCTTGAAAAAAATAGATTTAATCTCAGTTATTTTTAGTAAATTACCAAGACCTATTTTCATTGTAACATAATTATCTTCAATACATTAATTTATTTTACAGTGGTATTATACATGCTGCACTGTTCATATAGTATTCACCTAAATATAAACATTTGTGTTAATTGCATCCATGGTGCCAGCAAATTTTAAAACCAATCTTACATTAGACGTGATCTAATCATCTCTGTTATATTGACTGATATCTAAAAATGAGTTTGATTCTACCATTAAGTTATTTCAGTGATTCATATCAGAAATGCTCAATAGAAGCCAGGTGATGTTATTGGGAAAAATTCGTTTCTTCAGTTTTTGTGTTACCAAGTTAGTCCAAACAGAAAGGAACATCTAAGTCAGAGTAGGGGCTGGTCCAATAATTTTATCATTTATAATATCCTGCACTGTTATCAGGCCTTATATGTGACTTTTGGGTTTTTTTCTGGGGTGTGTGTGGAATTGCTGAAAAAAGTACACTTGGAAAAGTGGCTTATAATGTAGGGTAGAGAGAAGCACAGATGGTGGTGTCATCGTACCTCTTCCCTTTTGGAAATTGTCCTGAGAATGAATTATGTCCAGGATGATATCTGGAGCTAGGTGAAGTAGTTCATCACAGCCAAAGATGAGAGAGCAGTTAAGCAGTGTGAACAATCAAGATTCCAGTTTTCAGTCACTCGTCCTATTTTATTTGGCAGTGTAGGTGTACCTAGTGTACCTATGTCTGAGTTCCCTTGTCTTTGGCATGGGAATTACAGTTCGGAAAGGTATGATAAAGGTAAAGATGGTCTATAGGGGATCAGCCTCCAACCCAGCTTTCCTGTCGTGCTGTTTCTCCAAGGACATATGGAAATTCAGGGTTCAGAGAGTCTGCATAATCATTCCCCTTAGATATAAGGCATAGGGATATGTTTACAGTGCAAATTGCAGTGTAGTGGAAAAAGGACCGATTTTGCTTTACCTGGGTTAGTTCAGGTACTCACAGCCTTGCTGCAGCAGATGACAACCCTCTGCAAACCATTATACTGGAAAAGAAAACAACTGGCAATGGGTTCCTGCAAACTTTTATGTTTACTGTATTGCTTTGAACTGTAAGACAAGGTTTGGGCCAGTTCCTCATTTATCGTTTCCTACATCATTCCTCTTTCAACAAATCACAGTCAGTCACAGATAGGCTTTTTCCAAGATATCTAGGGATTCTCTTTTTCCAGATAGTGTGGTCATAGTTGCTTTTTCAGCCAAAGGGCTAAACTGACTTTGTCATAGTTTTTCTTTAAGGGAGAGAAAGTAATGGTAGGACTGAAAAACTGGAGCAGGGGCAGATCTGTTTTTCAAATACACTCTGTTCTTCCTCTGCGTGCTCACAAAAATTCATGTTTTCCTCTTGAATCCATGCTTCATGCCCTTGTCCTTCATCTCTCGTTCTCCAGATTTTCAAAATCTTCCCACCTGTTGCTCAAAACATAACATTTACTCTTATTCCTTCCAGTGTGTGAACTCTTCATTGTGAAGTATGTCAGAATAAGCCATAGCTGTATTGCTTCTTTGTGTGGATGCAATCTACTTGATATATATCCTCTGAAATGTATGTCTGTAGACTTATGGGAAAATTAATAAAACAGAAATTAAAACTGACAGCTTTGAAATGATATGCTACCCTTAGCATATGGACTACATCACACGAACACTTTACAGGATTTGTATCAGGATTATGGACAGTAACTCAATGGGGGATAACTTCTGAACTATATTCCTAAATCTCATTTGACAGGTTTTGGATGCTGTATAATTCTTACAGTATTATAATGTCATGCCAGTGATGCTACAGACATCATTAAGATAGTCCTTTCATTCTTAGTGCTAATTTTGTCTTATAATTGCTTTTGCAGTGAAATTTCACATGCTTTTTCTGAGTAGTCAAATGAGCTTCCTTAAAAAAATTAAATGCTTCATTCTCCATCAAGACACATTTTGAAGATCCAGTTTCCTCAGAAATAGGCAGCTATATCTGGAGAGGAAAAACAACAACAATGTTTTATGCTCTGAGCTTTTAAATATATACTAATGATTTACAGTATCAGCTTTGGCACCACTATCAAAAATAAGTTAGGAAGTAAAGATGTGTAAACAGCATTAATTTTATTAGGTTTCTACACTAATTTACTTGCAGTATTCATATACATCAAGAATCTTGTATCTTTAAGGGAGTGAGTGAAAGATTAAGACAAGTTTTAATTATGCAAGAGAGAGAGCAGACTCCTCTGTTGTCCTCTGCCACATCCAAATCCTAGACCAGTGGTTAAGGCATTTTCTTGGAACATGGAAATGACAGCAATTTAACCTGGAATACTTATCTACTGGTGACCCTGGTTGGTATTTCCTGCAGCTGTTGCCACTTTGCAATCCTTGCAATTTACTGTTCTCCTCTTGGAAGTACAAGAAGTATGAGAAGAGAGATACTGCTTTTCAGTTTGCACAAAATGTGATATGTAAAATAAAATAAAATAAATATTTTTGGATTGATAAGGGAAAAATATTATTTTGAAGGGGGTTTTTTTTGCTATTTTTCTAGAAAATGTTTATATCAGTTCTTATTTTCCTAATTCTGATGCCAAACTGTTAAATAGCAACAGAGTGGTGAGACTTAGTAGATGTAGCTAGTTGTAGATGTACATAACATACAGAAATCTGCTCAGATTAAACCAGTTATAAGTGTGACTTAGTTTAGCCAGTATAATTCTGAAAAGTTACAGTAAAAATGAGGTGCACCAGAAAGTCCTGCTATTTAAACTGTTAACAGTGACTAAAAGGAGTCAGTGAACATCTGCCTATCCCATACACTGGTTATGGTCAACAGGAGGGGTTGAGGGGTGAATATCAAAGTCCTTCAGCCAAAGCAGCCACAGCCTGAAGTGAGAGCAGGTAACTTGAATTGAAGCAAAGATTGCTTACTGTGGAGTTAAAACACAATCTTCCTTCTGCAGAACTGTAACTAGCTTTGCTGACTTAACCTCTCTGGTTATATTTACACAATCTTCCTGAACAAATCAGGTATTGCCACTGGTTTGGTGTAAGGACAGTGGATGTCTTTGAGCTTTGATAACTGTTTCTACCTCACATATAAGTGCTCTTTGCTGATAGGAGCCCTCATTTGTATTTGCTTCTACTCATTCTGTAAAATGCACAAAGTGTGTTTGACAGTTACTTGTGCTCCATGCTTACGCTCTAGATAGAGGTTAGAACTAGCTTTGTGGGGTATAAGCTATGCTTTATACTGTTTGGAATACCTTTGTTCCAGAGTGTACAACTCTATGATTATTACAATATTCTAGAAACATTTTTTTTGCTTTTTCTGGAGACAGATTATTGCTTTCAAAGACTAGCAATATCTGCTTTCAAGCTATATGTTTTTATGATTATAAAATAGAATTGGTTCTTCACTCCAGATGCAATAATTTTATAGTTAGTAAATATAAATTTAGATAGACAATGCATAGTTGATTTCAATAAATGTGAATTTCTCTATGTTGGTGAAATTCCAGCCATTGTGCTGCTTTAAAGTCCAAACTGATTATGAAGCTTAAGCAGCAGGACTGGGTGAGCATGAAGGAGAAGGAAAAGCAGCCTTTCTTAGGTCACATGCAATAGCTGAAGAACCAGTTCATGGAAACTACGTCCAAACTGCAAGTGTCTCTGCCAAGAAGAGACTAGGAGGTTCTGCACAGCAAAGAATACTCTAGCTCTATGTGTATTCTCACTTTCTGTTCAGGAGGAGTGAGTTGGCATAAGGAGTTTCAGTGAATTTTGGCTGCCTACAATGTAGTCTATGCTAGTCCCATAGGAATTCCCATTGATCATGCATGTATACAGTACATTTTAACTTCTAGCCTTGTTTTCTTTTGTTGTGGAAGTATATTTGAACATATGTGAAAAAAGTGCATTTTCAAATATATGGCTCATCACAAAATAGTGAAAATGGCATGTAGGGGGTTAAGAGAATGATGAGGCAAAAAACTGCAGTGCCAGCAGAATTCCCCAAAGGGTAAACAAAACTCTTAACTGTTGCAAAAAATAAATTGTCAATACCTTGTAGAAGCAGTGGATAATGAAAAGTTATAATGCCTATAGTTAGTACCCTCTTTAAAAGAATTTACACAGGATATGAAATTAAATTCTGTGCACAGTTCTCTTAATTTGTCCTTAATTAAACAATACTCCATAAATGGTGCATTCAGTGACCAAATGTTCAGAGACAGCAAAATGGTGGGTCCCAAGCCATTAGGAATGAAATAAAGTCAGTCCCCCGAGAGCCTGCTAGAATCTGGTCTATCTAAGTGACAACTGATGGTTTAGGAAAGATAATTAACTTTGCAATTACAAACCGCAGCTTTCACCAATGCTGTTTCTTTCAGTATTCTCTTCTAAATGTTCTACTATTTTTACAGTGAGATAAAATGCTTTTTAAAAATGCTGAGTTCATAGGGATTCATTTTTCCTACACAAATATAATTCTAATATTTTATTTTAAAGATTTCAGACCAATAAGTATATGTGCAGTTATTTTATAAATTACAAAAGATAAACATTATTTTTTTATGAATGCCAAGATTTCATTCCTTACTTAAAAGATGAAGGGGACATGCTGCATCAAACAAATTTGATTTTTTCCTGCGGTATCAAATCCTGAACCTAGCCACATAGATTGAAATTTGCTTCAGTATAGGGAACATCAGTTCTAACCTACTAATGTGCCTTCATATTGATAAAAAATACCTGCATCGAAAATGGATTGTTAGTTGAATCCATATGTCTATACCCGTGATTATCTTTACCATAATGTCTCCTAGCATGTAAATTAGTGTATTTTCATGCTGGCATACGTGCCATGAAATCATCAAATATCACAATATGCTCATACTTACATATGCAAGTTTTGATGTTTTGATATGATATATTAGGGGATTATGAAAAAGCTTAGCTTAGAGGGTATAATATTATGATCGACTGTAGTGTTTGTTGAGACTGCAGATGTCTGTGTACTGAACAGAGTTCTGAGTAAGTATGGGCACAGGTAAGCAAGAAGACAGAATCAGAACCTAAACTTCATGAAAAATCTATTTGAGACTCTATTTGCTGTGAATTCACATATCGTAACATACTGTATAGCACTAGAACTGGCTTCAGAGAATCCCAACTTTAAGAAAGCAGACCAAGCTAATTTGGCATGCTACAAAGGACTAGTTCCATACATTGATTTAGTATCTGAAAGTAAAATTTAGACTCTGCCCTAAGCGTACCAACCCCCTTATCATTGGCTGCAGACTGATGCTGATGCCTGATGTCAGGCTCTGCTGTAGGCAGTGTAGGTTCTGGCACTGTTTGCTGGGATGTCCCATGGAAGTCTGCTGCTCTAATCAACTCCTCATTTTGCCTGTGCTTAGAGCAAGCTGATTTATCTCTCTATGCCACCATGATAAGTGATAAGGACATTTTTCTCACACTCTTTGTGTTTGAATTGGAAATTCATTGGAAACTTTCTTGCTGCACACATGTACAATCAAGGATGCAACACTCTCAGATCTCAGTCACAGAGTCTGGATGCTCTGTAAGAACAAATTATTTTAAATAATGTACTTCTTTCTGGTAAAGGTGCATTTCTGTGAATTGTGCTGTATATCTCCAATGACAGTGGTCACATCTGTACAACTTCACATTTGCCATTTATATGTAATTAACCTTAGAAAAGGGAAAATACTGTGATAATAGTTTGATATTTAATTACAGTACTTGTAAGTGGCAATTTTAAAGACTTTAATGACTGGCACTGTATACTAACATGTAAATTTGTAAATTGTCAAGGGGGAGAGATGTTATTACTGATAACTCACATATATTCTGTTCCTTCCATTTATCTTCCTTCATGAATATGCTTTAAAATATTCAGCTGTCTTGTATGTCATTTTGTCCAACTTCGCTGCTTGTGAAGCGATACAAACATATGCTACATCACAGACAATAGTTCCATCATACCAGAGGGGTTAGGTTTTAAGGTAGTGTGAAAACTTGTATGAAAGGAATTGTTGCCTTCAAAATTCCTGGTGTTGCCCTCACTGATGTTTATGCAGGCCTCTGGATGTTGTGTTGATATTTACGTTTGACATGTCTTTCCACTGTAATGTGATGCAATTCTATTAGAATACCACCTTTAGTGAGGGATTTAAAATTCTTGTTGATGAGCATCACACAAGCTGCAATGTTATTTCACTATTCTTCAGTGTTGGTGTGTCTGAAGACAATACATAGAAGTAGAGAAGGACTATTGTAATACAGGAATCAGTAAAGACCCTTTATCTGAAGGTACTGTAATGTTTGCATTTTTTCTTTATTTATTGATATAAAATGCATGTAATTATTGTCAAGCACTGTCTGTTATTTTATCTTTAGAAGCAACTTATGAAATTACATGGTCTAAATTCATCCTAGGTTAACAAAAAATGGAAAAATTAATAGATCTATAGGAAAATACAGCTTATACATCTGGTTTCCTATAAATATAAAGAGGGAAAATGATACTTTTTTTTTTTAAGAATTAACTTTAGCTCTTGTCCATTCTTTTTGTGCAAAGACTTTCCAATGTGCTTTAGTAGTTTTAATTCTAGATCTTAGTTTGGACTGATGCTCCATATGGATTAAAAAACAGATAGTAAGAGATGGATTCAGGTTTTCAAAATCATCAAGTGATTTGAAAAAGAAGTGCTTCACAGTGTTAAGTTCCAACAATTTGATTTGGCTGTTATTGTGGAACCCTGGTATCCAAGACTGAATTTCTTCAGAGAGGAAAACTTTATCTCCACCCTCTTTTATGATGTGTGATCCAAAATGCCAATCACTGAGAATGGAATACAATTATATTCACTAATATGTCTAAAATAGAAACTCTTGCTGTCAATATATACTCATTAGTACTGAGCTGCAAATGAATTCTGGAATTGTGCTCTTATTAATTAGGTGGCAGACTAGAAGACTTCCTTGCTTCTGCTTAGCCAGATGGAGGGACAGTGGGTGTAATGACCTATGTTCGGCCTTTCCCAGGGGATTTCTTTGGTGTTTCTTGGTGTCAGTATGGGTTCCTCTTCCATTTGCCATTTAAAATAAGCAGCCCCAAACTTACACAAGTGTGCACTCAAATTACATTCAGAAAAAGACATGATAATTTTGTTTAGTTTTAAAATCAGTTATGCATCACTTTCTTAAAACTCCAGAGGGACTTGGGCACAAAGATGCAAGATGGAATAGATTTTTAAGGAAAAGGTAAGTAAGTCTAGTTTCTTTTCCTGTTACACTGTCCTACATAATCTGCCACATAGTCCATCAACATACAGAGGGTTTGGTTTCAAACCTCATTTACTTCCTTGTCTTTTACTACTTCTTTGCCCTATGAGTTGTTTAAAATTCTAAGAGGCTTCAATGACTCAAAAATGGACTTTGGGGGAGTGGAGGAGCAGGGGAGGTTGATGATCAGCTCACATGAAAAGTCCCTAATTCTCTAATTGACCCTGTATATTCTAAACAGCCGTCAAGATACTTAAATGTGTATCTTCATTAAAGGGTGTGAGTAATACCAGACACTGAATGGAATTATTCATGGGTTTAAGTTTTGCATGAATTAAGTATCATCCTGCATAGTAGCCTACATAAGGAGATATTTGAAACAGTCATCAGATACCGTGTCTTTTTTTTTTTAAGATTTTCAGTAGATACTTCAGCTTTGTCAGCGTAAAAGTGATTCTTTGAAAGCTGGTAATTCATTTCAAATGAATAAGAAACAGAAAAAACCACCTTCAAAATATTACGTAATGTCAAGTTGTGGGTTTTCACGGGTACATTTCTGTATTTGAAATGAAGTTTTAAAATCTATGGCACTTGAGTTAATTGGAAAAAGACATTTCCTACTGACCTTATAGATGACTTAATTTTCCAAAAATAACTTTATTCTATGTGAGCTCCCAATTCGTGTTGATTCTGCCAAGTAAAAGCTCATACCAAAAGAACCAGGTGAGCACCCTCATTTCCTGCTGTGTTTCTCTTCACCTCCTACTGTGCTACTTACTGCATAGACAAATATTGACAAGTGTTATTATTTATGTGGATCTGACAAATTTCTGTCTAAATGCACAAGAAAGTGAAATTTTTGCTCCTACAGAGGGAAAATCCTTTGCAAAAAAAATCTGGATAATAATTTCAGATAAAAGAAAGGCTTGAATTTTTTTTTTTGAACAAACAAAATAACAAATATATTTAATAGCTTATTCATAGTAGATCATTCACTTGGCTTTACATTTATGGAACTTTCTTACAGAAAATTGTGACAATAAGTCATATGGTAGCTATATTGTGATACAAGACTTAAAAGCTTGCTGTTGTGTAGAGACGTTTTCTCATTCTCAGATCCAATGTTCTCAGTTTGCAAATAAGAAGATGTTTGACTTGTTTTTATTTTCTTGTGCGTGCTTGTAATCTTCCCTCTGTCCCATTCATTTCAGGACATGCAAAGAGTTTGGCCCAATGAGTCAGTGATTTCCTTCCCCTCCTTTTGAAATCAGGGATGAAAGGCAATGAGATTAAAATCCCTTGCAGGCCTGGTAACTATATATCTGGAAGTAGGTGGGATCTGAGTATTTTAATTTAGAATAATTTATTAGACAGAATAAACAGACAGAACGTATGACTGAAACAATTATAAAGGTCACATCATATGCTACAACATATCTGATCTCTGCATTATGATGGCAATGAAATTAATTGCCCACATGTGACTGCCATAATACCACTGCTACTGTCCAAGATAATCCCAATTTTTACTTTGTGTGCTAATGATAAAACCATTAAGTAAAAAAAAAGAAGAATTTTGTTTCAGAATTATACAGTGTGGCTCGAAGTGCAAAAAGACAGCAGGTGAGAAGTAAGCAAGATGGTATTTTTACATAATTCCTTTTCAGAAGACAGTTGTACTTCAACCAGTTTTACAGGCATGGCTTAATGAGTGCCTGCCTTGGGCCAGTCATATCAACTTGGAAGTCATCTGAAAGCTGAGGTGAGAGAGACTAGGTACTAGTAGTTGGACACTTTCAGAATAATGTAAAAGAGCATGACTCCCATGAGATCCATTTTTCAGATCCCTACATAGCAGGTCACTTTTTGAGGCTGACCTTTCTATCAGACAGAAACAGTGAATGTACAAAAGCTGTCATCTATCACGTCTGCCCATCATGTTCAAAGCAGGATGAAATAAATTTCATTCTCCCTTTTTCTTTTAAGCTTTTTATTTTCCTTCTATTCTTTTGCTTCATTTTTTAAGAAATATACAATAATGTGCCCTGGTGAACTGGTAAGTGCCAGCCAATATTAGCCTTTTAGTGTTCTCCTTGTAAGTTTTGCATATCTTTTTTTTTTTGTCTTTTTTAATCAAAAAGTGCTAATGAACCAATGAAAATATATGCAGGTTCTTACTTAACATTTAATGATTTTTCAGATTTTTTAAATACTTACCAGTACAAGACTTCTGTGAGGGCTTTAAGTCCTTAACAGTGTCTGAAGGATCACTTGATCAGAATCTAAATAAATACATTAGTATATTCTGCTGTGTGAAGTAGGTTCAAAATAATATGTGCACAGTAGATAATGGAAACATGTTGACATTCTTAAGGTTATAAACACATTTGAAGTTATCCTAATTGTAAAATTGAAGATTGTGAAGTATGATGTCCCTGAAAATCCTAGAACAGCATCTTTCTCTATTTACTAATTGCTGCAACACTTGAGATCTCAGTATAATGTTTTTTCCTCTGCACAAATGAGCAAGTGGAGGCCACAGAACCTCTTTTAAAAAAGCAGATGTGTTAAATAATTAATTTATAAATAAAATTAGTATGGGGACTAGAGTATGTATATTATGACTTATCCAGGTGAGGTTTTGGTGGGTTGAACTAGAGGTGCAACTTTTTTTGTGTGCCAACAAGCACCTGTATAAAATCCTTATTTCTTCTTGGCACAGTATATTCCAGTGCTGGGATCCATACATCTGTGTGCAATGCTTGATGTTGTGGAATGGCTTTGGCTGTTAAGGCTGTGTGCTTCTCTGTGTTTTTATGCAAGGGTGAGCCTCAGTTCTCTTCAGAAATCCTAAGTGATCCTTTTTCAACCTTTCTGATAAAGAATGTTTATCTTCCCTTTTCTCATTCAAAATGCTCAGTTTTCTTTGTGTTTTGTTTTTTTTTTTTTCTATTCTTTTTCTCAAAGAAAAGGAACAAGAAACAATCTGAAATTTCTACAACAAAGCAAGGAACTGTACCCATCACTGCCTGATAATCATAGAATATCAGGTGTTAGTTTTGTCTTGTCCAGCAACAAATTAACAATAGGAAGAAGCATAACATAAAAATTTGCTTGGGAGGGAGTCACTCTGCAATTAGGAGGTCTGTATGCAACTCCTTTTTGTTAGAAATCAGAAGTGTAGCATTGCTCAGATCAAACTACAGCTACTGAACACTCTGAACGCATATATTTGGCCCCCAAAACAGTGATAATGATAAAAACTAATTCAAATAAACTACTCCGAATATTTTTGGAGGATACAGTCCAAGTGGCAAAGAGGGTAGCATCTGAACTGATCTCAGCCCTGACCACTCTGGTATTTGTCAAGCCCTGCTTATTGACATCTGCTGCTTCAGGATGGATAGTTGCATTTGCGGCCCCAGTGCTGGTTTCTCTGCTGCCTATTTTGGTACCTCCTACAGAAAAGCTTGTAAGGACATTCCACCTTGCGTACTCATAGCAAATTGTCAGGAGTAAGGATATATCTAAGGCTGAAGATAAGACGGAGAAAAAGTCATTAGAAACCATTGGCTTAAATAAAAATTCTCTGAATTGAGCAGAACAAGGTCTTTGTTACTGATTCCCTTGTTACTGATGGGAACAAGCGAAAACCAAACACTCCATGTCACCTGAAGAGATATTTGGTCAGTACTAAAACCTGCACCAGGACTGCTACAGGCTCGGTGTAACTTCTCAGTCATCTCTTCAAACACTGATCCCTTTCTCCCATCAAACAATGACCACAAAGAAAGTGTCCTGGAATTCCCATTTAAACTTCAAGCATACCTTGTAACACTTAGACACTTAGGGATACCCAGATTTGTAGAGAGCTATGCAGTAAGGACCCTGGAAGTATTATGGAATCTTTGAAGTATCTAATTAATTTCATTCTGAAAAGCATGAAGTACTTTAATTTTTTTGTTGTCTTCACTTAAATTTCAGAATTTCTGTTGCAGAATGAGTTGATGCAAGGGCCTCAACAATTTGAGTACAAGAGGTTTTTCTCTCAACTCCTCAAAGACTCCCTTAATGATGAAAGGATTAAATACAGGCCGAGTAGAAGAAAACAAGTGCAGGTGATCTTATGCTTTGTCCTTGCCTATGTGATGTCTACAATGACATCAGTGTTCTAAAGAAACACATACCCTAGTAAAACAAAACCACAACAGAAATAGAAATATTAAATTGTGCTCTGTCTTACAGTTCATTGAATTATTGTTGGAAACATGGAAAACCTGATGAGACGTGGTCTTCTCACATGCCTATTCTTATTTCCAAATAATTTAAATGAGGGTTGAAGTGGCTTTCTTAGTATCTTCTATTTAGAGAAATTATAGCAAAAAAAACCTTTCCAATGACTAAAGACAAAAGAACATTTTTAATGCAAAATCCCAAACAAACCCACTATTTTCAACTTTACAGTAGAAATTTTAAAAATTGGGATGGAAAATCTGCATTTTTCTAGCAAACTTTTCTATTATCTATCACGTGCACAGTTGAAACTCCAGCTAGAGATGGCGATGATTCAGCCTATTGTGATTGAAATAGATAAGAGGCTGGAAAGCTTTGTTCACAGCTGCCAGAGGGCTACCCGAAAAACTGATGATGTATTATAATAAAGAATGGAGATACTACTTTTTGAATAAAGATTGCTTAAGTTCGCACTTTAGTTATTGTATTTGACAGTCTGATAGGCTTATTGAGGTAACTTTTTTCCAATAGTAGACCGGAGAAAAATGTTCAACTTTAGATATCCCTAGCCAGGTTTGGAAGGCTTATCATATATAGATAACATAGAGAATACACTGGAGGAGCTAAGCACTTTGAGTATTTTTTAAAGATGACTGAGTATAATTAATTACCACAGTATTGCATACATGAAGAAACAATTTTATTATATGTTCTGTGAAATTCGGGAGTATTTCCAAGGCTTTTCTCTTTGAAATAAGTTATTTTTCTAACATAGTCATCTGTGTGGAATACAGAGAAAAAGTATAAATTGCAGGAGAGAAGAACTTTGAGGAGAAACCTGATTGGAATGTTTTCTGTTGTGACCCCTGTAAATAATTATTGTAATATTGTACTAAAAAAATACTTGAATCTTTAAAGCCTGTATAAATGAGAATTGAATTTTTCTGCTGAGGAGATCCAGGGATGTGGACCCCAAAGCCTGGGATCTGTCTTCAGTTTTTCCGTTGACCTGCATTCTTACGTTATGCAATGTGCTTGTAGCACTATCTGTTTACCCACTCTTTGCCTGTTTACCCTGTTTAGACTCTAAGTGTTTAAGATATCCAGACAAGCTCTTACTATGTCTTGTTAAAGTGCCACACTTAATGGAGCTATGATTTTTCTTGGAATCTCCAGGTTCTACTGTGCTACAACTGAGTAACATTGTTTTGGTATGTTAAAATAAGATCATTATTAATATAGTGGTTTATGTTTAGAGTCCCTTTCATCTGAGGATCTGGAAGTACTTTACAAACATAAAATTAAGCCCCAAAAAATCTCTCTATGACAAGTACAGATTAAACAGGACTCACTTTATCCATAACAAAAATATTTTCATCTTTATGAAGGACAATGGCAGCTGTTCAACACCATAAAGAAAAATCAACAACAGCCTACAGCAGAAATGCAATGATACTGCATGTATCCAAACCACACACATCAGTGAATTTGACAGATAGGCACAAAAGTCACAACAAAAAATCCTACAAAAACGCTTGGAAAACATTGACTAACTATGAAAGCAGTGATCCTCAGAGTGATGTTTTACATTAAAGACAGTAACTCTTGTGCTTTATTGCTCACTGTGCCATGCTGTGTTATTAGTTCACTACTTAGATCAATTAAACTGAGATTCACCTCTTGATTCAGGAATCTTGATCTGTAAGGCTTCAGTGATTTGTCTTGCATTTTTTCTCTCCACCTTTGCTTCTGCCATTCACTTGATGTCTGTCCTACATCTGGTGGCTATATCCAGATGCCTAAAAGTTCTCGGGTATTCCTTTGCATCATCATTATACCCATCCCTGGGATTTTAAACATCTAATGTGGGCCCAGCTCTTATGTAGTGCAGATTCTGTTTTGCAGTTGTCTAAATCCTACCACGAATTGTTCTTTCAGCACGTGGCCAGACTATTGCCTGGCATTAGCAGGTTGACAGACTCCAGGATCGTAGGAATGTTGCCCTTTGTGAATACATCAAAATCTTCATTAGTTTTCCAGCAAAGTGCAAGGCACTCTGAACAGAATGTAATACAAATTCTGAATGCCATCTCTGTGACAGTAGTGTGCACATCTCAGCATCTGGTTTGTGAGATATGTGCCACATTCCAGTCCAGGGCTTGGTCTGGAATGTGAATGTCTGGTTCCAATCTAACCGCAGAGTCCTGTGTTCTCTATAGGTAACTCCTGGTAGCTGGCTGCTCACTCAGTAAGCATGTTCAGTAAAGCTATTTTTTGCCAAACAAACTTTTTTCCTACCTGCCCCTCAGCATTAGGGACAAGTGCTACTTCTGGCCTGCTCTCTCCTATTCCTCTGTACTTATAAGCCTAAGAACAAAAAGCCCTCTTCTTGATTTTCCCTCTTTCTTCTGTCTTTGTTTTCTTCACAGGAATCACGTCTCTTCCCCTGTGTTTTCTCCTATAGCTCTGGTGAGAAACTCATGGTTAAAACCCATGCTGTCCTGCTTCATAACAGAGCAGACCTGTGGCATCTCAAAGCTGAAGCGTTGTTTTTTTCACCTTTTCTGCTTGACTCTGCTATTACCTGAGTGTGGTGAGATAAGGAGGGCAGCTGTAACTGATGAAGAAAGACCTGCAGGAGAGTTTTGAAGATGAGGTGCACCTCTGGATGGAAGATTGGGTCCACATCTATGGGACAACTTAGCAATGGGCAGCTTGTTCAGCAGAGTACCACAGGCTGTGAAGGCAGGAGACCCTCCAACAGATGGGATCATGTGAGACAGAGAATGAGGGTGAAGTGATTTGACCAGCAGGGAACTGATCCTGTGGAGTAAAACCGTAGCAAGAAAACCACTTTGTAGGAGGTTTATAATAATAAAAATATAAACCAGGCAGAAGAATTAAATCTACCTCCTACCTCAGGACTTATGACTGTCTCCAGTGGCCAGGAACACTGCAGCGTTGGAAACAAAGTAATCAGGAGAGCTCTGGTTGGAGACTTAGTTGTGACTCCAGCGACAGCCTTGAGAATATGAAACTCACTATGTCTCATGAGAATAATGAATTGAATGCCAAAGTGTGTTCAGTGTTCATCAGCCTCTGAAATCTCCAACTATTATGTTGGAGAAGGACATTGAGATGGGCTACATCACTTGGGATATGGGCCTAGATATCTCGGGTGTATTTTACTGATTATCTGGGGGAGATAGTCATGTCTGTTGAATAGTTACATCCTGACTAAACTAGGAAATGTTTACTGAAAATTTAATTAGGGTAACATTGCTGTCTTCTTGCCACACTTCTTTTTTTTCTATAGGCTTCGACTGTATAATAGTAACTTGAATACACCAGCGACTGTTCTCTGGTACTGAGGGTGACAGACATGGAAGTGCTTCAGTCGTACTATTCAATGCTCTTATCCTTCAAACCAGGGTGGCTGCGTGAAAACTTCTACCTGGGAATGGTACCTGGCTTTTGCTAACTTTCCAAATGCACCAGGGAATTCTAACCGGATCAAAGAACATGGTATCTTTAGGGTACAGTGTTCTCTGCATCAGCCAAGTTGTGCAGACCTGTGTCTCCCACATTCATGGTACAAAATTCATGTAAGATGGGAGAAAACCAAAAATGTTCAGATGATGAAAATATTTATTTGAGTTTTTAGGTACTTTTTTTGAAACATATATAGATATATAAGATAAGCAACCTGAAAAGTAGCAATATATTCAACAGTTTTATTTTCTTTAAGCTGGGATCAGTTTACTGTAGTTTGACTAATCACCATACATTTGATATTTCACAGGACATGTCCACGTGTATGTTCTTTAAATATAGAAGTACATGATCTTTTATAAACAACAAGACATTCAATTCTTTTGTATGGTACTGTAGGCAAATATACCATTTTAAACTGAAACACAGTAAGAAGTTGTATAACTTGCAGAAGGCCATGTAACAAGCCAGTGTCATAGTTAATTATTGGAATATTTTTCTAACTTGCTATTTTCTGCTGTTTCTGTTAGCTGCTACCTGTACAAACTTCTCCCTTACCACAGTGCATTCAAACTTGTAGGCATAATATGTTCATTTTCTAACATATTTGCCTGCTGTAACCAGTCTGTTAAATCTGATTTTGCTTCTCTTCCATCAAATACTCATTGCAGTTCTTGTTACTGAGTCTGACACTGGGGATATCTAGCAATCAGCTTACACATTCCTTGATTTGCATAAGGGGAGGAGACAGAACTGCAGAGTGGCAGCAAGTATGCAAACTCATTTCATGTTAGTTCCCCCAGGTAAGAGATTTTTTCAAAGGAGATCATTGAATTTACCTGTTTCATATTTCAGCCACCATTGTCTGATACCCAATTGCATACAAAGCATCTGGTGTAAGCAAAACTAATTTGGATCTTCTTTTGTAAAATGTTAGCTGGATTAAGGGATCAGGTAGCCTCTTTGCTTACAAGAATCACTAGAGGGAACCATACTGTAGAAAAAATAAAATAATTAGGACAGCAGAAAACAGGCAGCGTGCATCTCAACTGCAACTGTTCCTGTGTAAATGCAGCCCATAAAATTATATTAGTTTGCTTATCAAGGAAGCTTCTTTTTAAATTTAATAGCTACCTTTATCACACTGACTGCATTGACACCTGTGACTGTTATATTCTAGATGTTTGGCAGCTCTTATGAGCTTGAGTTCTTATCACATCATAGGCAAAAAGATTAATATTCCAAAGCCAGTTTAGCGTTTGAAGATATTTTGGGGAGAAAAAGCAACATAAAGTAGTACTAGACTTCATCAAATGCAGTATTTAATGCTCAGATTTGTAGTAGAATCAACATTACAAAAGTTACTAAATGTAAAGCCGCTGGCCAAAGTCTGAAACATATTGCAAGGATTCCTACGATCTACTATAATCCAGATAATTAATAGTAAGCCACAGGAACATACAGGAGTATTAGATATTTTTAAATGCATTTATCTATGAGTAATCTTCAGAAAACTTCAAGTTATTCTCAGCAAACAATATCTCCTTGCTTGGGTCAAAAAATTAAAGTGTTAGAAACTATTCTAAAAGAAACAGAAAACAAAAATAAATACTGTTTTTTACGTTGCAAATGAATATTACGTATGCACCTTGAGCAGTCCAAACAGTGCAACAAAAGTCCAAACTCAAAGGTGAGCTAAAGAGGGCAGAAGTGCAACAGAATGGCTACAGGTATGATGTAGTTTTTGTTTGGTGAGATACTAGATTTGGCCTCTTCAGCTTGGAAAAGTGGCAACTGTGGGGGGATAATAATATGGATGGCATCAAGAAAGTTGAATATTGAAGAGACATTCATTACTTCTTGCAACACAGGAATTTTGCAGCACTTAATGAAATTATCATCTGGCAAGTTTAAAACTTAGAAGTACCTCTTCAGACAGTATGTAATTAAACTGGAGAACCCATAGCTATAGGTTCTTCTAGATGCCAAAATTAAAACTGTTTCCAAAGGCTACTTTACAACTTAAAGGAAGGTAGATAAATCTCAGGCTCTTAAATACAATGATGTACTGCAAAGCCCAGAACCCCTAACCTGCTGATTGCCAAAAGGCAGCAGATTATTTCAAAGAAAGGAGTCTCTTACTTGTCCTTTTTCTTAGACTTTTCTTCAAAAAATCTATGACTGGACACTGGGCTAAGTGGACTAAGTGGGCTAAGATTTACATACTGGTAGCTATTAACTGAAATGCCACATCACAGAGTTATTTGTGTTTAGTTTCTATGCTCTTCAGGAGAAGATTTGGGTTTTTTATCCTGCACGGTCAGAGTGTACCTAGCATGTTTTCAGTCTCATCTCAGTATCAACACTGAGAAAATCAAACATATAAAGAAAAAAAAATTGTTGCTTTAGAAAGGCTAATTCTTATTCCTGTATAATTAAGGTTCATTCTATGAAAACCAGAAAATATTTTCATCACAATCAGACAATACAGAACATTATTACTAAATTAGTTCGGAGATTTCTAAAAATTTTTGGCCCATTACATTTTGGTACCCTATAGTGCTTTGCACATGTGTGAAATGTGGTCTGAATGTCAGGGATCTTCTGACACTCTCTATTCCTAATTTCCCATGTCCATTCCACAATTCACCAATTCTGGGAAAAGAATAAGCAAACATTAAGGAATCTCTCATCCATCTAAATCATATTCATCCCAGAAATGCTCAGCCTTTTCTTACTATATGGTGTACTATATTGTTTCCTTTATAGTTCTGCAGTACTATCAGTCTTTCTGTTATCACCCTTTACACTCAACAGCTTTGTGGTTGACTTAAAATTTACCCCAGACAGAAAGACAACAAAGTAACCATTTTAAATATACTTCCTATTCTTTATGAACATGGAACAAAAGTACTACTTACAGAAACAAATGCCAACACAGTATTGCAATGAACAGTTAATCTTCCTTCCCAGCCTTCAGAGTTCCTGGTGGGCTCACTTACCACCACTGCTCTGCACTTGGAACCAGCAAAACCCTGACTGAGTGCTCTTTGTTCCCTTGCCCTTTCAGGGAAGAGGCACTCCCTGATTTTAAATGTTCTTTTACACACTTGAATTCTGAGTAAACATGTTGCAGTCCTAATGTGCCATTGTAGAACGTTTCTTACTTAGAAGTATTCTATACAGTTTAGAGTAAATAAATAAAT
Organism: Pelecanoides urinatrix; assembly: GCA_013400755.1. NCBI lineage: Eukaryota > Metazoa > Chordata > Aves > Procellariiformes > Procellariidae > Pelecanoides > Pelecanoides urinatrix. Next base: position 43,200 of record VZTQ01015305.1, on the reverse strand, counting down.
AAATAAATAAAAACAGTGTAAAGGACACTTCTGCATTTTTACTTTGATTCTCAAAGAGAATAAGAAAAAATCTAGCAAGGGAACCTCATGGGATTACCCTGGTGATAATAAAATAAAGATATATTTCAGAACTGGTATTATACTAGTCCCAGCATATTAAATGTTCAGACTCCTTCTGAGAAAGAACTATGTTTTTTGCATGGGTAAGTTTACTAGACCTTTCAAGTGTTTATATTAATGATACATTTGTGTATGTCACTGGATGCAGAGGTAGAGTGAAGAAGAAAGCTGTGGAAGCATATTAATTCATTTTTATATTTGAGATTTTTCTTCAATCATCTGAAGTGTCAAGGAGCTGTTCTGAGGATAAGCAGCCTCAAAACATGGGTGCTCTGAACAAGTTAAAGAAAATGTACTCTTCACTACTGCAATAACTTCCATTCACCACAAGGTGGTACAAAACTGTAGCTGTCTGTTCAGTACCAGTAAATTCTACCACAAAATGATCCATATTCCTAGGCTGGATGTCATTCTCATGGTGCTTTGCTGTGCTGTACCTCCTTATTATCAGTGTGGCTGTTCAGCAAAACCAGGTAGCTCCTTCATAGCACAAAAGCAATTGCATTTCTTTTTGCACAGCTTTTCACACATGACAGGTTTTGAGCAGCATAGCTTTTCTCTGTAGCCCTGTGAGAAGATCCCTCTGGCAGACCACTCACAAAGAACAGTTAGAGATTTGGATCTGGATGAGTTTACCTGGTGTAAGAAATGACTGTTGCTGAATAATTCCACTAGTCAGGGAGCTAAAATGTGAGACTTATAATTGTGTTGAACTTATTCCAACAGAAGGTTCAGAATGGCTTTTATGCAGCTAGGGTCCTAGCAAGAGAGATCTGAAAGTAAAGGTGATATAAAGGTAACATAGACTCTCTAAATCACCAGAAAAATCCCCCTGAATTGGTGTGTCTTGAATTTTGACTTTTACATTTTTTTACCTGTCAGAATCTGGTCCCACATCCTCTGCAGCTGCAGAAGAATTCAAACAGTTTTTTTTTTATTTACGTCTTCTGCCATATACAACAGCTGTAGATAGTTAGAGTAGCACACCTGTTTCAGTCCAGATAAACCTATTGTGCTTTTGATTCATGTCTGTCTGGACTGGTTTTGATAAGTGTTTGTGTGAGAAATGCATTTGCAGTGGAGTTAAAAGAGTAAAAGCAGAGATCAGAAGTGTAAAGATTTTGATTACAGCACAGTGTTTTGCTGAAATGAAGCTGTATGTAGACTTCTGTATTTCTGCTATTGGACCATCTTTTGTCAAGGACAGCAGAAAAAATATTCTAAATAAAAATTCTAAATAAAAATTGGAAGCTATATTTCCTAGGCCAAAAAGTAACCAATCACATCAGAGATGCTCCTTGCTTCCATTATCATCTACTTGGTCATAGATCTCATGGGTTGTTTAGTCTTTTAATGTTAAATCATTTTATACTATGGTACACATGAGTATTAGTTGTTAGGTTGGCAATGGTTGTTCTGAAGAATGCTAGGGTGAAGTCCAACTTCAGGAATTATTCCTGGAAAGAGAGAATTCTTAATTTAAAATAAATAATAAACAGGTCTTGTATTGAAAATTCCTGTCAAAGTTACCCACAGAAAAGGAATAATTTTTTTAAAAAATAAAATACTAAGAAATACTAGCAAATGAATTCTTACACTTGTGTACACGGATAAAAAATAGTATTGATACAATAATGTCTTAATCTTCTGAAACAATTTTATTAAACATGGAATGCAGACTTTAATATTTTTACAAATATATTAACGACAAAAAGAGAGTCTTTATTTGCTGCAGGGGGGAACATTGCCACCGAGGATGAGGAAAAGGCTGAGGTACTTAACGCCTTCTTTATCTCAGTCTTTAATAGTCAGAGCAGTTATCCTCAGGGTATTCAGCCCCCTTAGCTGGAAGACAGGGACAGCGAGCAGGATAAACCCCCCATAAGCCAAGAGGAAGCAGTTAATGACCTGCTACGCCACCTGGACCCTCACAAGTCTATGGGGCCGGATGGGATCCACCCGAGGGTACTGAGGGAGCTGGCGGAGGAGCTTGCCAAGCCACTCTCCATCATTTTCCAACAGTCCTGGTTAACAGGGGAGGTCCCAGACGACTGGAGGCTTGCCAATGTGTTGCCCATCTACAAGAATGGCCGGAAGGAGGATCCAGGGAACTACAGGCCGGTCAGCCTGACCTCGGTGCCAGGAAAGATTATGGAGTGGTTCGTCTTGAGGGTAATCACAAGGCATGTGCAGGACAACCAGGGGATCAGGCCCAGCCAGCACGGGTTCATGGAAGGCAGGTCCTGCTTGACCAACNTACTGTGTTCAGTTTTGGGCCCCTCACTCCAAGAAGGACATTGAGTTGCTGAAGCGTGTCCAGAGAAGGGCAACAAAGCTGGTGAAGGGCCTGGAGCACAAGTCTTATGAGGAGCGGCTGAGGGAACTGGGGTTGTTTAGCCTGGAGAAGAGGAGACTGAGGGGAGACCTCATCGCACTCTACAACTACCTGAAAGGAGGTGGTAGCGAGGTGGGTGTCGGTCTCTTCTGCCAAGTAACTAGCGATAGGATGAGAGGAAATGGCCTCAAGTGGCACCAAGGGAGGTTTAGACTGGTCATTAGGAAACATTTCTTTGCTGAAAGGGTTGTCAAGCATTGGAACAGGCTGCCCAGGGAAGCATTTGAGTCACCATCCCTGGAGGTATTTAAAAGACGTGTAGATGAGGTGCTTAGGGACATGGTTTAGTGGGCATGGGGTTGTTGGGTTGACGGTTGCACTCAATGATCTTAGAGGTCTTTTCCAACCTTAATAATTCTGTGATTCTGTGATAGGCTTTGTTAAAATTCTCATTGATATTTTAGCTTCCAGTAAAATTTAAAATTTATTTACAGATCTGTCTTTCTAAAGAGAAAAAGGATGACTATACAGATGTCACAGTTCAAAGGGGACAGTGACAGAGCAACCTTTCACTATTCTGTTAAAATCTTTATTTTAAAAAAATTCCATTTTCATTATGACTTTCTATGTATTGTTTTAATATTACTCTTTAGCCTGTGAATTCACCCACATTTCTGGGTTACTGTAGGGTATAAAATGACTGGCTACAAAATGTTTTTTTGCTGAGACAGAAACCTATGATCTCAGCAAAATGTGGGACTAACAGAAAATACATCAGGAACTTCAAGGAATGTGAAACTATGACTGGCAAGCTGTCATTAAATAATGTCTTTAAGCAAACTGCATGTACCAAAGCAAAGATATGATGCAAGAGCTGTCATTGAAGTTATCCTAGTTCTTAGAAGCCCAGGATTGAGAGTCAGAAGAATAATGTTTGACAACAAGTGCACTGCCCCTCAGTAGCTGATATATCTGGCTCACCACTGAGTAAATGATGCTTTTTATTGTCATTTCCCTTTCCCCAATTATGTAGCAAGCCAGGACAGACCACAGCAAGAAGTTTCTCAGTAAACAAAGCTACAGCCATAAGCAGTCTGTCTTGTTTTGTAGCCTTCCCTACCTGATGTTGCATTTGACTTTTTCCTTAAAATAAGGAAATGACATTTTTCCTTTCACTTAAGCTCCTTTCAGGTTACTTGTTTCCATGTGTTCTTTTCTTCTATGCATTCCTATTGATCTCTCTGAACTCTTGATTGCCTTTCTCTTCCCAAAAGGAATAGACAAATCAGCTGAGACATGGAATGTGGAAAAGGAGGCAGAAAAAATACAATCATTTGGTTCAGATCCTTGTCAAGGTTCAGAGAGCCAATCCATTTCATACATTGTCATAGTCTTCTTGAATGACTGTAGGAGTCCTCCTCGACTCATAAATTAGATTACTTTTAGAGATTGCTGTTGTATAGTTCTATCTCAAATGAAGATGGAATATACTGGAGATTAACAAAAGCATCTTCATAGGACCCTTGACTCAATACTTCAGTATTAAGTTTACAAGTGAAAACACATCAAAACATGTTCAAAGCTGGAACACGTTGCCCAAAGTTGTGGAGCCTCTATTCTTGGAGATACTCAAGCCCAAGCTTTGAGCAGAAGCTTGTATTGGAGGATCTCCAGATATGTTTGCATGATTTGCAACGATGTTTCTGTGATTCTGTTTTCAAGTAATTAGTTATGATGCTTAGTTGTGCTTGCTTAGAAGACTTACACAAAGGGATTTAGAATGTGTCTAAGCTTTATGTGAAACTTCTATATTTACATAGGTGTCTAACTCCAGCCAAGTAATGAATCTGGTTGTTGCAGCTGAAAGTACTTACAATATTATTAGGACATGCAAATAGTTGCTGCTAAACATAAGTCCATTGTTGCAAGCAGAGCCCTTCAGTATCTTTCTCACACTAAAGTATGTCAAAGGCCCAAGGCATTGGATGATGTTTGCACATGCCTAGAACACAAAGAAATTGGTGAGCACGGCCAAAAGTACAGCTTTTACTTTTTGAAAAAAAAAAACCCAAAACCCAGGAATAGTAATTGACAGTGGTTCCTCCCACCTCTTGGAGGATTTTTCAGGTGGATGGATTCTCATTCAAGAAGTGCAGACACCTGCCCGAATCATGGTTTCAGGAACAGAAAATTTGTAGGACTTCAACTGTTAAGATTCTTACAGTCTGCCTTAGCTGTTTCCTTATTCACTGTGTTGGTTGCTATAAATCTCATTCTTCAGCACTTATGTCTACTCAGCTAATGAATAAGGAATGTGAATGACTGGATTGCTTCATCAATGTCAAAGGCCTTTGCCTTGCCTATAAGTAAAAGTTTGAGCTGTGTGTTCAATCTCAGATTTAGTATTTCCACAGTCCTGAAAACTTAGCTCATATAAACCAATTTTTGCCAAAGCTGCATTTAATGGTCCATACTCATGAAGAGCTAACACTACTATAAGTGTTGTACAGCTCTTAGGAAAGAAAATCTTCCTGAGCTTTTGGTTAAAATCACCTGAATACCCCATTAAAGATAACATACACCCACTGGTCAAACTGTGTCAGTAAACAACAATTTCCACAAACATACCAGACTTTTTTCTGTCTGTACCAATACTTATATATGTTCACATGAGTACTTCTGAAGCCACATTTTGACCACAGGATGCACCCTTTACTAGGGGATTATATCTTGCCTTGCAAGATGACAGCTTTTCATTACTTTGCTTTTCAGTCATCATTCATTCAATCATTCAAGAATACAGATTAGATCTGTTTCCCTGCTCTTGCTTTATGCTTTTAAGCAGGATGTCGTTTCAAGGAAGTGCCACTTCTTCAGGCTTGATATTTCTAGGAACAGTGTTTCACCATGAATATGAAGATATACACACATGCAGAAGACAATAAAAGAAAAAGAGGATATGAGGTAGAGCTGGGAGGAGACTTGAGACATTATAAACCACAAATGTTTGCGCTGAGGCAACATCAAATTTCCAAGGCACTGCCAGAACAGAGCAGACATTGCTCAGTAGCTGCTTCAAGCTAGGCATACAAATAAATGTTTTCTTCACTCTTTCAGTTCAGAGAAAGGTTCTTTACCTGAAATGCATAATGGATTTTTTATTATAATAATGTTGTAACCTTCTACATATTTCTCAGTATTGCCTTATTTCTTCACTAACTAAATCTGTAACCAAATTTAGAAAAGGTAAGAAGTACTGAATGCCCAATAAGGACATCCTTTGCACTATTCACAACAAAAAGAGGTAGAAGCATGAAAAAAATCTTCTAAGCAAGAACTGTAAGCTTTGGTAATACAGGACTGACTGTTCTTAATTGTTCCTCTCTTGCCTTCTGTGTAATCTGTTTCTCAAAATCCAGATTACTGTGGTTTTCAGGAGCTACTGCCTTTATTGTAATAACTCAAAACATACTTTTTTTTTTTAATAAGCATTATTCTGAGGTGGAAAAGAATCATTCATTGTAAAGTGGACTATCAGGAGTATGTGATTTTTATTTGCTGTTTCTAATAGCCTCAGTTCTTGTCAGACAGAGTACATCTGGAAGTAATGGGGAAATGTAAATACTGAAGTTTAATTTTATATTGCTGGTAGAATCATGTCTGCCATAACTGACCTATTTTGTGTTGTTTCTAGTTATTCTTTATTAGTATGGCAATCCCAGAAAATGTATCTGTTCCTGCAAGTGACGTTGAAAAATCAGTAGCTGGCTCTCTTTTGTAGTCAGTAAAGCCACAATGTACTATTACAAAATCTCTTTTGGCTAGAAATACTGATCTTTGGGAGAAAAGCCTGAAATATGGAACTTCACTCTTAGACACCTGTGTAAGCATAGAAGATTTAGATAAAGATTAGATACATTCTAAATCACTTTGTGAATAAACTAGCATGTAAGTCTTCTAAGTAAACATGAGTAAGCTTCGTAACCAAATAATTGAAAACAGAATCACAGAGTTTGTGAAAGGACATCTGGAGATCCTCTAGTACAAGCTGCTGCTCAAAGCAGGGTCAGTTACAGCAGGCTATTCAGGACCATGTCTGATTGGGTTTGAATATCTCCACAACTATTGGAAGCTTCACAACTTCTCTGGGCAACCTGTTCCAGCACTTGATCACTCTCACAGTAAAAAAGCTTTTTCTTATATTTAAATGAAATTTCCTATATTTCAATTTAAGCTTGTTGGTTCTCATCCTTTCATGGGGCACTACTGAGAAGGCCACTGATGTGCCTTTATCTTCTTTACTCCCTCCCATCAGGTATCTATATACATTGATAAGATTCTACAGGGTAGACAGTTCCAGCTGTCTCAGCCTCTGGTTGTATATCATATTTCCAGGGCCTTCATCATCTTCGTGACCTTTCACTGGACTCTCTCCAGTCTGTCCACATCTCTCTTGCACTGAGGATCCCTGGCTTGGATCCAGCACTGCAAATGTGGCCTCACCAGTGCTTTGTAGAGGGGACGGATCACCTTCCTCAATCTGCTGGAAACATTCTTCCTCATGCAGCCCAAGATGCTGTTGGCCACATGTGCCACACGGCACATTGCTGGGTAATGTTCAACTAATTGTTCACCAGAACCTACCAGCCCCCCTTTGCAAAGCTGCTTTCCAGTTGACTCCCAGGATGTATTGCATGTGGTTATTCCCCCCCTAGGTGCAAGACTTTCCATTTCCTTCTGCTGAAATTAATGAGATTCCTGTTTGCCCATTTCTCCAGCCTGTCACAGCCCTTTAGAATGGCAGCACAGCACCTGGTATATCAACCACTCCTCCCAATTTTCTATCATCTGCAAACTTTCTGAGGGTGCACTCTTCCCCATCATCCAGGTCATCAATGAAGATGTTAAACAGCATTGGCCTGAGTATTGACCCACCACTACTGATTGGCCTCCAGATGGATTTGTGCTTGATGATTACAACCCTCTGAGCTCAGCCAGTTGTCAGTTCACTTCACTGTCCTTTTATCTAGTTTGCATTTCAGCAGTTTGTCTATGAAGATGCTGTTATAGGAGACAGTGTTGAATACTTTGCTAATGTGAAGATAAACATCACTGCTTTGCCCTCCTCCACCAAATGAGTTCTGTCATTGTAGAAGACTATCAGGTTAGTCAGACATGATTTCCACTTCATAAATCCATGCTGACTACTCCCAATCATCTTCTTGTCCTTAGTATTTTTGGGAATCCAGGAAATTTAGCTCCATCACTTTCCCAAGGATCCAGGTGAGGCTGACTGGCCCATAGTTCCCTCAATCACCCTTGCATTTCTTGGTGATAGGAGTGACATTTGCTTTCTTCCAGACCACAGGAATCTCCCCCAGTTGCCTTGACCTTTCAAAGATAATCAAGAGTGTGCTTGCAATGATACCTGCCAGCTCCTCCAGTGCTCATGGACACATCACATCATGTCCCATGGACTTGTGTACATCCAATCTGTTTAAATGTTCTCTAACCTGATTGTTCTCTACTCCTCTACCTTCCTCTAGATTTCCCTCCCCATTGGTCATGGGGGCCTGGGATTCCTGAAGACGTATCTTACTGATACAGACTGTGGCGAAGAATGTGTTATCAGGCTTTTCCACACACTTGTCACCAGGTTCCCTGCCTCATTCAGCAGCAGGCCCATGTTTTCCCTAGTATTCCTTTTCCTGCTGATATACCTGTAGAAGATTTTCTTGTTGCCCTATGCATCCTTCTCCACATTCAGGTCCAGCAGAGCTTTGGGTTTTCTAACCCTGTTGCTGCACACTCAATGTGTCTATATTCCCCCTGGGTCACCTGACCCTGCTTCCACCTCTTGTATGCTTTCTTTTTATTTTGGAGCTGCTTGTTCATCCATGCAGGTCTCCTGTCCCCTTTCCTTAACTTCCTGTATATAGAGATGGACCCTTCTTGAGCTTAGAGGAGGAGGTGTTTGAAAATCAGCTAGCTCTCCTGGATTCTTCTTCTCTCCAAGACTGAATCTCATGGGATTCTTCCAAGCCAATCTGTAAATAGGCCAAAATCTTCCCTCCTGACATCCAGGGTTGTGATCCTGTTTGCCATGCTCCTTCCTCTCAGGATGCCGAACCGCACCATCTTATTGTCACTGCAGCCCAAGGCTGTCCCAGGCTTTCACATTCCTGACAAGTTCTCCTTGTTTGTAAGAATCAGGTCCAGCAGAACATCTCCTGTAGTCAGCTCCTCAATCACCTCTGTTAGGAAGCTATCATCAATGCACTCCAGAGCCCTCCTGGATTGCTTGTGTTCTGCTGTGTTGCACCTGCAGCAGATATGAGGGTGGTTAAATTTCCACATGAGAATCAAGACCTGTGAAGATGAGGCTTCTTCCAGTTGTCTTAAGAAGGTCTCATCTACTTCTTCCAGACCAGGAGGTCTGTAGCAGACACTGACCACAATGTTACCTGTATTGGTCTGCCCACTAAGGAGAGGAGGAGCAGCTGAGGACACTGCGTTTGTCTGGTTTGGAGAAAAAGAGAGACTGAGGGGTGACCTCATTGCTTTCTACAGCTTCCTGAGGAGGAGAAGTGGAGAGAGAGGAGCTGATCCCTTCCCTCAGCTATCCAGTGACAGGATGCGTGGGAACAGCTCAAAGATGTATCAGGGGAGGTTCAGACTTGACAATAGGAAGCATTTCTTTACTGAAAGGGTGGTCAAACACTGGAACAGGCTTCCTAGAGAGGTGGTTGATGCCCCAAGCCTGTCAGCATTTAAGAGGCATNCCTATCCTATCCTATCCTATCCTATCCTATCCTATCCTATCCACTAATCCTAACCCATAACCTGAGATTGGCTCATCATCCATACTAGGCAAAACTCCATGTGTTCCCACCACTCTCTCATGTAAAGGGTAACTCCCCCTGCTCACTTCCCAAAGACCTGTTTGATCCATTACAGCTTGACAGTCTTATGTAATACCACATGATACTCCAATATTAATAGGACTGATAATACAAGTAATGAAATAACTTTGGATCTAATCTAGCTCTACTGCAATAGGATCTCTTCATTACTGAGAGCTGCATAGTCCAGTATTTTATTTTTGGGTATGATTTTCCAATGGAAATCTTGGAAATCAAACCTGTTCCTTACAGAATAAGCTGAGGCATTGCTTCTTTTTGACACTCCCCATCTTTAAATTGCAGTTTTATAATCTTACCCATTTTGATAATTGACCTATTCAAATTTGGGTACCAAGATTCTTTCTGAAGTGGGAAAGATGGAGGGTTTAGATTCCTCTAAATAGTTGAACTATCTTTTTTTTTCAAACTTTCTAAACCCACATATGCACAGATAGCATGAAAGAACTTGCGACCTAAAGGTGAATATTTCACAACGTGTTGGTTGTCTAAGACCTGACTACTGTGAAATTCTTCATCATAACAAGAACAATAGTGCTCACAGCCATTGCTGCTTCTACTGTAATAATGGGTTTAAATTAGTCTATAACCAGTCTGCTTCACCTTATAATACAGAATGCATGACAACAGACATACTTCCATGTCTGCAGCAGCAATTCTTTTAGGATTGCCATTTCTTTGTATATGAGAAGATTTTTTTGTCTGAAAGTTTATCACAAACATCTTTTGAAAACGTGGAAAGTTCATGAAAATGAGGCTGGCAGCAAAACTGTGTGCTGCAGAAATAACAAGGATATTTTGCTGCATTCTTTCTGCCTTGTGCTTGTACCTGTTTCTGTAAGAGTTTGATTTATCACCAGTCTATTGGTTGAATTTTAAGCTTATACATTGCTTTTGGTTCTAAATTAAAATTTGGATTTATTTTGGGTTTGTGATTTCCTAAAACTGCAATCCATGTTCAGTACAGACTATTACATATTTTAGTATTCTTCAGAATAGCACGTCAACGTCCTTTTTTGTATCACAGACACACAACAAGAGTGCCACAAATGAGGCATTGTTGACCAGATTTTATGCTTTTCGTTGCCATTTTGCAAAAACACTAAATTACTCAATGTTGTCTTGGCCTTTTCCATAAATGCTGACAGTCCACAATTTCCTCTTCCACTTTTTAAGTATCAGATTTTTTTTACAGTAGTCTGTAAACTGCATTGTTAATCAGATAGTGTAAAATCCAATTAGAGACATTAGAATCCAGAAATACAAGTGTTAAGGAATTTATTTCTTGATTGACAAGAAAGCCAAATAGACTCATCTATTTAGAATCTTAGCAACAATTAGCTGCCTTAGTTTCATTTATTGTGACATAAAAAATCTGGTTTATTGAGAGCTCTATTGAATAAGATTTCTATGATATGCACCATGAGAAAATATCTTCAAACTAAAATGATTGTTTTGCTGTAATAAATTGAACCATATGTACACTATGTTATTCAATCCTTTTTCTTCAAGGCATAAATTGATATTAAAGAACATTTAAGTCATAACACATGGTTATCCAGGCATGAACGAGGCAATAACCCATATAAGTTGTCAAGGTGAAGCCAAAGCATTTATTAGAGGTTTGTGTTGTTTTTGAAAAGTGCACGGTTGGATAAACATGGATTAGTGCTATTATGCTGCTACGATGACTCAAGTGTGTTTTTACAGTGTCAGTAATTTTTATGTTTAAAAATCACTGGTGCAGTATATTAGCTATAATTTATGTTTATCATCTTGTGTACTCTAATAGGTTTCAACAAACCATTTAACACTTCAGCTTGTGCATATACATTACTTAATAGGTATTTATCTTAAAAAAGAGATACTTAAATGGGACTTTCAAAGCTTGCAACTGCATGCTAAGAGCAAATACTGCAGTCAGGCACATTAACTTTTTTTCCTCTGGTCTGCATTTAACTTTGAACAGTGTGACCACACAATTTCTTTGTACATTTTGTTCCCAACTGAAGCAAGAAAGATATATCATCTCTAAACCCTGTCAGCCTGAATGACATCAAAATCCCTGACATGAAGTGTCCGTCACACTTACTAAGTAGAGTAGATGTGATAAAGCCAACGCAGCTGAAAATGCCAATAACTTCCCGCCATCAGAGGTTGCCCTTTCAGGATAGCATAGGATTTCATGCTTTCCTAGTTAAAGGGTATTATCAAATGTAGACTCTATTTATTATATGTCTTTTGCTATTCTTTTTTGGTATCTCGACTTACTTATTTTCAAAAATCAGTTTCCCCTTCCCAAAACACTCAACATTTTCTTCGGGGAGCAACCTCATCTATATATAAAAGAGTTGAGGAAGGCAATATTAAAGAGATGAGAACTGAACTAGAAGTTCCCACCCAGAGAGGGCTTTTGGGTGGCAGTGGATGAGTTGTGCGTAATTTATGATACTATTCAGTGCTTCAGACAACACGTTGCTTATTATATGGGTTGTGCTGATGATGCGTTTCTGTTCTAGACAGTCTAGGTTTGAATTACTAGTATTTAGTACTTTCATAAAGGAGATTGATGACAATTTAAAGATCATCACAGTTTGGTCTTTTGTTGGGGGGGGGGTTCTTCTGCAGTTTCCTTAAGCTAGCTATTAGTCAATAATTTGGAGAAAAAGGCCAAACAAATATAAATGTAAGTTCTGTTTACCAGTCTCATAAAATGCCAGATTCATTCACAAGTGAGGTCATTTCAGAGGAAGAAAAAGAGTTGATGCAGAACCCTGAGATTATGGACATGCTGATCTGGTCTGTAATAGATTTCTACAAAGAGGCTATCAATTCTCCTGGCTCAGTCAAGCATATCTGTTGGCTGAGTTGGCAAATAGAGAGGATTTATTACTCACATGGGAAAAATCGACCAAGATGGACTACTTCGTATTGCAGACTACTTTTTTGTAGCAATCTCTTTCTTAAACATAATTAAAGAAATATTGATATAATTTAGAGAACATTCCTAAGTGCCTACAAACATTTAATTTATTCATTCAAATTTAATTTTTATAGAAGTACATTTACAAGCTTTAGATTTCGATTGATACCTGTAATAATTACACATGCATAGAAATGTCTTTTTTTTAATATTCACCTATTTAATAATAGAGTACCAACAAGCCACACCTTACTTTTTATTATACACACACACAAAATATGCCATTTTCAGTGCTTTACATGTTTCCAACATTTTTCAGGAAGATGTATTGCTTGCTTCCATGTTACCTTCTGCCAGGGCATCATGCAAGTTTATTCTGTTGACATTTTTAGCAGTTTTGATATTCTGTGCAGTAGGTGATGCAGCGTAGTCTGTGTTTGATGTGTTTCCTGGAAGTATTACTTATTCATTTTGTTACAGTACTCCCTGCAGACCACAAGGGAGTGTGGTCCCATTTTACAAGGTACTATACAAAAGCATAATGAAAGAGTGTTTTTGCCCCAGGGAATTACAATCTTACTATTACATATTTAGAAAGAATTGAAAGTATTTTTTTTCCTTTGTAAACAAGGACAAGCAAGTCAGAACTTCATTTTTGTGGAGGTCTGTGCTGTGTCTTTAGTTTTTAGTGGTTCCCAGTTTAAGAAAGAGTGATTTCACATATGTCAACAGAAGTGAGAAAGAGACTTTGGAGCAAAACTGACATTACCATCCCCATGCTGACATGGCTTTTCACTTTCCACAGCAAAACTCTCATAACCTTCCCCTGAGGGAAAGACCGCAGATCCCTGCTAGTACTGCTGTCTCATTTGGAAGGCTTTTCAGAGCTGCTTTTAATCCTGTGCAAAAATTTGTAGGCTTTCCTGTGAACGTGAGGAGCCAGGATGCTCTGAAGGCCAGTTGCTGCCCATGGGATGGAGAGCCATGAACCGAGGGCTGAGGTGCCACAAGGCTGGCAGGGCAGAGGCGTCACTGGCCCTGGAGGGGTAGAGCTTGCTGCAATGGCAGCTGGGGTGGCTTGTCAACCCAGATTATCAGGCAAGCTGATAATCAAGTGAATGTATCAAGTTCACTGCTATTACCAATCTTAAAATTATGTAAAGTATTAGAAAATATCTTCATTTTCCTTCTCTGGTGATGGTAATGGCTGTTGCAAGTGGCTGCATTGTCAGTGTGATTTTTTTTCTCACTCTCTGGTGGGAGCTATTCTATTTTTGCTGGCCATGTAGGTAGCCTTCTGTAGTCTTTCAGCAGTCCTTCAGGCTCAGGTAAAATGAATGGGTTGATTCAAAGTGTCTGCATGTCTTGCGGTGAGAAAGGTTATAAACAGCAAGAAGCTGTTGAATTACTTCATGGGAAGAAAATCTGAGCTGAGTTCCTTGGGCACACTTAAGTGCCATGGAGAAAGACCACGTCATGACTTCTGCTATTGTGCACCAAAGACCTCTGATGATATCATCTACTGTAGCTCCTTACATGTCTACCTCAGAAAGCACTGTCCTCTTTCTGTCCCAGTGACTGCTTAAAGTAGTTGTATGGAAGAGAAATAAAGTTCGAAGTCTATAGAACAAAATGGATAAACTTGAAAGACAGGGAGAAATGTATGAAGGGATAAGCAGACAAGGTTACCTTATTTTTCATTACTCACTGGAAGTGCCTTTCACGTTGTCAAGATACCCCAAATGGATTTAGGTTTCAAACAAACAGTTAAAAAAAAACATCCAGAGGTTCTGATTTTGGTGAGGCTGTACATGTCCAGTCATAGCTCCCCTGGTTTAGGAAGGATGTTGAGAAATTGGAGAGGGTCCAGCAGAGGTCTCTTAATATGGCTAGGGTTCTCATGTATATGACCTACCAGGAGAGGCTGAGGGAGCTGATTTTATTTATTCTGGTGGAGTGGTTGCTAAAGGGAGATCCAGCTGAAGCCTACAGCTGCTTGAATAGAATTATAAAGATTATGGAGCCATTCTTGGTACTGACAAATGACACAGCAAGGGGAAAGATTCATGTGTGCAGTTTGGAAGGTTCCAACTGGACATTAGGAAAATCTCTAGGTGAGTGGCATGGAACTGCAATGGTTTCCCAAAGACCATGGGATCTCTATCCTTGAAAGTTTTCAAGACTCAGCTAGGCAAAGCCATGGCTGACCTGATCAATTGTTGGCAATAATTGTGCTCTGAGTGGGACCTTGTACTAGATGACATCCAGATGCTTTCAGACAGTATCTCCGTGATCTATGAAATATAATCCTCCAGTTTTCAGCTGGATTTCTTTTTGTCCCTAGAGATTCATTCCTTCTCATTTTAAATTTTTTTACTGTGACAAAGTGACAATATTCTGTCTAGGTTTCCTCTTGTCCGGGTTCTAATTAAATCCACACAAGTGTTCCTTACCTTCAAGACCTATAAAACAGTTTAAACTCTATTTGCCTTACAAACATTTTCTCTTTCTCATCTTTCCCTTTCCTTATGGGAGAAGATTGTTTCCAATTGCTGATGAAAGTCCATTTTGAGCATGAAAGAGCTAGAAGCAAAATCTTCTCTGTAGAGGGCTCTTAGGTAGAAAGCTCACTAGAAGGATATTGGAGGATGCTTTTTTCTAACAATTTTTTTTAGTGCTGTGCCTATAAAATTGGAGACCTGGCATATCTCCACAGTAAAAACTGTAGGTCCAGCTAGGTCTAAATTGATAACAGAAGGAATTTGGAAGGGCTGGTGGAACAGTCTGTATAAAACCAGCCTGAAAGGCCTAGCAAGCACAGTTCTTGAGAGTGCCTGGAATTTATTTTTTCTTTACACCATCTCTTTTTTTTTTTTTTTTTTGGAAAACCCTTACTACTTGAGAGAATTTCAAGTTGGTTTAGTTTGGGTGTTTAAAATTATGATAACCTTCTAGTGTACAGAAAGCTTAATGCTATTAAAGCTAGAGGGACTGTACATGGAAGCAGGATATTCAAGAGCTTGATGTCAGCCCTATTCTTAGTCAATCAAGATTAGCTTTGATGGCTTTTCATAACACTACTGACATTGTTATAAGTAGATCAGCTGTAAAATATGGGAAAGAATGTAAATATTATATTCAAATGTTAAAATTATATTGTTTAATTGAAAAATAATATCACAAAACAGTTTGGTTAAGTGTATATATTCAGATTTTTTCCTGGCCAGATAGGTAGTTTACATTTTAAAAGGTTAATTACTGTTATACTCTTGTGAGAAAAGGAGTTTGCCAAACTTAATCAAAGGTTTTTAACTGTTTATTCTCCACCCTCAATGATGAAAATGTAATGATATTCTTACAGAAATAAAATTGAAAAAATGGATGCATATTTCTTCAATAAGGCCCTCTTTTTCATTATTATGCAAGAAACAGAGATCATGCTGAATTTCTCTTTCATTACTGCACATGGCAAACCTGTTCTTGCATTACAGAAGAAGAGGCAAAATTGTTTTCTTAGGAGCGAACTGTTTAAAAGAAGAAATATACCTCCATCTCTTTAAATATATACATATACAAATAATAAACACACATGCATATTTGTACATATATAAATAATATGTATATAAAGTAAATCTTCCAATCTGATTCTTTCATTTCTTACATTGTTCATCTTCTGACTACTTAAAAATAAATCTTTGGTTATGCACAGAGGTGTGGATCTAACTCTGATATTGATAGAGATTTTCTTTTACCATACAAAGTGAAGATGATATTAATAGTGAAGGGAACAGAACACTCTGTACCTTACCTGTCCCTTCTACCCCGATAAAACTACATCTGCTATAGGACTATTTTTTATTGTAATTTGGACCCATGGTTAATATCAACAGCTCAAAACTGGGAGCGCTGCCTGTTTAAATGCACAATATGACATTGCTTCTGTCCTGGAGAATTTTATCTTCTAATTTGAGAAGAAGAGAAATTTTGAGGGGTAAGAGCAGGGAAAAAGGAGAAGTGTTAAGGACAACAAAAGTCATAGCAACTGTATGAATAATTTCTTCCATTGTTTCTAAAGGATCATAGAAGGTTTATAAAATCTGTTATTCCTACACGTGTGTGCCAGTGTCTTAAATTACTGCAGCTGTGCTCAAATACTTCTTTATACTAATACAAAATCATTTAGCTCTAAAGAATATAATTTTGCTAAGACATTTCTTCTTTGGATAAAAACATTTGCACTTAACATATCTGGTTAATCTGTTACTCAACAGAACAAAACTGTAAGTATTCACAATACTCACTGTCATATACTGGTTAAGCCTAAACCTGAGTTGCAGTAGGGTCTCCAAGACAGTAGTCTAAAAGCTGCCTTACATGAACTGGCACAAGACTCAATTTTCTGCTTCTTGATACTTGTGTAAGTGTACTCTGGTGTTCGTGACTATCACAAGTAATTCAACTCATAAAAGCAAATTGTGAAAAAAACCCCCAATGAACCAGTCTAAAGGGCTTCTCCTTTAATTGTAATTTCTTATAAAACAAGAAGTTTTTAGCCTTTCTGATTTGCAAAGCAGTTACTTGCATATCATGCACAAATCTCATACAGGACATTCAAAGCATACAGAGTTCGGCCACTCCACAAAAGAGGTATTACAAGATACCAGGCAAGACATTTTGTCTGAATTCCAGGGTAGTAAATTTTGTTCAGTTTCGCTTGTGAAGATTTTGACTTGTGTGTGGTCATTTTATGCTCAGAGTTTAGAATATTTTCTAAACAAATGCTTAGAGTAAACTATACAAAGTAAGGAACTATCAGCCTTAACAGAAGAAATTCTGACAAACAATTATTTTCATTTTAGCATTGACAATTATGTAAATGTGTCTGGAACAGCAATGGGCACCTTAATTATGACACCTAATTATACCAATTTATTTATACACCTCCTTGAACAACATTTTATTTATAACTCTCCCACTCATTCAAAGACAAGAAAAAGTAAAGCTGAATTTCATAGATGCTTGCTTTATCATTGAAACATAAACACAACATGAACTATTTGAACTTGACCATTCACGTGTATAACATGTCCACATTGTGTTATGTTCTTTTTCTTTTCTAGCTTTCAAAGGAAGACAACTTTTTATATCTCAGTACCTAACAGAAACACTTCTGTGAAAGAGTGTTTCATTCCTGGTAGAAATCTTTCAAATATGCACCTTATTCAGAAAAATGCACCCCAAAAATACCTACATTCCCTTAGTTTTTTAAATTTTCACCACCTTCTTGCTGAAAATTCTTTCCATTGTGTACATGAAACCAAGAGTTAAAAAAAAAAAAAAAAAATTTTATGAAGTGTAAGATCCCAATTCTCCGCTTGAACAAATCTTGCAATCATCCTTCTGGGTTATCATCATGTTGTATCCTCAATTTTGTCCTTTTTAAGAGAAAAGCATTATCCTATAGACAAGCAGCATAGTTCTATCTAAAGGATCATGATCAAAGTCTTTGCTTAGGACTATGTCTGGGCTAATGCAGTTAATAAATAATAGAAATAATGAATCAATGGTAGTGTCTCATTGTTTTTCCAATTAGGCTATACAGTCTATTAAATAAAGTATTACAGACAGTGGCTGTGTGTGTCTGAATCTTTCCATCGCTGAATTATCTGAATGGCTTTGGGATGGAGCACAGACAGCTTCTTGAACATAGAAGTTGCTGGAGAAGCAGACTTACATGTGGTTAACAAGGATATGCTCTATTGTGGGTTTTTTTCCCACTGCACTCAGAGAAACATGATTTTATAACTATTTTTTTAGAGATAAGCAAGACTGCTCTAATGAATATACCTGACATATCAGTTTCACCTCGTAGAGGTCACAAACCTACACAACCGCAAGTACTGGCTAGCACTTGGCTAATGAGGCAGCATTATTATGTCATTATAAAACAGCTCACAACATGTTCTGAAGAGGTTGCTGATCTTCTTTTTGCATTTTCATTTCTTTTCTTTGAAACATTACTTGTCCAAGCTCTGTAATTGCTATTGAGTCCTTACATTAATTTCTTCACTGTTTTCTATCCAATGAAACAGTGAATCATTTTGTTGTTTGGGGGTTTTTTTTGGGAGGGGTGAGTGGTATTTGGGTTTTTTTAACTGGTTTAACACGCGCTGTGATATTGGAAAATAGGGGGTTTTTAATTCGCTCAGTTGTTAAAACAAACCTCATTTCTGTGTTCCAGAAGAAAAATCTGAAATATAAATCTTACATTTACATGCATCTATTGTGCCCTGATCTCACGCATTTATATTTCCTGACAACACTCTCACAGTATGTTTTTTTAATCCTGTTTCAAGTTATTCTGTAAGATGTCCCAACCATACTGTAATTTAAAAATTATAGTCCAGGGTGCTGCCATTATCCCCAAGATTCCTAGCATAGAATGAATCACACAGCCAAAGGTTTACATTTCAGTAATCATGACTGGTGCAGCTCTTTGTAAAACTTAATTTGTACATTTAGTATGACTAATAGCTTCTGGTCCCCAAACTTGATACATTTCTTCCTTTACATACAATTAAAGTTATATTTTCAGGCATAAGAGTTCAAAATTACCTCACCAACAAGTAAGAGGCCTAAACTTGAATAAAATAGAAATGATAAATTTTTACCAGGAGGAATCAGAAGGAACTAAACACAGTAAGGAAGTAGAACAAATTTTACAAATTCTGATTTTGGCAGAAACCTTCTGGTTTTTTTTCCTCTTTCTGCTTAATATGTCTCCTCCTTTTTTGGTAAAGTTTTTTTCAGTAAAACAAAACATACTATTTTCATAGCTGTTTTTCAGAAGCTCTGGACAGAATTTTGCCTCAGTCTTGTAACTTTAACATTTATGGGAGAGTAGGATCCAGAACAGAACACTGTGTCCAAACTCCAGATCTGAGTTCAGATCAGAGCCTGAAACTTAAAATCCAGCACAGTTTGAATGGGAACATCACACGCAAGAGCACTTGGAGTCGGGAAAGTTCTTGATCTAAACCTTTAATACAAGGAATGCAGGAGTGGACACTTAGATGAGAACTTTGCTTACAAACTACAAGAAACAGTACTATTCTAAGAAGACTACTAGCTGGATCATGGTTCATTTTCATAAGAAATATATACAATATATTCATGAGTGTCCTCAGTGGGGCTGATTCTAAGGCAGAAGCACATGGTTGATACCTTCCCATTTGGCAGATTTGTTTTCAAATTGGTATCAGTAATTTGGTTCCATGGAAAGAATAATGTCTAGGTAAATAATGGAGCTGAGACTGAGAGTGCTGAGTTTGGAGCCCTAGAACAACAGAATATTTCTGATGACTCTCAGCTGGATGGTGGTATTTTCCCACATAAGTGCTGTAAAGATACGTTAAAGGATTGCAGAGCCTTTCAAAGCTCTAAACAACTTGCTTTCTGCATGTCATTAAGAGTGCTGGGGATATCTACAATGCATCTGTTCACAGGTATGCACAGGCATCCCTGGGAAAGCTTTAAATCATATAGCCTGAGACTCTGTAGTCTTGAAGTCATAGCAGTGTGAGCCTCAGCTGCCAAGAACCTGTCACTGTTCTGGTAGGCATGTGCAGTCTGCTATAATACCTGAACAGTTTTGGTACATGAACTAGTTGAAGGATGTTTACATGAGCTGCAGTTCTGTGCACCTGGATGACAATGAACATCCTTCACTTTGTAGCTACAGTGCAGATCATAGTATAAAAACCCACATATGGGTACATGGAAACATTCATAAGTAGAACTATACTATCTGCCTACAAGTTTGCATTTGGTTTCTTTCCAGTGAACAGAATTACCATTACATCTGCCTTGTGAAACTGCTTATAGCTGCTCAGTTCATATAGTCCATACAACTGCTGATCCCAGTCCTTCCACAGCTGGGATGTAGAAACAGGGAGCAATGCTGGTGACATGGCACTCCAGGCTTCTTTATTTTCTGAGAACCACTATGCTTTTGATATAGTCTTCAAGAACAGCAGTTTTTGAGTTCCTTAGCGTAGCGGGTTCATCTTCGTTTCTATTTTTACACCATCAAGAAGTTGTTATGTGAAACACTGCTTATAATTTAGATATGGCCTACTTGTAGGGAGATATATAAAAGAGACAAATAACTTCAATCATATTATTATGAGAATTAGAAATGAATATTTTAAATGTCCAGTTCATTCAGAATCCCCCACTGATTTCTTTAACAACAGCACGCATTAAAAACATAGAGAATACATCTTGTAATTTTTGCTACAGTATTCAGATTATCAAAGTTGTAATTAGGTGGGGGATAGAGTGGATGCAGTACCAAGAGAAACTGAGTGTCCAAGACCCTTATGTAGCTTTGGAAATTTCAGTCATGCAGTCAAGCCTTATATCTTTTGAGTCACTGACATATGTATTACTCAATTCACTGATCTGAAGAGGAAAAGACAAATAAAAACAAAAACACCACCTCCAGTTAAGGAATTCCTTCAACAACAAGGAATCTTTAAATGTGCACTCATTTGGCAGCAGCGTTATTGTAAGATGATTATACAGCATGTGAATGTTTATTGCCTGACATTAAAATGCACAATGTAAGATTAACAGTTGTAGTGTTTTTTTCTATAAATGCTGTATTTCTGCTATTGTGTTTGCAGAATACAGCTAGATAATAATTGATTCTGTGACAGCGATTGGCTAATTTGCCAACGGTATAGTATAAAACACATTTATACAGTCAATTACACCCAAGTGCATGGCCTATTTGCTTTATAATTTCATAAACTTGCCAGCAATTTAAATAAAAAAGTTCCATTAAATTATCATATCATGTGATAGAATGATATTGCCAAGTATATTAAACCATGTGTGTTCAGCCAGAATTAATTAAATATTATTACTTTTTTCTTATTAACACATTGAACCTATCCTTCCTACTCAGTACTAGAAATAGAAGCCTATTAGTGAACAAAGTAAACTTAAGGGCAAAGTTTAAACATTTTCCTGAGGGTGCTTCATTAAGATTCCTAGTTCTTTTGTTTAAACATTTGCTCATGGTAAATGTACTTGTATTGTGAAAATATTTTATGTTCTTAGATATGAATACTGGAAAAGTTTAAAGGTAAACTTCAATAATAATATTCAGACATTTGAGGCAGATCCGATCTTACTTTTCTCATCCAACTTAGGAGTCTCAGAAATAACTCAGAATGTATTTGGTTCTATGTTTGTTCTGAACTTTATTCCTTACTTATTTTTTGTCATGTTTTGATAGCCTTTTGAGGTAAAAAGAAATATTAATGATTCAGCATGACTATTAACTGAAGTCTCCCCATCTCCCACTGTCAAACAGTGAAATAAAAGAAGAATTACCCATTTCATATGAAATATATTAACAAGATGGCTCAAGGGAACTTGTTATTTGAAGAAGATGGCAACGAACAGTGAGAATTAACATTTTCATATAACTTTAATACAAATTGACCTAATGACTTATAAAACAAAAACTTCTCAACAGCCTGTACTGTGCACACACAAACATGCCTTCTCTCTTTCTTTCTCATCAGGTGTTGGAGTTTCAGGCACTGTCTGAGCTCTCCTGGCTTTGAAACACAGGGAATCCTTTTAGGGAAAGCTTTATCTTCTCATTTTTAAAAGTCATTTAGAAAACCCCAAATTTAAAAGTGCAGCTTTGTAATTACTCGCATGCATTTAGTTTAATAAGATAGTGTGTTTGAAAGTGGATAAGCGTATCGTTAACAGCAGTCTACCAGGAATCAGCAGAAATAATTACCGTCAAGATTTAATTATGTCAGACGAGTGTCTGTCCTGAGTAACAGTGTCGACAGTAGAAGCCGGCATTGCTGTATGTTCAAGCCAGCTCTTTGCATACTTCTGTTAAACATAGTGTTAGTTATTGTGCTGTGACTGACTTTAAATTAATATAATTGAACACATCAAAGCAATTAAAAGAATTATGTATGATAAAAAAAGAGAATATGAACAAAAAGAATCTTTTGGAAGAATTGGGCTTAGCCCTTCTCTTGCATGCAAGACATTGATCAGAAACATCTCTGCAGGTTAATGGTTAATGAGGGAGCAGTATTGTAAGACAGTGTAAAGGAGATCAGAACAGGTCTTGCTGTGTAACAGTCTCTTTTTTACGTGTTACTGCCTCTTAAGATGAACTACAGAAATTATGTAGAACAATTTTGACTGTGATGACATTGGCTTTCTGATTTTTAAGGAATGCTTTCATCAGAACGTCTCCAAACTATGCAAAATACTATAGTTTGTGTTGGTGCCAAACCAAAATATGAAGTTTTTGATTATTCAAGTGAGTGGTGTTATTGAGCAACACAAATCTATAATCTGAGTAAATATTACACAGTATTATTAAAAAAGCTTAAAAAAAAGGAAAAAAAACAATTGTACTAGACTTAATTAAGGCTTCAAGTAAAGCTTGCTTTTATTGGCAATTTTTTTGTTGCAACAAGAAAACTAAAAATTAAGAGGATGGTTGGCAACAATATTGATATGCTAATGGATAAACATGCTAATTTAGAAAAAAACTAATCAGCAAAGACATTACTAATGGAAATGTACTGGAAAATGGCTAATGCTGTATGCAGACCTGGTATCTACAAAATTGAGAAGAACTCATTTTGTGTTTATGATTGTAACTTGAAAACTAAGCCTTGGTCTTCTCTCTGCTTTGTTTTGGTTAGTATTTAAAGATATTTCAGATGACCTGGCCTGGTACCATGACACCTGTTTAGCTTCTCTATAATTATGCTGCTAAAATTACATGTTCTGTTTACTGATAGGCAAGCTAAAAATCTTACATTTTTTCTATCTAATTTACCAGTGTCTCCAGACAAAGAGACCCTTCAAATTAAAGAGTGTGCGTGAGTCAGGTATGCATGAGGTGTGGTAGAACACCTCTGTTTATCGGTACTACATGTTCACTATCTCAAGATTCGAAAGAGTAATGATACATTTAGGCACTAGTGTAAGACTTTGAAAATAGTTAGTGTTGACTGTGATTCATTTACATCATAATCAATGGCTTTAGTTGCAGCTGAGTTAAGCCAGTTCTAAGGATTTTCTGACATCCCACTATCACTGGTGTGACTCCCCCCTTCCCCCCCGCCCCGAGATGGCTGTTCTGAATACATTTCTAGTGGGTTTCTACTTCGAATTTTAGCCTACATTTTGACTGTACTGCTGTAAAACAGCTTATTAGCTTATGGTATCAAAGGTCTCTGAGGTGTTTTTAAGCCTCATAATCTCTTCTGAGTTGGAAACAGTGTCATTCAAAGATATCAATTAAAGAATTAAATAATGGATACTATTCTGCAACAGTTTTCAGAATTTTCCTGTGTGTTGGGGAGGTGTAGAGAACAAAACTTAAGTGTTTAGAGTTGTACAGTCTGTAAGGTTGAAAATGATTGAAGATTGGAAATGCTTCAGTTTAGTGGGGAGGTAGAGTTTGAAGTTCTCAGTTACATGAACTCAAGATCCAAGGGAACATTTTAGCTACTAATCCTGCATATGTACTTCTCAAACCACTTTGGACAGTTTTTATGTCATTTTATTTCCTATTAATTTGAAAGAAATGCTGGAATATTCTGGGATTAGGACTGACTTTAAACACACGTATATTTAACACCAATGGAAGTAAATCTTTTCTCCCTATCACAGAGAGCAGGTCTCCAAATTTTACCTTTCCCTAAGAGGTAACACATTTCAAATGGCAGAGATATACATAAGTTTAGTCAGACTAATGCAGACTTTTAAAGATTATTTATTTTGTTTTCATAGTGTTGTTTCATGTAAATTATCAAGAATAGGGTTTCTTTAAATTGAAACACCCTTGTCTAAAGGCAATATGGATGTATTGCATAGAGTTAAATAATTTGAAATCAATTTAAATCAATCAGTATGCCTTGTAACATAAAGCTAGGTCAGAAGACCTTTTGACAATGAAAAATTGCTCAAGTCTAATGTTTATAAAATACACATAAAGATGCCTAAATCCTCAAGAATTTTCTAAGTGAAAAGAATTCTAAAAGAATTTTCATGTCCTAATAAACCCCAGGATTTCATGTTTTATGACCTGAAACAGCAAATCAATTAGTATAACTCCCCTGGCTCTGACTGAATGCATAGTAAATTATCATGATTCTTTTTTAAGGATAACAGAAGATAACTATAAAATTAAGAGGAACTAATCTTTTTGGCAGATTGGCATAGGACTAAATAAATTTGAGTTCTACAAGATTATTGTAGATGATGGAGATTTACTCAATCCTATATGATTAACGTACAAGCAGGAAAACTTAGGCTATAAGAACAAATGGGTCATTCACTTTGGATGCAGACATGGTATCTGAACATAGAAAGAGAATTTTAGAAGCATTTTAACTAGACAGTATTTGAGGTTTGCAATTAAAGTTTACACAGCTCAGACTATTAACTGAAAATAAGAAATTATTATTGAGTGCAAAAAAATTCTTACGCTCCCTGCAGATCCAGACACACGGTGTAAAAAAGCCATTCACAGGTGCCTCAGCATTTGGAAAATTTACTTGGTTTTTCATTTATTTGTCAATAAAAATAAACTGGAGAAGAAATAAACAGCAAAAAAGCTTGTTCTCAATAATTAAAGGCCAAAAAAAAATTAATTTTCATTAAGACTGATTGTGAGGAAAAATAGCCATTGTTTTCCTGAATTGAAAATTCAGTGCTGAAATAAGAAGAATTGGTGGTATTGACAATAACAATTTAAATTAAAAAAAATAGAGTAATAATGAATTTACAGTGACCTTGTATGATACAATGAATATACTTGATCGTCCTCAGACAAGTGATAGTACTCACAATGGACCATCTCCTTGAGATTATACGTTTCTAACTTATACAGCTGAAACTTTATTAATAAATGCATTCACCCACATGTAGTATGTTAAATATGTGGAATAAATTATTAATTTAAGATGTTATGTTCATTTTTTATCACAAATTTCATTCAAGTTATTTCATTCAGAATTTCCTGACAAAAATTTTTTTGAAACAAAAGATAAATCAAATTTGTGTCTAGCAGATTAATATCAGCAAATAATGAGTCACAAGCTGCTTAGGGAATATCTGGTGCTGGGGCCTGGACATGCGACACTATGTACATTTTGGAGGTTTTAATCTGAAACAGCTCTATTGTGGTCCTGTGAACAGAAAAGCCATTAGCAGCTGGAGTACATTAGGTGCACTCCTGAAGCACAACTTCTGGTTTCATCCAGAAATAATCCATATCATATGTTCTCAGGCTATTTCATGATGCAAACAAAGTACAGACTGGAAAAAGACAAATGTTGTACCCATCTGAAAAGAGGACAAGAAAGAGAAACCAGGCCAGCCAGCCAAACTTCTGTCCTCTGGAAGTTTATAGAAGAAATCCTCCTGGAAGCTATTTCCAAGCATGTCAAAGTCAAGAAGATGATTGGGAACAGCCAGCATGTATTTGCCAAGGACAAATAATGCCTAATCAACATTACTGCCTTCTATGATGAGATGACTGGGTTTGTGGTCAACAGAAGAGTGGTGGGTAGGGTATGTTCTCACTTTAGCCAGGTCTTTGGTATGGTCTCCCACAGTATCCTTTTAGCCAGACTGATGGGATAAGGGCTGGATATGTCAACAATTATATGACTGGAAAATTGTCTGGACTGATTAGCCCGAAGAATGTTGATCAGAGGGAGAAAGTCCAACTGGTCAAACTAATGATGTCCCTTAAGGATCAATGCTAGGGCCAATACTGTTTAATGTCTTTTTAAATTATCTGGACAATAGGATAGAGTGCAATCTCAGCAAGTTTATGGGTGATATCAAATTGAAGGGAGAAGTTGATATGCTGGAGAGTAGGGCTGCTGTTCAGAGGAACTTCAACAGGCTGGAGAAATGGGCTGACAGGAACTTTATGAAGCTCAATAAAGACAAACTCAAGTGTCCCTCTCTCCCCCCAAGCAGTGTAGGCTGGGGGCCAATTGGCTAGAAAGCAGCTTTGCAGAGAAGGGATTGGGAGTCCTAGTGGACAACAAGTTGAACAAGTCAGCTGTGCACCTTGGCAGCAAAGAAGGCTGAGCAGTATTAACAAGAGTGTGGCCAATAGGTGAAGTGACTCTTCTCTGTTCAGCACTTCTGACATCACTTCTGAGTTACTATGTCCATTTTGGTCTCTTCAGTACAAGAAAGACATTGACTTGCTGGAGTGAATGCGATGGAGGCAACTGGAGCACACAATGTATGAGGAGAGGCTGAGAAAAATAGGTTTGTTCAGCCTTGAGAAAAGAAGGCTCAAGAGGAATCTTATTGCTATCTGACTAGCTACTGGAAGTTGGTAGAGAAGACAGAACCAGTCTCTTTTACACAATGTTGGGACAAAAGACAACAGACAGGATTTGGAAAGCTGGAAATTCTAACTCAATAAAAATAAAAACTTTTTCTGACCATGGAGGTCGTCAGTTACTGGGTCAGGTTTCCCACAAAGGTTGTGGGATCTCCATTTTTTGAGATTTTTAAAACTTGACTGGACAAAACGATTACCAAGCTGATCTAAATGGACCTGCTCCAAGTAGAGTGCTGGACTAGGGGACCTCCAAAGAACCCTTCAAATCTTAATTATTCTATAGTTCTATGATTTTTGGTAAGTAGGTGGGGAGGAGTCAGGACACCTGCTTCAAAAGTCTGTTCCTGGTTTGAAGTAAAATATTAATGTAGCTGTCTCCTGACTTATGTAATATTTCTCTAGTGAATCATCTTTGATTTACTCTAACATTATAGTGTTATACTATACTACAATACTATAATCAATTACCTAAATACTTTTAAGATAAATCGGGTCAGGAAAACGTCGAAAATTACTTTAGGTAAGATTAGTTTTTAATCTATTGATTATTACTAGCTGTAGCTCAGTATTTCTAAAACACTTTTCCACTCATTAAGTAAATAGAAACAGAAGCTTTGCTGTAGGTGACATAGGAGATTTTTTTTTCTTTTAAAGACAGATTCTGGTTAATTACTTCTTGGTTGGTGTTACTGCAGGTCAAGTGATTCAGTACTACGAGTTCTGTAATATGCTTCGGATTTAGCAATACTGGATATATATGAATATGAAAGTTACTAGATGTAATCTTGCTTAATTCTACAAAACTCTTTTTACAGGATAGTATTTATTTATTTATCCACATCTGATAGGCAATGGTCACTTATTTCTTCACTTTAAATGTTCAAAGATGTATATATAAATTTTGTACCCATTCAAAGAACAAATCTCATCAACAATATAATTGCAGAATTATTACCTCTTATAGCAAGAAAGGATTAAAGCATGAATGGCAGCTAAATGATTGCCAAAGGATTGTTTAACCTAATCAGAGATAATGAGCCTTAGTAGATTTAAAAGTGCTTATAAACAACCAAGTATTAGTCACAAAAATTCATACTCAGTTCTTCATCATATTCTTAAGGCAGAGACCAATTTTGCTCCCATTGTACACATACAGTTTTTATTTTCGTTGTTGGTGTCAATGAATTTCATCTTTGGCTTTAGATGAATTGTCAAAATGTACAGTCTTGTAGTGGTTCTTCCTGTAGAAATACAAGGATCATCCTCTTTGCAACTGGTTGATGGATCACATGATCTATTGCGGATCCTTTTGGACTTATTTTTTATTATTTCTACTGAAATACCATCTTGTCTTTACCTCATTCTTTCCTGGAAATAGAATATTATTACACTGGATAATGAGTTACATACCCCCATTTAAAATGCTATTAAGTATAGGCGTCTCTCCCCATAACTGTAATTCTATAGGTACTTAAACAAAAGAAATACTGTAGACCTTTTTGAGGGATGATTTTTCAGGAAGGTGACACATACATTACTCAAGCATTAGAAATACAAATAGCTGTAAGATATTTATGCCTTTTACAGGCATTCTAACCTTTTTAGAAAATGGCTATAATTTGAAGATATAATGTGAAGGGAGTGTTCTTAATGCTACATTAATTACAAAGGCTCGCTTTCATTCCCTCTTTGGAGACATTTTTGTATTTTTATATGAAAAGATGCATATAATATTGTGGCAATAATGAGCTTAATGTAACTGGAAGCTATCAGATAAGATTGTATCAAAATTTCAAATACAAATAGCACCAGAAAAATCATCTGTATGCCTGAATGTCTTTGTATGTCACATACTGAAAACTTTTTTCCTTGCCACTAAGTGGCACTGTATTATTTGTAGTTAGCTGTTCAGGTCATATTAAAAACCCTTTGGGCCAAATTTATTCCTGATACAGCCTCATTAAGTCAATGGAGTTACATGTGAAATGAATTTGGCCCAGAGTTTTAAAGGCACCTAATTCTAAAGCATTGCTGTAAATTTCCATTGTGGAGGCCCAGGAGAAAAATAAAAATCAGTTAGCATTTAATCTTGCAAGCAGCTGACCCTTTCATTTGGTGTTTAACTGTTTCATTATAATTTTTTCCTACCAAATTAGCCCTAGTTAAAAAAGATCATCTTATCTGTTTCAGTAGGTCTGTCAGTAAATTTTGATTTAAAAATGGATGAGCTCTGTGCTCTTTGTCTTCACCCATAATTTTCGTTAATATTATATATTTTGAAATGTATGTGAATATGAAAAAGTCTGCTATTGAAAACCTTGTTATACTCTAGCAAAATATGTCAAGGAATAAAGAACTGAAGATGATCAGGTTTGTCCAATGTTACCCTTTACTCTCTTTCTTGTTTCCTTACAGTGATAGAAGAGTAAATAGGCACATGAGAATTTTCAAAACAGTGCTTAAAGTCTCTTTTATCTTTGACTTATCACTGTGCAGAAAACACAGAAATATGTTACTAAGTCATGAGGCACCATAAACATTTAAACAAAACTGCTTACACCTTTGACATGAGCAACCCTTTCCTCCTTAATATACATATAAATTGTCACTTGCTTAGATAGCAAAAGAAAATGACAGCTATTTTCCTGAATCTTTAGCAAGGAGGTATTTTATTTAGTCCTTTATATATGATCCGAGAGCTTTATTTGAAAACAAAGGACTGTGTTCACATCCAAGAGCACCTGTCTCATTGGCTTCACACAGACCAAGGAATGTGTGCATGAGAATGGAACATGGTCCAAGATCTCTGTGGAGGAAAGGATGTCTGTATGTCAACACATTACCTTTGGAGGGGAGACTCCATGAGTTCTCTGCCTCGGTCTGGCAAATATTTTCCTTTCTATTTTCTATCAGGCGTCTACATTGTCTATTCTTCCCATAATAGCAGTACAAATATTTCTTTAGTAGTAGGTCCTAGCACTGCATTATCAATAAGTGCCAGGCTATTTTGAGTCATATTTGTATTTTTTTCTGATAAGAGATAACTGATCATTTGTAAAATGGGAGCGAGATTACTCCCTAATTCTCTGTGATGTGGACTCCTTGTGGACTATTTCACTGTTGCTTCTGAAATACCTTGGGGATTTTGGATTGCAGATAACTGTAGAAGCATATTATTTTAGTTGGGATCCCTCACTTTCTTTACAGTGTTGATTTTGTTAAAAACAGGAATATTTTTTTCTATATCTAATACTAATCCTTGTTTAAGGCTTACTGATTTTCTGAGAAGCCCAAAATGAGAGAAACTGTATGAGGGTAGCAAGGCCAATTGGGAGAGATTTAAC
Organism: Pelecanoides urinatrix; assembly: GCA_013400755.1. Lineage (NCBI taxonomy): Eukaryota > Metazoa > Chordata > Aves > Procellariiformes > Procellariidae > Pelecanoides > Pelecanoides urinatrix. Next base: position 13,124 of record VZTQ01015305.1, on the reverse strand, counting down.
CTTTTATTAAGCCATTTAATATAGTCAGCTAAAACAGAGGAGCTTTTGGGCACACCAATATCATCTCAATTGTACATAATCTTTTTGGATATTAGAAGCAGAAGCGATGGTGGTTAAAACTGTTCTTGCAATGTGCATGGAAGACTTGGAAAACTGTCTTACATTATGTGACCAACCAGGAACTAGTGGGAAACTTTCAAATGTTGCCTTTTTATTCTGGCCTTCAAGAAAAACCTCATGGAATAAACTCTAATGCTAGAATAATTCTTTCTCTGATATTAGAATTTAGAGTGCCAACAAGTATACCTTTGTGTGTTTCTGTTTGGGATGTTGCTTATTTATTTTTATTAATAATAAATATATGAACAATAGATACTTGACAAGATGAAAGCAGAATCTCTTATAAGTACTTTCTTTTTAGAAGTGTCTGTCCATATCTGTTTTCTCATTTGGCTGCCAGTATTAGCCAGAATAAATTCATATTCAGACATCTCATGAAAAATGTCGTGACTTGGAGAGCTACTCCACTTTCATGTTCATACCAGATTTTAATCAAAACTTGAAAATTGTGAATATAGAATTAATGTAAAATATTGTAAACACTAAGAAAATTATCTGAAAAGGATGCTTACAGGCAACAATTTTAAAAACAACTTAAGTTTGGGGCAGCTGATTTGGCTCTTACAGTTCAAATCTATCCCCAGCAGAAAATTCGTTAGCAAAATGTATGTTAGGCTAATATGTGTCTGCTGTGTGTAGTACCAGTCTCTAGCTGAATCCACATGAACTAACTAACTTTGGAAATGGAACTATGCATGGCCTATGAGAGTCAACACTGGGAATGGTGTAGTCTTAACATCATTGACAACATACTGCAGATACACATGATCTGGTTTATCCAGCAAAAGTTTGACCATCTCTATACTGATGTCCATTTTAATATCATTCTTGGCTATGCTTTCTGCATGGATAGCCTCCCGTTACATGGTGCAGTAAGCTGAAACTACATCATTACTTATGCAGGCTAAACCTGAAAGAGCAATAAATGCCATCATGATTCCTAAGTTTACTTACTGGAATGCTCCATGCATGAAGTATCATTGTGCTTTTGCTCTTGCTCAGTACTTTTTCATATTAGTCTAAGCTACTGCAATCTTATTTCTGCAGACCATTTTTATATTAGGTATCACTAAATTGGAGCGCTGACTATGAAATCACTGCAGTTTAAGGCCATTAATAAGGTCAGTCTAGCAACATTTAAGAACTGTTCTGTTAGTTCTTTGCTGACATCTGTGTTCATGAACCAATTGCCATTTAAAGATCCCATCTGACATTTTCAGCTGATAACCATTATGCCATTATGATGAGTCCTGTGAGAAAGTTCTGTAGCCACTGTATTTATTATATTTTTGTCCTTCCCACTTGTTAAAAAAAGCCTTCAGGTTCATTATTTCGTTGTTGTAAGGCTTGAGAAGAAAAAAGTTTTTTTCTTTGGACCATGAATTTACTCTTCTTTCTAGTGCTTCTCTTCCCCTTCAGAAAAAAAAATGACCCCTCATCTGTAGCTTGTTGTAAGATACTATATTTGTTTTGAATCTGTTGACTGGCATACACAGTGTTTCTAAATAAGGAATAGGAGATAAGGACTTTTGGACTTAGTATAGTCAATGTTTTCATACAGGTTACACAGAGATGTTTTAAATGAAGCAAAATCGAATCCAATATAATAAAAGGCTGTCCTTTTATAAATCACACATAAAAATACAAATAAAGTAATTTGTAATACATATTGCATATAACAGTATTATGTCCCCAAACTGCCTCTAGTAAAAAGCAATCTACTCTCAACTGCAGGAAGTATTAGCTCTCTTCCTCTATCATCTTCCAGGAATAAGAACTAAAAAATGAATAAAGTCTGGTGTATTTGTCTCATAGTATATAGCAGTAGTAACAATATTTATTAACGAAGCAAAATCTATGTTAGCCAGTTTATCCAAGAATGAATCTTTAAGCTGTTTGCCTTCTGATGAGTATCTGGAGTTCCAGCTGAACTATCCGGGAACTAAGAGCACAATTCTGCAGGCAGATGATAAGCTCTGAATGTGAGAATACCATGGCTGGGCAAAAAGAAATCTACCACAAGGTCAGCTGGTGAGAGTGAGTACAAATGCACAAACTCTGATTAATGCAAGATAAAGCTTGTCTCTGTGAGAAGAAGGTGTCTATGTTTAATATGTAGTATGAGATGTTTCTAAAAACAGAGCCGTCACCAAGCATTTACCTCATGTTGCAGATAGAAAGGATAATACAAAGTGGTATTTGAGTTTGTTTAGTGGTAAAGGGGAAGATGGCACACCACCTTGTCTTGAACGTTACACTGAATTAACGCATCTCCGCCCTACCACTCATCCCACATTGTTTTCTATATATATTGTCTCTATTGACTGCACGCTATGGGTATTATCTCACATCTGCGGTAGAACATGCATTTATCCTACCGTTCATATGTGGTAACAAGAGTTTTGTAGAGAATTCAGTTCTTGCTTTCTGAGATTATATATCTCAGAGTGCTGAATGCTGGTTCACACCAAGTCTGTGAGGAGGCTGGGAGTCATATCAGTGATTTGCGAAGACTGCAGCCTACGCACACCTACAACTTACCCATACTCAGAGACATCATAGAAACCTAAGTAGATGGCACAGTAACCTAAATATGTAGCACCTGGGGTTTTGCACGTTTTCTCAGGCCCTTTTAACTCTGCTCCTATACATTTTTTTTGCCATTCTATGGGTTGGCTGACCGATGTATGCATAAAACTGTGAGACATGCTTATCGTTTGTATCACGGCCAGTATCTCCCACACATACCTACATAACCAGCAATGACCTACATAAATCCTCACATAAGTTGCTTTAAATTATATGTGTCAAGCTGCAGGTGTTTCTACACTAGTCAATAAAGGTTGTTTTTTCAACAAAGCTTGTTGTTTTCCTGATTCTTTCAGTTTAGAAAGCTTGATTAAAAAAATCCTCTATGATTTTGAAGAAATAAAGGTTTTGTGATCCACTGTTTTTTATAGAAGTTGAGAATGTGCTGGTTCCTGATGGTATAATGGCATGCCTTAATTATTTTTAAGCAATATTGAGGGCAGGCTGTTGCTGCTGCCAAAATTGATTCACTTATACTGCTTCTCTTAACAATTTAAAGTACAGAGCTGAGAAGCTCAGTGCTGGGGTGTTTGTGACAATAATTCTAGATCACAGCTCAATGTGTTCTTTGAATCTTGGTTTTTTAAAAAATAATTTCTGTTTAGATAGGCATTGCATTGGTTGTTTTAAACTTTTAAAAACCTCTCTGTATTCAGAAGTGTTCTTTAGTGCCTGTGCAAGTGTTGACACTAGGTCTGTCTTTGACTTGCATAGCCTATGTGGGCTACAGAAGAACTCAGAAAGAGGAATTAGCACTGGACACTAGGCAATACAGTGTGAAAGTGCATAGTAAATATAAAAACCACCTTTTTAATAACATGCAAGTTTTTTTTTTCCAACCAGTCTCATCACACTTGCTCTCAGGCAATCTGTGTGTTCTGTCACTTGAATTTGTCTCAGAGGTTAAATGCAAAAGAATAAAAAATAATTGTCCAATAGAAACTTCATTTAAAGTTGTGCAGAGCCTTATACATAGGGAAAAAGGTAGGAATGACCAAAATAACCCACCACCTTTTGACAGAGTTGAAGATATTTCAGCTAGCATTGTTTTAGGTGCGCTAGTTAAAAGTAAAAATCCAGCATACTTCAGTACTGTTCCCTGCGGCTGATCTTGAATACCAATGAATTCATGTGCTGTACTCAGGTTTACATTATAAAGCTGATTTTTATCATGGGCCTTAGTGGAGTTGGCAGCAAGAGTACAGTTGCCTGTATCTGAGTCAGATAATAACCAAAGAACTTAAAAGTGAAAGCATATGTTATTTCAAAAGAACATTGCCAGGCATGAATTTTCAGCTTCCTGCTCAACAAACAAAAGGATAACAGTTTGGGCCTAATCCTCCTCCCTTTAAAGTCAATGGGAGTTTGGGCCCTAGTGTCTATTTTAGCAGTTTATATTATTTGAAATGAAATGTGACTGACAGTAAAATTATCCTCCCTGACTAAACGCTCGTAAAACAGAATTCTTTTGAAGGAAGGGAGAGATGAGATAAGAACAGGAATTTCAGTTCTTGTTGTGCACTGAAGTATTTTCTTATGTAAAACCCTTGCTCTGTTTTGAATTTTAAAATGTCACTCCATCATTGCCTAGTATATCAGGCAGGATATCCTCAGACAGCTGTCTTCTGATGGACCATGAGCACAGCAGGATACATATAGAAAGGTATTGCTCAGTTGTAAATTTGAATGTTCTCCATGAAAAATTTCACTTGCCCTAGTACTTCACCTCTTCTCTCTACCAAAAATATTGCATTTTCCCTTCCAATAAAGATGTTTTATAATGGCAATAAGGGGCTGTAACTCTAGAAGGTGGTATTGCTCATCTTTTCTTTGTGTCATGCAACTCCCACTGTATTATGATAGCATATGTTACCTTCTGTCATGAATTATTGGCTAAGTGCAGCACACTTTTATCTATATTTAGAAAACAACCTTCTTCTGTCACAAAGAACCATGAGCAATGCTAGGCTTACCATGTTGCATAATGGTTTCTATACTATGTAAAATAATTCCATTTGGTACTTCCTACTTGGGTTTTGCATCCTAAATCCTTAATTGGCAAATACAATTCTTAAGTTCTATGGGCATTTGAGGCATTTTGCCATGATGTGTTGAAATAACTATTCAGGCTGCCTTTGTATATATGAGATTTATAGTGAGAAAATTTATTTTCAGTCTACCAGGAAAATATCTGAGGTCAAATAATACCAATTCCAGAAAAAAATAGAAACATTAATTTCCAGTTTCCTACTCCTCCACTCTTCCACAATCACTGAAAAAGTAATTATCAAAATGGCCTATCCGAGGTATTTTTAGAGTGATTTTTATAATCCCACTATAAAGAAGTTAAAGAAAACAGGAAAAGATTGATTTGCCACAGTAAAAGTCCTACAGATTCTGAATCTGTGTTGTGTTATATATATAATACTGAAACTGGCAAATTTTATGTAGGGTGTTTTGTATTTTCTAAATATAAGGACTCTGCAAAGACAACAGGTGTGTGTTTATTTATTATCAGACTTCTGACTGATAAGGCTATAGTCTCTTGGACTCTCTATTTTTCTTTTTTCTTAATTTAAAATTAACCTGGAGTAGAATATTTAAAATTTGTTAATGGATAAACTTAAAAAACCCCTCTGCAGTCTTAACACTACAGGATGTGGAAGCAGAATTATTACCTAAACCTAGGATGTTTGAATGCACACTTTCACCTCCTCTAACACCAGGGTTCTTACTCAAGTTTTTCTTCCAGGCAGTCACTGCACACTGACTGTGTTTTCAGAAAGTCCTTCCACACTGTATTTTCTTTATTTTTGCCTTCTAAAAAATTATAAGTATCACTGGTAAATAATTTGAGGCATCAAACTCTTAAATTGCTTATGACAGCAAGCCTCTTGTCATGTAATAAATGCTCCTGTTCTCTTGGACTGCTGTTTAGGTGACTGAATCTGAACATGAAACTAAACGCACTGACTGTGAGTTAAACTGTGTTGATGCAAGCCTGCACTCAGGCACCAACTTTCAATAAGCTTCAGAACATAAAAACAGGGAGAAATCTTCATCCCGTTCCATTCTGAATGAGGATTCTCACTCATGTGTCTACCTGGAACATAAATTTACCAGCTTCATTATGCTTGGTGTGACCATAGCTGCACTTTTTTTCTACTCTTGCAATGCATCTGTCCTTACAGGTTGTGTCAGAACTGAAACTTTGTGAGGTTTGCTGTTCACTGAGTAGGGATTTCTGTTTAAGTAATTTTGAAGCTGAAGAAGCTCATAAGTAATAGCAATTAAAACCAAGAAATGCAAAAGACCTTGGGCAATAATAATTAATTTCAGAGATCTATAAACAGAGCAAAGATTTTTACAATTGGCAAGCAAGAAAAAGAGGTTCCCATCTCAAGAGTGGAAATTAACTGTAAAATTCTGGATACAAAGGAAAGTTAGAAGTCTATTCAGAGAGAATGTGCACTATATATAGCTGAATAGAAGGGGGTTTTTATTACAAGATAGATTTCTGGATAAAAGTAGAACAAGCAAAGGAAAACCTACTGGCTGGTAAAATTAAGAAATTGTGAGAAATTAATGGAGATAACAGACTTTGCACAGTACTGCAAGTTAGGTTTTTGATTAATTATATTTGGATTTGACTTAATGGTTGGAAACAAGACAGAAGCAGAAAAACATTAAGCTGATTCTCATAAACTAGGACTGTATGAAATATGCCTGTATGATATACCTGTAATCTCCAGAAACAGTGACAAAAATGTTATAGGAATGCATGCTTTCATTTTTCCAGATGATAAGTAAACCAGAGTAAACTTGCTTTGTGAGTAGAAACGTTATGAAGAGCAAAACGGTAACATCTTTGAAACGTCAGTCTGTAAAGCTTGGCAGGTCAAAGGTGATACAAAAAGGAAATTAGGGTAAATTTTCAGGCTGGATGTGATGCAATGTGTACTGAAGTGTCTGCAGCCTTACATGTAGCTGATGCTTCCTACAATATATCGGTGTGATAATCAATGAGCTCATAGAGAGATAAGTTTTCAATTCAAGTCATGACAAAATGCCACTGTTAAAAGATAAATAACCACAAAAATGTAGTGAACTGGCTTGAATTTAGTACTACACTTAGTTATTAAATAGCATTGGCTTGTTATTGGTATGTAACATTTACCAACATTTTTCTTCGTGTTTTACTAAAACCAAGTATCTTTAGTAGTGTTCCCAGTTATATATTGTTATGGATTAATAGGTTCCCACTTTTGGGATACATACCATTGACTTCTGCAGTTTTCCTGGGGAAAAAATATCAGATATTTGGAAGGTAAAAACCCCAAATAACCTTTCAGCATCTTTTGCAGAGGCCTCAAAAGTCTGACTACTTATAGAATTGAACTGACACAGTCCCAGCCAATTCACCAGGGGACATTTGTAAATATATAATCTAGTATAAAGGGCATTGATTAAAAAAAATCACAATTCTAAACTGCAATTTTTTCCATAATAGGAACTGTGATGAATGAGTATTTTTAGCTATTTAAGAAAAATAAAATACCACTTAAGGTGCTGCAGTCTTTATATGTTCATTTCCTTCCTTTTCGTTAGCAGCACTCTTATGATATGAGAAGTCTAATTCCAATCTAGCAAATGGGCTACAACCACCATTATTTTCTTGTATTTCTAGGTAGGTTTCCAAGACACATGGTAACTTTAAGCCCTGATGCAGAGACAAATATATTCTGTTTGGTTTGAAGTGATAAAGCTCATAAATTTATGTAAAGTGTAATAAAAAGGAAAAGTTGTTGCCATTATCATTAAAAGTGGATTTACCAGATTGAGCTGAACCGATTGCTTTTGACAGCCCAGAGGATATTTATATTTTCAGTGAACTTTTTATATCAATTTTTCATCACTAAACTATTTACTCTTGCTGGTTTAGCTAGATTTTGACTCCCTTGATTGTTCATATGGGAAGTAGATGATGACGTTATATTTAATTTTCATTACTCCTGTGAGTGTATACAGTTTGAGATGCTTGGTGATGTATTTTATTCATATCATATTACTTTAATTCCCTCTTATCCCTCAGTTTGTACTTATATATTTTTATTAAAAGAAAGAAACCTTACAAAAAGTAAGGCATTAGGAAAAAAAAAGCTTGACACAGATATGAAGGAAGGGATTTTTAGGTATTAGAAGATGCCTTTTCTGTTCTACTGGGCGATATTAAGCCTTGATCCAACATGCAATCAGTACTCAAAGTTCCTAATAACTGCTATGAAGTTCCTTTGCAAACTCAGCACATATCCAGAATAAGGAACTTAAAAGTGGGTGCATACGCTAAAGACAATCTGAACATACTGCAATACACTTTAAACAGAGATTTTGTAGACCTTTCTAAAATTTTTGTTTGGCTATACTCCATTCACTGTTCCATTGATTTTCCCCAAAGCTGTTTCTCACACAGAAGAATCAGGGAAAGATTGTGTATTAGAGAAAATGTAGCTATTAACAAAATTGATTTTTAAATTTCAAGACATAAATATATATACCAAAAATACTTACATAGTCATTCAATCAACAACTATAATAGTATTAGTGATTTTAAGTGACCAGTGCAGCTGGTTGGGTTATAAGCTTCAAAGGCAATGCAACCAGAAGAGCTCTATGACAGCATGCAAAACTATTCTGCCAGTCCTATTGTGGGAGAGTATAAGAATATTTTTCATACCAATTTCACAGGAACTCCTAATTATAGCCCTCATCAGCTTTACATTCAAAAGCGATCACTGTTGACCAATGACTTGTAATAAAAAAAATGAGATGGAAGAAAAGCCAGAGCCCCAGAGAGAAAGATGTCCTCATCTGAGTCCAGATATGAGTTTTAATATTCAAACAAAATTTGAGTTCAATGGTTCAGACCCAGGGAAACAGCATAACAATTTGAGGAATAAAAAGTCTTTTCTGAAGGAATGTAGCCAAGTTGCCTGAGGAATACTGTCAGAGGATGTTTCAGCTAGTGTTTAGGGTTCATACCATCCTAGCTAGAATCGTAGAATCATAGCATCATAGAATCATTAAGGTTGGAAAAGACCTCTAAGATCATCGAGTCCAACCATCAACCCAACACCACCATGCCCACTAAACCATGTCCCTAAGGACGGCATCTACACATCTTTTAAATATCTCCCGAGAGGGTGACTCAACCACTTCCCTGGGCAGCCTGTTCCCATGCTTGACAACCCTTTCAGCAACGAAATGTATCCTAATGTCCAATCTAAACCTCCCTTGGCGCAACTTGAGGCCATTTCCTCTCATCCTATCTCCAGTTGCTTGGGAGAAGGTTGACTCCTTGCTGATATGAGAGGTTGATAGCAGGTGCTCCCTAGCAGAAACAGAACATATTTCTCAAGAGCAAACTCTTACGGTCATTCTATTTACTACCTTGAATATCCAAAACAGTCTATCTGTACCGCACATGCTATAAGCAGTTGCCAATTTATTTGGAATACATAACCTGCTTATGTTTAAAGAGAAGGTATTATATATATATGTCATACAGAAAGTCATCAGTAAAGACAGCTCAGATGTACTTATAGCAAGAATAACCTTATAAATACATCTGTGATGATTAAGCGAGACACCAAGATATCTGCAGGAAATACACATATATGAATATCACCTTTTAGTGTGATACTTGTGAGGCTTAGATTCTAAGGGAGAATGAGGGAGACCAAAATACGTCCCAAAGTCTGTCTTCAGGCACTGGAAAGAAGTTTGGGGAAGATAGATGAAGGACTGGGAATAACACCTGAACAAAATACCGGTGCTCACTGCAGAAGGACTGCCAACATGCAGGAGAAAATCCAGATAAAACAATATTTATAGCCTGTTGGAGCAAAGGAGAGTGAGAATTTTGGCAAGGGATAAATGGTTCACACTTTAGGCAATGATTTCCAGTGCGAAGGATAGGAGAAGGATTATATAGCCAGGGACAGATATAAGGTTTGGTACAGGAAGTAAAGAAAAATAACCCCCAATCTTTTATTTTTTCTGTCATGCTTATGATGTTCTCATTCCTGATTTTCAAACATATGCACTTGGCAATCCTTCTTAAAAACATCAGTCTGGTATTTCTTAAGGGGACTGAAACTTTCCTTCTGCTGTATCAATAAGGAAGAACTTATGAGAAAATGATACTGTCTGCTAACAAAATTAATCCAATCCCTTTGGAACTGAGTAGGACTAAAGTAGCCCTTTACAATAATGACATGTATCCAAGGTCTTTGTGATGCTTCTGGACAATATGAGCTCCAATAAAATGAGGAGATAAGCTTGGGTTAGTTCAGATCTACCGACTAGACATGTGGACTGCTGGACCAATCCACATTGTTTTTAAGAACAGATCCATTATTTACTGGGGTCAGTCATCTAGCAATGACAAAATATGAACATTCGGAAAGGAGGCCTGATGGGCTAAGTGTCCTCTACCTCTTTACAAAAGGAAAAAAAAATGGTGACAGAAGAAAGCAAAATCCCCTTTACTTAATGTGGACCTCTGTCTCTGGTGTGTAAGTCCTCTGTGTCCAAAGATAATTAGCACTTTATAATGCTAATTATTATAATTATGTCTGAGAAAAAAATCATTAGGGGGTAGGTCTGTTCAATGATTTTCAATTGCCCCCTCTATTAAAAAATAAGGTCATTTTTCGATTAGCTAGTTTTAGAAACTCGAAGCTGGAAACTGTGTTCAGAAAATCCTTTGATTGTTTGTTTCCTCATTTAAGATATTTTGTAAAGACTTAAATAAGAAGCAAAAAAAAAAAGTCATTAAAATATGGCTGTCATAAAATTACCTCAAAACTTTCTGGCTTCATGCTACCAGTATGAAAAAAAAGTATATAATTTTGTCATTTTTTGGCATGAGTATGCAAATACTGTACTGAAAGAAGCTAAGAAAAGTCACCTTAGAGTTTCTGTCAAATATTTATTTGAAATATCAGAGGTAGTAGCTGGAAATTGAAAGGCATATGTTATAGAAAATTAATAGGAAATATAAATGTGGACAAAAAGTAAAAAATTCAAACTGGGACATTATACTGGGAATGAAAACAACCCGCTGAATAGAAATTCCTTGGGTTTTTCCCTCTCACTCAGCATAACGTTTATACAAAGATAGTTTAGTTTTCGAAAACTATGATTTTCAAACTGTATTTTTAGATGTACTTTGAAAGCATTGTAGACATTAATATTTTGACTAGTACTTAAACTCTCAATGACGTTATATGATGTGTTACGTTTGTTCCTGAATATAGTGAATTCATTTTACTGGGAAGATAGAAAGAGAGTTTGCTGTGAATTAATTTGGGTTAGTTTGATTGTAGAGCAGGGAACAAAGCTGGGGGTTATTTTTTCAGGAATATAAAGACATATGAGTGAAGGAAGATGGTGAGGCTGAATAGGCTGCACTCCACTGCAAATGGAGTGCAGGAGGTGCTGATTTTAAAAATTTTGGTGAGTACGTGACTTCTAGAAGGTAACATAACTTAGTTGTCAATCCAATAAGCAAAATCACTTGTTAGGATACTTTTGTAACACAGTGTAATCAACTAGACAGAGGGGCTTAGAGAAGGTATGTTTCGTTATTTATACAAGCTCAGATTAGAGAATTACACTAAAATGAAGCTTCTGTTTCTGACAAACCACAATTTTTTTTTTTTTTAATTTGGGCTGATATATCATGTTTTCTTAAGTATTTGAGGGTAGAGAAGAAATATGACATGACTTCTGCCATATGGTTTAACTAATGTTTTGTGACAAAAGTAGCTTAACCATATATACCATATACCATAAAAAACTGGCTGTTAATTTTCCCACATAAAAATGTGTTGTGAAAACTCAGAAATGCCCTGAGGGAATTCTCAAATATTCAGAGAACATGAACAAACCACTTTTGCAGATTTGCTTTAAAGTGGAACCTAGGATGAGTGTAAATGCTTTTGCAGCCTGGATCAGACAGTTTCTTACAGCTCTAGAGGCTGTCCCCAATATATAACAAAAACAAAAAAAAAAAAAAAAAAAAATTTCAAGAGGAAAATATTTCCCTCCCAAGGTTGTGAAGAAAGATCCTCACTGATGAGGTCTCCAGATGGAAATTAGCCCTTCACATGTAATTTGACATATTAAAAGGAAAAGCTTCCCAGGAGAAAGCAAGATATTTGTTGCAAAGATTGAACACTTTGAAAGGGAAAGGCTCGAATGAATTTTGAGAAGATGGCCACTTCACATTTTCAGAAGATTGGCACTGTCAAAAAAAGAAATGTAATGAGAAAACCCCACTAATTTAAAAAAAAAAAAAAACTGTTAAGGCCCTCCTTCCAAACACATGTACCGAATTTTGTTTTGATGTAATAACAAAATATGCTCTGCTGCAGATGTGCTCTATTTCTTTAAAAAAGAAAGAAAACCAAAGAACACTGGCTTAACAATTATTTCAGAGAACAGTTTAAACAAAGTAAACATCAAGTTAAAGTACAATAAAGCTGATAAATTGTCTATCCTTCTCCCCCCTTACAGAATTTCCATTATTAAGACTTTGGGGAACCATCAGAAATTCTATGTTGAAATCCATTTTAGTAAAGCACTCAAGCATTGAACACCAATGAAAGCAATGGAATTACTTGCATGCTTAACGTTAAGCACACTCACAAGTACTTGCTCCATCCAGAGCAGCATCCCTTCATCCCTGATGAAGTCAAAAGAGTATCTTATGCCTAAAACTAAGATGCTATTCCTTGTATTAGTAACCTGTGGAGACTGAGGTCAAAAACTGCTGTAAATGCATGAGTCAGTCAGGCATTTCAAATTGCCTAGAGCTACCCCTGATTCTAGGGTGCCTCAGTTTTAAACAGCAACAGAAAGTAAAAGTAAGGTTGCTTTTTTCCCTAGCTTTTTTCTTGTTGTCCCTGGCATTTCTGATTTGTCTTTGCTAGTGACCTTTTTTCACAATGCACAACTCTACAGAAAGAGAATAAGACCTCAGCACAAGCACTCCAGTCATATGTAATGTCAGTTGCCATCAAAAACTTATTTAACAGGTATCAGCTTTAAGCCACAAAGTTTTGTCATTTAAGTGACCTTGGTTCACCTAGCTTATCAATCTGGAGTACATAAATGATTATGACTTACATTCTTCGCATCAGAGAAACAAGATGGACAAGAATGGTTTCTTTCAGTTAAATTATAGCCATGACAGGGACTATTCTCAGAGCTAAAGGGTGATTCATGGACCACTGGTATGGATGAGACCATGGCAGGTAAGTCTGCACCAGACCACAGATTTAGTGTGAGCCTTTAACATTTATAGTTTAGCTGACAAATTGATGATAATGTTACTTAGAATCATAGAATCA
>VZTQ01015304.1:0-10807 GCA_013400755.1 Pelecanoides urinatrix | reverse complement strand
GACGAGGACGCGGAGGAAGAGGATGAGAACGAGGAGCAGGAAGACAAGGAGGAGCAGGAGGAGGAGGAAAAGGAGGACGAGGAGGAAGAGGACGAGGATGAAGATGAGGATGCGGAGGAGGAGGACGAAGAGGAAGAGGACGAGGACGACGACGAGGAGGAGGAGGAGGACGAGGACGAGGAGGAGGAGGAGGAGGAGGAGCAGGAGCGAGAGGAGGAGGAGGAGGTCGAGGAGGATGAGGACGAGGACGCGGAGGAAGAGGATGAGAACGAGGAGCAGGAAGACAAGGAGGAGCAGGAGGAGGAGGAAAAGGAGGACGAGGAGGAAGAGGACGAGGATGAAGATGAGGATGCGGAGGAGGAGGACGAAGAGGAAGAGGACGAGGACGACGACGAGGAGGAGGAGGAGGACGAGGACGAGGAGGAGGAGGAGGAGGAGGAGCAGGAGCGAGAGGAGGAGGAGGAGGTCGAGGAGGATGAGGACGAGGACGCGGAGGAAGAGGATGAGAACGAGGAGCAGGAAGACAAGGAGGAGCAGGAGGAGGAGGAAAAGGAGGACGAGGAGGAAGAGGACGAGGATGAAGATGAGGATGCGGAGGAGGAGGACGAAGAGGAAGAGGACGAGGACGACGACGAGGAGGAGGAGGAGGACGAGGACGAGGAGGAGGAGGAGGAGGAGGAGCAGGAGCGAGAGGAGGAGGAGGAGGTCGAGGAGGATGAGGACGAGGACGCGGAGGAAGAGGATGAGAACGAGGAGCAGGAAGACAAGGAGGAGCAGGAGGAGGAGGAAAAGGAGGACGAGGAGGAAGAGGACGAGGATGAAGATGAGGATGCGGAGGAGGAGGAGGAAGAGGAAGAGGACGAGGACGACGACGAGGAGGAGGAGGAGGACAAGGAATAGGAGGAGGAGCACGAGGAGGGTAAGCAGGAGCACGAGTACGAGGAGGAGGACCACGAGGAGGAGGAGGAGGAGCAGGTCGAGGAGGAAGACGAGGAGGACGACGAGGACGAGGAGCATGAAGAGGAGGAGGAGGAGGACGACGATGAAGATGAGGACGAGGAGGACGAGGACGAGAACGAAGAGAAGGACGAGCATGACAAAGAGGAGGAGGAGGAGGAGAAAGAGGAGGACAAGGAGGACAAGGAGGAGTAGGTAGAGGAGGAGGAGGAGGAGGACAAGGTAGAAGAAGAGGATGAGAAGGAGAGGGAGGAGGAAGAGGAGGAGGATGAGGAGGAGGAAGAGGAGGAGGAAGAGGAGGAGGAGGAGGAGGAGGAGGAGGAGGAGGAGGAGGAGGAGGAGGAGGACGAGGAGGAGGACGAGGACAAGAAGGAGGAGGAGAAGGATGAGGAGGAGGACGAGGATGAGGACGAGGAAGAGGACGAGGACCAGGAGGACAAGGAATATGAGGAGGAGCACGAGGAGGATGAGCAGGAGCACGAGTACGAGGAGGAGGACCACGAGGAGCAGGAGGAGGAGGAGGTCAAGGAGGAAGAAGAAGAGGAGGAGGAGGAGGAAGAGGATGACGAGGAGGATGAGGAGGACGAGGAACAGGAGGAGGAGGAGCAAGAGGAGGTTGAGCACGAGGAGGAGGAGGAGGTTGAGCACGAGGAGGACGAGGAGGACGAGGAGGACGAGGAGGACGAGGAGCAGGAGGGGGAACACGAGGAGGGTGAGCAGGAGCAAGAGTAGGATGAGGAGGAGGACGAGGAGGAGGAGGAGGACAACGAGGAGCATAAGGAGCACGAGAAGGGTGAGCAGAAGTACGAGTAGGAGGAGGAGGACAACGACCACAACGACAACGACGAAGACGACGACGTAGAGGAGGAGGAGGAGGACGACGACGAGGAGGAGGAGGACGACGACGAGGAGGAGGAGGACGACGACGAGGAGGAGGAGGACGACGACGAGGAGGAGGAGGACGACGACGAGGACGAGGACGAGGAGGAGGAGGTGGAGGAGGAGGATGCGGAGGAGGATGACGACGACGATGAAGACGATGACGAAGAGAAGGAGGAGGAGGAGGAGGTGGTGGAGGAGGTGGGGGAAGAGGAGGACGAGGAGAACGAGGAGGAGGAGGTGGAGGAGGACGACGACGATGACGAGGAAGAGGAAGAGGAGGACAAGTAGGATGCGGACGAGGAGGAGGAGGTCGAGGAGGAGGACGAGGAGGAGGAGGACGAGGAGGATGAAGAGGAGGACGAGGAGGCGCGGATACCTTGTCCCGAGAAAGCCGCCTTGCTGTGGGGAGCAGGCAGCGGGCAGCCTGGCTGGAGGTGCGGAACCTGTGCCCGGCCGTGCTGTGAGGACCCGCTCCAGGCACATGGTGTCACACTGGGCGTTTGAAGCCTGAGGTCCCAGCAGCTCAGGGGCTGGGCAGTGCAGTCGCAGGCTGGGGACCTCGGCTGCTGCCTGTTTCCTCCTCACAGAGGTCATGAGAGGCCTCTGATAGAGGGAACTAACTCTTAAGGGTTAACAGCAGAGCCATTGTCTGGCCTAAGCAGAACTTACAAAGGCTGTGGAGATAAATTACTATACTAACTAACCATTCCTGACTGAGACCTTACTGAGGTGCATCCTCCCGCTTGATAAGAGCGGATAGGCCTTGAGCCGGCTCGTTAGGCCTCCTGTGTAACAGCTGTGACGAGATAAGTGTCCTATGTAAATCACTAACAAAGATCAACTGTGAAAGGACCAGTGGCAAAGGACAAGATAACCCGATGCCCCGGTATACTCCAAGAGTCAAGGAACTGATGAGTTAATTAAATGACCATATATAGACTAAGGAAGCCTAGCGTTCAACTGATGGACACAGTGAGAAAGACTATGGACGACCACCGGAGAGGGAAAAGACCCTAACCCTAATTTTACTGCGCATGCTTGGACTGTGTAAATGACCTCCAGGAACTCATTACCATAAGGCCGCCTTCTCTAAGGAAGGTAATGAATATGTATATCTTGATTGCATATAACCCCTGTAAGTTAAGTACCCCGGCGCGCACGTCTTTGGTGGGGCTGCCCCCCGCGCCGCCCAGCGCGGTTGAATGTGGTTCCTTCTTCCTCCTGGGGGAGAGAAAGGCGTGGGGAGGAACTTGAGCTGAACACAGCCAGCTTTCCCCAGGAAGAGCTGTCCTCTGTCTTCTCACATGCCTGCCAGCCCTGTGCTTTCTAGAACTGTTTTACTTGCCCCCATCCGGCCTCAGATGGCTTCAGATGGGAAGACGTAGCCTTTAAACTCTGCCTTCACTTCTGTTACCTGTCTGAAATGGCTTTAGTATGCCCTAGGCTTGCCATGCTTCAGCTCCGTGGAAGTGATGGAAGGTAAGGGTTGCTGTCTCCAGCAACTGCCCTGATGTCCTAGGAGCAAACATTTTTGTAGAGCTCGTAACGTGAGCAGTGGCCGGTGATGAATTGGGAGAAGACTGGAGTGAATTGAGAAACCTCCAGGGATTCGTAGAATGGTGTAGGTCGGGCAGGTCCTCCCAATGCCATCTAGTCCAATTTCCTGCTCAGAGCAGATCTGGTCAGATCATGTTGCTCCGGGCTGTGTCCAGTCATGTTTGGGCTATCTCCAAGGATGGAGATTCAGCATCATATTTGGGCAACTTGTTCCAGTGCTTGGGCACCCTCGTGGTGAGCAACTTTTTGTCTTGAGTCAGAACCTGCAACTTGTCTGTTGCAGTGTGCCCCTCAAGAAGAGTCTGGCTTTGTTTCCTCCAGTGAGGGAGAGAAGTAGGAGGGAGAAGTGAGGCAAACACCCCCCCAAAACACACACACACCCCCCACACCCCCGCGCTGTGTGGCATCTTATCTAGCTTTTCCCCTATCCTTTGCCAGTAGGTTCTGTTCCTGTTGAGCAGTGGCTTGCATTTCCCTTAGCCTTCCTTCTGCTTCCAGTAGCCTTCCAGAAGCCTTTCCTCTTGTCCTTCATCTCTTCCTAGTTTGCCTCCAGCTAAGCTGTGGCTCTCCAAAATCCATCCCTGCATGCTTGCGCATTGTCTCTCTGATCCTCCTGGGAATGCCACCTCTGCCTGCGCCTTGTGTGTTCCTCCTTTTTTGCATTTGAGCTGGGTCAGGAGTTTCCTATCCGTCAGTGCTGGCCTTCTGCTACTTGTGACCAACTCTGTGTTTTGGCATGGACCTTTCTGGTGTCTGGGCAGGGAGGAGGCTGTTGTTCTTGAAGTCCAGCCCGTTGTCCTGGGCCCCTTTGCCCTCCAGGCCAGTCTCCCGTTGGCTCCTGCCTAGAAGCTCTTCAGGAAGCGGCAGTCTGCTCTGCTGAAGTCCAGCGTTGTGATTCTGCTGGTTTGCATACTTGCAGCCTCACGGTCTCTTTTCTGATAGGCAGAGTATATCCTGATATACACTACCTGCACGGTCTCTTTTCTGATAGGCAGAGTATATCCTGATATACACTACCTGCTGAGAAAGCAAGCCTGGCTTTGCCTGTCTGCGCGTAGTCTTGAGGAAGACAGTATGTAGTCTGTATAGCGACAGAAAAGCCTCCCCTTGTTGTTGGCATGTGGTGCGTACGCAGATGGTAGATATTAGATGTAGAGGTAGGTGAGGCACTGCTTTTCTATATACGTGTTTTATATTTAGCCCATATATTCTCTGTGGAGACAGAAAAGCCTCTCATCACCTTGCCTGCATATATTCTGCATATGCATAGGCTGTATTCTAAAGAAAAGACTGAAGAACCTTCCTCTCCTGTCGAATATATTCTATAGAGATAAACCAGATCCTCTCTTCAGCCCTGTGTGGTTTTGGTAGCTAGGATCTCTTCTGTGTACAGACAGAAAAGCCTGACTGTATGGGCCTTCTTTAGTCCTCTACAGAAAGAGGCTGTGTTCTGTAAGCAGAGACAACCTGCCTCATCTCTTTTATCTACTCTATGTACAGATAGTGCATATTCTATATACTGGCGATATATGAGCTCTATACAGACAGAAAACCATGCTTTGCCTCTCTCTCTGTGTATGTCTGCATGTAAAGTATGTGTATTCATGTGCATGTGTTCCAAGTCAGGAGAGAATCAGAGAATCATAGAATCACTAAGGTTGGAAAAGACCTCTAAGGTCATCGAGTCCAACCGTACATCATCGAGTCCAACCGTAGGTCATCGAGTCCAACCGTAATACATCCACACACACAGAGAAACACCCTTCCTCCCTTGGCCTTCTACAACATTTTTGGAGGGCTTCACTACCACTGCCACCCTAGAGGAGTGCATCTGCGTTTTGTTTTTTTGGGAGGCATTCACCATTTGGTTTTTTATAGCTCTCCAGCCTGGGGCTTTTTGGTAGCTCTCCACCCCAGGGCTTTTTCGAAGCGTTTTACCTTTTGATATTTTGAGCGCTTCACCCCACTGCTTTTTAGGAGGTCTCCACCCTGGTGCTTTTTGTGTGCACTTCAGCCTGGGGCTTTGGGGGTCTTTTGGGGAGCTCTCCAGCATGGGGCTTTTTAGGAGTTCTCCACCCTGGGGCTATTTAGAGTGCTTCACCATTTTCTTTATGGGAACCCTTTAAAGTTTGTTTTTTTCCTGGAATTCTACAACATCTGGCTTTTTTGGAGTGCTTCACTGCCACTGCCCTGGAGGAGTGCATCCGCGGTTGTTTTTTTCAGAGGCCTTCGTTATTTGGTGTTTTGGGAGCTCTCCACCCTGGGGCTTTTTTGGAGCTCTCCAACCTGGGGCTTTTTGGAGCGATACACTGTTTTGTTTTTTGAGAGCTCTTTCAGGTTTTTTTTTTTATGGAATTCTACAATGCCTGACATTTTTTGAGTGCTTCACCGCTGCTGCCATGGAGGAGTGCATCAGCATTTCATTTTCTGCGATCTGTTCACCGTTTGATTTTTTCACAGCTCTCCACCCCTTAGGTTTTTGGGAGCTCTCCAACCTGGGGCTTTTTCGAAGTGTTTCACCATTTGGATATTTTGAGCCGCTTCATCCCAGCGCTTATTTGGAGCTCTCCACCCTGGGGCTTCCTGGGAGCTCTCCACCGTGGGAGACCTTCACCATGATTTTTTTTTCAGAGCCCTTTAAGGTTTCGGTTTTTTCTGGAATACTAGAACGCCTGGCACTTTTGGAGCGCTGCAATGGGGCCGCCCTGGAGGAGTCCTTCACCGTGCGACTCTGGAGGAATGCATCAGCGATTCCTTTTCTGGGAGCGCTTCACCGTTCGTTTTCTATATAGCTCTCCAAGCTGGAGCTTTTCGGAAGCTCTCCACTCTGGGACTTTTTGGGAGCTCAGCACACTGTGTATTCTTGGAGCGATTCACCATTTTATTTTTTTTGCAAGACCTTTAAAGTTTGGTTTTTTCCTGGAATTCTATACCGCCTGGCATTTATGAAGTTCTTCACCACACCATCCAAGAGGAATGCTTCACCGTGCGGCCCTAGAGGAGCACTTCAGCATTTTGTTTTTTGGGAGCCATTTCTAGTTCTGATATATGCTGATATGTATATTTTCGAATGCTTCACCGCGCAGCCTTGGAGTCAAGCTTCACCATGCTGGCCCAGAGGAATGCATCACTGCGCCGTTCCAAGAGGAAGGTATCAGCATTTGGATTATTTAGGAGTCCTGCACCGTTTGCATTTTTGGGACTCTTGGACTGTTTGTTTTTTTGGGAGTCCTGCACCGCTTGGATTTTTTGGGAGTCCTGCACCATTTGGCTTTTTGGGAGTCCTGCACGGTTTGTTATTATTGGGAGTCCCTCACCATTTGTTTTTTTGGGAGCTCTGCACCCTGTGGCTTTTTTGAAGTCCTTCGCCATTTTGTGTTTTGAGAGCCCATTACAGTTTTGCTATTTTCTGGATTGTTACTACACCAGCATTTTTAGGCAGCTTCACCGCGCAGCCCTGGAGTCAAGCTTCGCCATGCCGGCCCAGAGGAATGCATCACTGCGCCGTTCCAAGAGGAAGGTATCAGCATTTGGATTTTTTGGGAGTCGTGCACTGTTTTGCTTTTTTGGGTTCCTTCATGGTTTTGTTTTTTCTTGAGGCCGTTACGGTTTCGCTATTTTTTGCAACGCTACGACACCTGGCATTTTTGGAATGGTTCACCGCACCGTCCCGCAGGAAGGCATCACCCTTTTGTTCTCTGGGAGTCCTGCACCGTTTGGGTTTTGGTAAGCCATTTACCGTTGGGTTTTTTGGGGAGTCCTGCAGCGTTTGTTTATTTGGGAGCTCTGCACCTTGGGACTTTTATGGAGCCCCTCCGTATATTAGGATTTTTGGAGCTCCCTGTCCCAGGGCTTTTTGGGAGCTTTGCAGCCCGGGGCTTTTTCGCCGCACCTCCCTGTTTGGATAGTTTGGAGTGGTCTAGCCTGGGGCTTTTTTGGAATGCTTCACCGTTTTTGTTTTTTGGGATCTGTTTATGGTTTTGCGATGTTCTGGCATGCTACAACACGCTGCATTTTTGGAATGTTTCCTGCCGTGGCCCTGGAGGAGGACTTTACAATGCAGTCCCGGAGGATTGTATCCCTGTGCCGTGCCAAAGGAATGTATCAGCATTTGGTTTTCTGGGAGTCCTGCAGTGTTTGGATTTTGGGTGTCCTGCAGCTTTTGCATTTTTTGGGACTCTTGCACCGTTTGTTTTTTTGGGAGTCCTGCACCGCTTGGATTTTTTGGGAGTCCTGCACCATTTGGCTTTTTGGGAGTCCTGTACTGTTTGGTTTTTTTATGAGTTCTTATCCCGAGACTTTTTTGGAGCTCTGCATATACTAGGATTTTTGGAGCGCTCTATCCTGGGGCTTTTTGGGAGTGCTTCACCATTTGGATATTTTGGAGTGCTTCACACCAGTACTTTTTAAGAGCTCTCCATCCAAGTGCTTTTTCAGAGGCCTCCATTGCTTGGGGTTTTGGGAGCTCTCCACCCTGGGACAGTTTGGATGCTCTCCAGCCTGGGGCTTTTTTGGAATGCTTCCCCTTTTTTTTTTTTTGTTGGGAGCCCTTTACAGTTTTGCTATTTACTGGAATGCTACACCACCTGACATTTTTTGAATGTTTGGGGGTTTTTTGGCACCTTTTGTTTTTTTGGGAGCTTTCCGTGCCTTTTTCAGAGCGGTTCACATTTTGGTTTTTAGGAGCGCTCCACACTGGAGTGTTTTCAAAGCCCTTTTTAGGTTTGTTTTTTCCACGCTCTCCTTCCTCAGGCTTTTTTTGGAGCGCTTTTTTCTGGAATGCTACAGCACCCGGCTTTTTTTGGATTGCTTCACCATGTGGCCCTGAAAGAGCTCTTCACTTATGAGCTTTTTTGGGGAGCTGTTCACCATGTAGATCTTTTTGAGCGCTTCATTCCCCGGCTTTCATTGGAGTTCATCACTGTGCAGTCCTCGAGGAGTGCATCTCTTTGGGTTTTTTGGCTCTTTTAAATCAGTTTCAATAAAATGTCTCTTAGATTTGCAAATTATTAGGAAGTATAAATATTGCATAATACAGATGGAGTTCTTAGAAATGTTCTGACTTAACTGTTGTTGACATGTAAAATTGTCTAAGAACTCAAAATTGAACGTTATGGGGACATAAAGAGGAAAAGAATTGTTGGGGTTTTCCTTGCTTAAGTGTAGTAGTGCTGTGTTAAGTTTTAAGGACAATTTCATACTAAAATGCCTAAGAGAGTAAACAATGCAGCCTTTAAGGAGCCCACTGGTGATTTGTGTTTTGGATTTGTCTTTTATCTTTGCTTTCTTCTCTTGAGCTGCAGAGTTGTTTAGGACACAATGTAGTATATGTAAATACCTCTGTCTCATTATTTGTTTGTGTAATTCCTTTTGTGAGGTATTACGCTTACTTGTTAGTATAGTAAACTCGTACTCCATACAAAGTCTCAGTATTGAGAAAACTTCTAATAACATTGGCTATTATAATTCTTCTTATTGCATCCTGACAAATGTTTTATCCTAGATATAGCAATTGCTTGATATTCAAGGACTAGACGTTTTAATGCTCGATTTTGTGACCCTACCGTTGTCATAATTGTAGGCATATCACACCATGTAATAAGCTTTTAAGAGGCTCTGAAAAGTCATGATGCTCTTTACGGCAGAGGCTTCTCGTTCCTTTTCAGGTTCATTTGGTTCATCAGCCTTGTCACCATTTTTCTCCACAGCCCTTTTTCCTGTAGGGACAAAAATGTCATCTATTCATGAATCATAAATGCAGAACAAAAGAGACCTCCTAGAGACCCTCGAGTCGGTCTCTCTCCTCCAGAGGACCAAGACTAAAGCACCCTACCCAATGCTGACAGTTTCGGGGTTGATGTTCAAGACTCTCATCAAAGCTGTGCCATCTCTCTCTGACCCCTGCAGCACTGCAGCACTTACCCGTCTGATCACTCCAAAAGTTTTCCTTCCTGGCCTTAATCCCAGCCTCTTGTTACAAAGGAACCAGAAGGTGATCTCCTGTCTCTCTGCAGCACCTTTTCTTTCTTTCCTCTTTCTCCCCGAATTTTCTCTAGCCTAGACTACACTACCTTTACTCTCCTCTTCAGCTGTCCTGCCTTCTTTCTCTCCATCTGATCGCTGATGCTCTTGCCTGGAACTCAAGCCTTTTTCACAAGGTCACGGCCCAAACAAAGCACCAGGTAAGGTGCTGCCCATTCTGGGCAGACATAAGGTACTGCTGCGTGGTTAACCTAGGCTCACCTGGTTAATAAAATACTCCACTAGGATTGTTTTTCATAATTACTGTTCCTGAAATACAGCCAAAGCACATTCAGTTGTCATGTGTGGCAGCCCCAAGACCAGTTTCTGCAAAACCGTTTCCTAAAAGCTAACGAATGAGGTAGCCGATTACTCTTTACTTCATAGAATCCAGCTTGATTACAGATCATTGCATTTCTTTCAGATTATTTCTCCATTTTGAGATCATTCTGCATATAGACATACTGGATACCAGTGTAACAGCCATACTCACCGTTCCCTGCGCCACATTATCAGGCATGACGTTCAGCTTGTCTCTAACCATAATTCTTCATGAACTGTCACAGATCCAGGCTGGTTTCATACAACTGTAAGCACCCGCCTGTTAGCACTTGGAAAACTGTTATCAGGCCCCCCCACCCCCAAAGCAGAGTTTAAGTTGATTAGTACACAACTCCCAGGCTTCTTCCTTGAAGACAAGAACTCCCCAAAAAAACAAACAGCGAAGGGCTCCCAAAAAACCAAACCGTAATGGACTCTGCTCCAGGGCAGCGCGGTGAAGCGCTCCAGAAACAAGGCCCCAGGGTAGGGCTCTTTTTTTTCCCCCCAAGACCCCGCTGTGTCCATCTGCATATGCCCTGCCAATAGCCCAGGTTCCTAAAAACATGACAAAACTGTGCTATTTTTGGCCACATGTCCAACACCCATTAGATCATCTTCCTGAGCAAAAAACATTCAATAGTACACTGCTGCGGCAAGTTTTCAGTAAAGTCAGTAAGCACATGAATTTATGGACTGTGGATAACATGTGTCCAGATAAAACACTGACATAGACATGGCACTTATCTGAGCCTTACTATTCAGCTCCTCGGTTGTCCCTCTCTTTCTATAAAAGGTTCTTACCAGATGCATACACTNCAACCCAAAATCACTTCTCAAATATGGCTGTTAATAAATTTCAAATGTAACACAACAAATTCCAAGACAACTGGCCAAGCTATTACCTACGAAAATATGTTTTAGGTTTCTCCCAATACATCAACATATTGGTGACCTATCCATTTGGTACTTTTAAACCCGAAATCCGATATTCACGTGTATTTCATTTAATTTCAAACCACAAGCCACAAGTTAACGTCACAACAGATTACTGTCCATGGCGTATTGCTGA
>VZTQ01015303.1:0-18283 GCA_013400755.1 Pelecanoides urinatrix | reverse complement strand
TACAAAACATTGTACATGGACATTTTAAATTTTGCAGCTCATGGAATCAAGGCAGCTGAAGCATGGAAGAAAAGAACCTAAAAAATTTCCTGCATAAAAAAAAAAAAAATACGGTTAATTGTCTTGCAAAGGTTATAGAAGTTTTGACAATTTTAGTCAGAATGATGATCACAAGGAACTCCTTTCACTTTCCAAAAGGAATTCTGTCAAAACCTCAAATCAAGTCTAAGTCTTTCAACCTTCTCTCTCTTTTTTTCTTTCTTTCTCTTCCTTCCTTTCTTTCTTCCTTTCTTTCTCTCTCTGGTTCTCTCTTCCTCTTTTCCTCTCTTTCTATCTCCCTCTTTCTCCTTATCTCTTTCTTTCTCTTGTTCTCTCTTTCTCCCTTTCCCTCACTCTCCCCATCTTCTGCTTCCTCTTTATTTTTCTTTCTTTCTCATTCCTTGATTCATTAATAAGATGGGGAAAAACTCACTCTGGATGTGGTAATTTCTATATTGGCTGACAGATGGACAGAAGGAAGGACTTCAGTACTAGACTTTCCTTCTGGCAATGAATATTCACCAATGTACTGTTCTAACCATTTTTAAACAGTTAGAGATTCCATCTTTGCCCTTGGGATGACCGTTGAACAAGGTCGAACATACCCCTGTTATAAAGCTATCTCTGGTATTCAGCCAAACTTTTTATTTTATTTCATTACTTGAACTGAACCCTAGTAATACTCTTCTAACCTTAGTGATTGTCCCATTAAAAGGTCCACGGTCTGCATGTCCGTCTATCAGGGACACTTAGCTCAGATTTACTTCTTCAGATCTCCCCCCTCAAATTTGTTCCTTTAACCCAGAGATAGACTGAAGAACACTGTTCCAAAGCCAATGAAGTTAACAGGACCCTTTCCAACATCTTACGAATTTTGAAGAAGTGGATGTTGAGAAAGAAAAGAACGGTGCATATTACGAGGAAAAAGGAGTGAACAAGTGAAAGAAGGGAAAGTAGAGAAAATACAGTAGAGTAGGAAGGACAAGAAAAGTAGAGAGGTAACAAGTACTTCATTCCACCTTTTTAACATCTTCCAGGGACATACAGGATTGGTGTCATGTCTATTGATCAATCCCTAATGTTTTGTCAAATCTTATTTTAAACTACTTAAGTAACGGGTCTTTTATTTTTTCCCTTGTTCAATTTCATCCCATTATTTTTAATTGTACTCCCTTGAACCATCCTAAAGTATTTCTGTCTCTTTTTGCTCCACCTTTCAAATGCCCTTGGTTATGTATCTCGTTCTCCCATTCCTAGGTCCTTGTTTACTCAGGCTAAACAAATTCCACCCTTTACATCTGATAATGTCTGAATATGAAAGAGGGGGATGGTGACTCCAGAATTGTTTCATTCAGAGAACAAGGTTAAAAATATATTTCTGGCTGAGTATCCTGTTTTATTAACGGTGCTTAATTGATCATGGTGGAAAGGCTGTTATAGTCAAGTGGAGGAGGGTGTTACCTTCCAAAGCATTTTCCAGCAAATTTACTTAATTGTTTCTGTTTACTGCATGCCCATTAGTGCTCTATCACGCATTAAAAGCAATGGGCAAGATTAATAACAGCCTGCTCACCGCCAAAATATCAGAGCCACTTTATGTATTGATGGCAAGTGACTCATTAAGTTTAAATGGGTATAAGCTATAATTTTCATCACATTCCTGTCTTTTTTTTTCCTTCCTGAAACTCTACATAACTCTAATGATTTAATACTTTATAGAAACACGGAAGATCAGAAGATTTGCTAACTCCAATCTTGAGGAAGGGTAAATACTTGGTAATATTAATGCATAACACAACAACAGTTAATTATCATCTTTAGCATGTTTGCTGCATTTCTTATTTACAGATTATAGGGCACTTTTTGAAAGGCAGTAAGGAGTGTCTAACACAGACACTAAGAAGAACAACGTTCTCTGTGCTGTTTTGGAGACCTCACAGAGCACAGAAAATTGCTTATGCTACATTTATGGAAAAAGTACCTGCTGCTTTAGACTTAAGGTAAATGGGTTCCTACAAATCTATGGGGAAAATAAAGGAGTCAGGCTCAAAGAGGTCTGTAACAATCTGTACACTGAATAGCTTACACATATTATAATAAGATAACAAGCAAATTCCCCATGTCTGCCCAACTATTGTTTTTCTTTAATGGAGAAAGTGAAGTATGGCAAAGCCAGTTTATGCCCCCATCTCCCTAGTTCTCCCTGGTCATACAACCAAAACCAACAGAACAGCATTGTTACAAAACAGTATTCCAGTGTTTTGTGTTATTTTTTGAGTGATTTTTGTTGTTGTTGTTGTTGTTGTTGTGGTTTTTTTGGACACATGGAGAAATTAAGATATCTATATCTGCCTTTAGCTGGAACTGGTCTCAGGCTATTTTGCCTGAATCTGCCCTGGAATGTGAAATTCCCAGGCACTTCTCAGGATCTGAAATAATGTTTTTTCCTGATTACAAATCTTGGAATCAAATTGAGGGTTATACTCAGCTACTTTAAAGGTAACTGGAGACTTGATGCAAGCTCACTCCCAAAATAAGGCCTTAGAAAATGAGACTTTTTCCACACGCAGGAATCTAGTGACTAGATCAGCACTGTTTCTGTAAGAATCACCAATATTGTTTACTTTAAAATGTTGGAGTGGCCTGTAGAAAAACAATAAACAAAAAAACCGAGAGGGATTATTTGCACCTGTGATCTGTGCAGTGATCGAGTGAGCCCTGTTTTCTTCTTTTATCACTGCTTAAGGCAGGAAAGAAGCCACGAGACTTTCTTCCCTGTCTGTCCTCCATTCATTGGTAGCTCTGCATATCTTTATTTCTGCTTATAAGGCTGACTTTCTTACACATGGAACTTAAATTTATATGTCTGCTGCCTAATTTTTCATATAAACTCAGAGTGGTTTTACTGATTTAAATGGGGTTAATCTTAATGTAATTTGATGTTCCAAAAGAGAGTGCAGTATATATTAATATAGCTATGCACAGAGTTATGCTCAGCAACATCTTTCAACACTTTTAGTGTAAAAAGACAACTGAAAATCCTGCTTCATTCTTCATTCTTCCTGCTAATCTTCCCGCCCCTTTATTCGCACTCCAAATTTGTACCTAATGCAAGACTGCAAAATGTATTTGCACACAGCGAAAGCAGCAGATTTCTATTTATCATCTGTTTAAGTCAGATAAGATCCCCATTATGTACGTAATTTCTCTTTGTCTGAAGACTCCTTGTGCCTCTTATTTTTTCTTTCATTTTAATGACTTTATTTTCAGCTTTGATTTCATTCTCAGTATCTTTCTTAGTTACTGGATCTTTGGGACTGTTTACCCCTTGGAAAGCCAGCTGATTAATTTTAAGACTCACAGAGACAGATTCTCATATTATTTTTGTTATGGTCACCATTCTTCAAGTTTTATGTTTTCAACAATACTGATAACAGAATAAGTAGCAACAGTACCAAAACAATGATATCTTTTAGAGTTTAATGCAATACCCAGTGAACCTCATGAAACTCTTCCCAGTAATTTGAAGACAAATCATTTTGCAGACTCAAAAATGAAAAAGATAAACCTTTTTTTTTTTTTTGCTACTGAGTATGTGCTAAAGGTCTAATTACAGGACCTTGTCTTGCAAATATTTAATCCAAAATCATTGTTAAAGAGGTTAAACTAATTGTAGTGTTAAACTTCATGCTTAGTAACAAACATCTGTACAAGGGAACTGTATCCCTTGAATTGGTTGTTACAAGTTAGTGTCAATCCACAGGAAAAGCTGCCTTTTAAAGCCTGTCTCCTTCATGTGTGTCCCTCTAGGTTCGTAACCATGCATTTGTACTTGCAGACTGAGTAGATATGCTGCTTGATAGCATAAAAATTGCCCTTTCCACAAAGAAAGTGCATGTGTGAACACAGCTGATTGAATTGTTGATCCAGAATTTTGTTCCGTTTCAAATCATCCTCTTGGTTGCAAGAATCTCTTATTTTGAACCTCTGATAAAACATGCATACATGCTTCAATGTAGATGCAATTTCAACAAATACTCAAGGGTAAAATTCAAACTAACTTGTCTACAAAACAAACAACACACCAATATTTCATTGTAATTAGTACAGCTTGTGCTTTGAGTGGTGTGAGTATGTTAAGTAAAAAAAAAAACGAAACCAAAAACAAAAATGAAGCCAGCTCCTGGGAGGTTTATGTGACAGCAGATCCTCTTGGATAATAAACCTCCTTTTATATACTTACTGGCTTCTTTCTGGAACTGTGATGGCCAACTGGATAATATCTCTAGTGTTTTGCAACTGGTGACTACTACAGCTTCTCTTCTAGGAGTTATTGGAAAGAGTGTTCTATAGCACAAAACAATTGGTAGCTTTGTGAATTTCCTGCAACATCCATTCAGCATAGCACAAGCTCTAATTTACATCCCTTATATATTCCTATCTATCTGTCTTTCTGATGCAATGACTTACACTGAAATACCATCTGTCTGAAAAGCATAGTTGGCATCACCTAACGTGGAGTTAAGGTTTGGGTTTTTTTTTCATTGCCTAAAGAAATCTTTCATTTACCTTAATGCTGGACACCAATTGTCTGTAGCCCATGCTTGTACACTGACACCTCCCTGCAGTTTGTGTAACGGGGGCTCATTGGGATGCATTCATGTCAGGGGTTTTAACACTCTGCCTTTAAGAACAGTTGTATCACTCCTTATTTCATCAAGTCTTTCAAAAAAAGTTATGAGCAATTGCACCCAGAGCTTTATAGCATAAACTGATTTACCATCCAAACTACAGCCTTCCCCTAATGTGATTGCCAAATTA
Source organism: Pelecanoides urinatrix (assembly GCA_013400755.1). Classification (NCBI taxonomy): domain Eukaryota; kingdom Metazoa; phylum Chordata; class Aves; order Procellariiformes; family Procellariidae; genus Pelecanoides; species Pelecanoides urinatrix. Next base: position 13,423 of record VZTQ01015303.1, on the reverse strand, counting down.
TCCTTTAACCAATGAAACAATGTGAAAGCGACAGATTTATGGAGATTATCACCAAGATAAAAGGTTCTCCAGCAATGTTGTACTGATTACCTGTGAATGATTTCTTTTTGTAAATCGACTAGTCTAAATTTTCAGAAGCAACTTGTGATTTTGTTGTATAGCATTACTAACTCCATGCTCTTAAAAACTAGTTAAAATTTTCCAAAACCATGAAGTTTTCTTAAAAATCTGTCCATACATGATGTGCATATATTATTATAGATATTTTCCTATGGTTTCTTCATATACTCAGGTCTTCTATACTGTTCTTCAGAAATATGGTCTAAAAACATCTTTATAAAAATGAATTTTTTTTTTTATTACTCATACCTAAGAGTTGGTGCTTTAATAAAACGTCAAGTACTGTAAAAAAAATGCAGTGAAATAGAAAGAATTGAAGAATGCAAGGAAGAACAGAAAATAGAAGGTCTTTTTGAGCTGCCACCATTAAACGTGATAATATGACCTGGCTTCAGTCACATAGTTGCTCATTACTTCCCATTGTTTCTGAACACTCTTTTCCCCATTACATTCTGAATTTGACCTTCCAAATATTGTTGCAACTAATATTAAAAGTCACTTTTGAACAAGAAAAAGAAGTACTGTAAGATCTTTTTAAAACAGAATGAAAGAAATTGATTTTGATTCATATAAATTAAGCTTCCTTACTATAGTAATTTATGAATCATGGAATTAGATTTATCTAACCAATGTTAATCTTGCTCCAGATAATTGTGAAGGTTCTCTTCTGACCCAATACATAAATAAAAATCAAAATAATAAGATTTATGTTCATTTGTTTATTCATTTTGTAAATCTATAGGCCATTTTGCTGGCAAAGTCTGGAGTAGAAAGATCCAAGAAATATTGGGTTTTTTTTCTTCATGACTATTTAATTGGTTAAAGTGTGCACCATTTGCAAGAGCCAGCAAGTTGATGCTGGTTACATTTTAATAAATGTACTCCTCACCCAATCAATACATCCCTGGGAAAAAAAGTGCTGCTCTATCATATGTTAATGGGAAGAAAATCTTTTTACTATAGTCAGTCATCATGACAAACAAGAATATGAAAAGTGTTAATGAAATGACCAGCTGTCTATAAAATGAAAGACTTACAAAACAGTTTCCTTTCTTCCTTTGGTTCAATGAAACAAAATGGAAAATTACACTGGAGCTTGTTGAACAAGAGGTAATGTTCACAGTCAAAAATAAATGCCAATAAAGAAAGTCAGAATTGGACTTAATATGCTTATGAGCCAAAGACTGGAATTCACTATAGCTGTGTTGACATAGAATATATTCAAATGTCCATAATGGGGCAATTCAGGCCCAGTCCCAAAGATGGATTTAAAGTTCTGACTCCTATCTGGGTTTCAAGCTGCCCATTGATTGAATTGATTTCAGGAAATCAATTTGAAGTTAGAAGAGTTCTAAGCAGAATCTGGGAACCTAAATGTGTTGATAGATGTTACACTTAGAACCATATTTTTTTTCCATTATCACTCTTATCTCATTAATATTTCCAATGGAGGCAGTGGGACTACCTGAACCATGACATCTCTTGCCTATGTAACTCATTATAAGTCTAACCTAAGCAGATCAGATGCCATCTCCTGGATTTCATAAATTTAAAGGTTTTAACACCAGTAGAATCATTAGATTATCCAGTCTGATATCACAGGTTCCTATCTCAGGTACTTATCAGTTGATCCTGTGGAGTTACATTTGCCTAATCAAAGCTTCCATGGCTGCAAGAACAGGGTTTTTTTAGTTATGCATTTACAGCATGAGTTTTATAATCCTTTATAATTCTTATAAGTTTTGAGTACTGAATCAAGTGTGCTTGTAAGGGACCAAAACTTTATACTTGACAGTTTGATTTGATGTTGAAGATTAGATCCAAAAAAGGTATTTAGGTATCTCATAACTTGGAATGAGTTGGCCAGTTCCTGAAAGACATTTTAACTCTTAACTAACCGAACGGGTTGGGGTCTATACTCCCTACATACCAGCCAAAAAAAGTATAAGCAACTGAAGAAAATAGTTCACAACAGCTGATATATTGAGCATGGAAAAATCTCTGTGAGGCAATAAGAATCGGTAAAGAGATAGGGCCATGCTTGAAGCTTTATTTCTTTTTGAGGTTCCGGTACTTGTATCAAAGAGATAGTTAGTCCACTGTGTTAATATGGAGTCTCAAAGATAAATGAACCCTTAAACATCAGGCACCTCAGTCAATCATTTAACAACAAAGCAAAGAGTCTGTTGCTTGATTTATTTGTTATGGATCATTATTCAGGAGGTGAAAAAGCTGTGTTTAATATCCTTTGTAATTTGTTTTCTGAAATGGGTGCTCCCTAAGCTGAAAACTTTATTTTGTCTGTGGAAGATAGACCATGATACTGAAGCCTACTTCTTAGGGAATGCAGGTAGGAACGGGAAGAAATCAATGCTGAAGCTTGTTGACAATTGAAACTGGGATTTATGGGATTCTTTTGATACATATTGTCTCTGGTTTTGAATATTTGCTTCCTTCCAGTGCAATGGCCAAAAAGCAGCTTCCTTCTTCCCTTTGGCTATTCTTCTTCTTCTCTTGTGGTTTTTCCATATCTCATTAAACAGCATATAATGTGTGGTGAAGACTCTGCAGAGGTATGCCAGCATGCACTCTATTAAATTCTGAATACATATGCCTCTGCATAGTCTGAGTAATTTGGGTTTCTATTTCCCAAATCACCAATATGTATGACCAGTTCCTTCCTTTAGAGTCACTTTGGTTTGAACATTATTCTATCAAAAGTGAAAGCCATTCATCAGCAAAAAACTCTGAGATGATGGGATGGGACAGAATGGGGAAAACAGCAGAAAGTCTTTGTTCTTAAGATCTTCAAGAACCTTCTTTGAAACCTTTATTGTAAATCTCAGAAAATTTCTCACATAAAATAATTCTGAGTCCCTATATTCCAGGATAATTACAAAGGCAATACCTACTCTTCTTTCCTTTTGGCCCATCCCCCAAAATCCATCTTCATTCACATGTTCTCAGCAAACTGTTGTTCTTTTCTTTTCCTAAGGCTTTGTCAGAAATTTCTTTCCAACTCCAATAAAAATCTCTTTCTTCAAATACCATGCTTCTGGACTCAAAATAGAATGTATTTCAGAATCACTTGCATTTCACCAACACAAGTATCTCCTCCACATCTTTTAAAAAACAATGTTATTTCTTCATAGCACTAACTCGAAGTTTCCTGCTTTATTATTCAAACCCACTGGGGAAAGAACTGCCTTTTTTCTGTTTCTTTTACTTTCTTTCTGCTCATCTTACGTTGACTTCCATTTAGTCTTTCCACAAATTTTTTTCCTGCTAGTAAGAGAAGTTTCTTCCACCAAGACACCATTCTGTAACAGCACCTCTGGCTCATTTCAATTGTTTTGAAAATTCAAATAATAACAGATCCCATTTTAGTTCTTGTCTATCTTCTGTAGTGATGTATTTACTTTAGCTATTTAAGTGTGAGACAAAAACTGAAACACACTTTATGAGTAAGTTGGACAAATAAATACCTGGTAAAGCAAATTATTGACCAGACACTTTTTCATCAGTGTAAATAACTTTAGCTATCTGAAAGGTTAGTATCTAGCTACCCAGCAGAGAAAATACCTTCGGGGGACAATGAGTTAGGGGTATCTGGAAGTGCCTACCCCTAACTGTGGGCTAGAGGAAACAATCAGTTTTGACTGAACACGTTACTTTTTGAAAATAGCATTAGGTGTGATGAAGTCTACCCTAAGTGCAGTAGAAATATTGACTTAATTTAAGTAAATGATTATTGTAGCCTTTATCAGAACATGTTTTTGTGTTACTGTTAAAAAGTTTTGTTTTGTTTTGTTTGATTTTAAGGATAAAAAAAACCCACAAAACCAAAAAAACAACCCACAAAAAAAACCCCAAACAAACAAACCAAAACCCCATGCAGTCAGGTTTGACTAGCTGATATAAGAAACTGCATACAATGACTGAATCTTTCTCTGTGCTACTTACTTTGTTCCATTCTTTTATTACTTCTATGATCTTAACAGATGAATGCACCAATAGCTCATTTTGGTCCTAACTCAGCTCTGCCTGTCTGGTTTACTGCCATCAATATTATGGATACAATATTGCATCTGGAACTTAAACTCAGTGAATGCTTTAAAAGTTGCTGAGGTCTTGATCCAGTTCTCACTGAAGAGACCGACTGAATGCGAATCTTCCCACTGATTTCAATAGACTCATCAGGACTTAACTGATATGTTACATCAGAGATTATTCACTAAATTTAGGTCTAAATTCACAATGTCTGCTAGTTTATAATTCATAGCAAAAGAACACGGATAAGAAGTATTTATACCCCTGAAAGTGCAAAAGAAAGAGAAAGAGCTGTCTAAACAAGGGACCATTTGCAAAACATAATGAACAAGATTGTTTAAAAGCTGACCTGACCGAAGACCTTAAGAAGTTGAGTTAGTAGAGAAAAATTGGTGGGGGCCCACAGGGAACATATTTTGCTGTGAGTTGTTTTTTAAAGTGTACTTTAACTTCTCTCTAAGTTAGGGGCATTATACACTATATTATGTATTCTGAGAAGATAGCTGTGTAAAATAAATTCTTCCTTTGTTATATTATTACTGTTTTTTTTTTTTCCCTCTCTCTCTCCCTTACCTTTTCCTTTTTCTTTTTTCTTTTTTCTCACCCTCCCCCCACCGCTACTTTCCAAGGAACTCCATGGAGACAGATTGCAGAATGTGNCTGAAACAAGATGGGATGTCACCATGCAGCAGTGTTATATTAATGATAAATGCTTCTTTATAACGTCTGAGAAATGGCTGGGTTACTGGGTGATGGGGACAGGTAATTTTCATTATTAGAGATAAATAAACTAGATGATTCTCTGAATTTTTTGATCTCTCAAGGAACCAGTTAAAGTCTTTTTGAATTGAAATGCAGAACACCCAAGAATATGTGATCTCAGAAAAATACAGTAGAAGTTGACTGAGTGATTACCAAGAAATTTGGCTGCCATCTGAAGAAGACTCTTAGGGAGCATGTATGTGGCACTATTTATAAAATCAAGAATACTGTAGGTCACTTATAATTGTCTGCAGCATTCTCACTCTTTCTTTAGATTGTATGGCTATGAAAAAAACTATTTTTATTTGTATAATAAAATAAAAGTAATTTTCCCATTGTGATAGGATGGGGTCTTTGTGTTGCATATATCATACAGTCTGCTTCTTAAAGATGTTTATTGTTTGCAGGGTAGATATTATCAATGGGTAGCAATTAGATGTTTTCCTCTATGGGAAATGTCAATATACATACTTTTGTTCTTGTTACTGAAAAACTTATTTGGTTTACCATATGCTAATTTGAAATGGTAGTTACTATTTTTTGAAATCTTGTAGAGAATGAGTTTCTTTTTTGTTACTTATTTATGAAAGTTGATGTCTAAATTTCTCAATACATTTCTGAATGTCTGAAGCTTCTGATACTCACAGTGTGAAATTTGGAAACTCTTGGAAGTTTGTTCAAAACAAGTATCTCAAGGATTCCAAGGTCCCTTCAGCCCTGCCAGAATATTTAGCACCTGCAGCTGTCTGTTAGCTTGAAGAGCTTTAGACCAGCTCCTAATTCAATAACAGAAATGAACTTTGAAACTTGAAAACTTGTATACCACAACTTTGGACAGGCTATATAGCAAGGATGCGTTGGATCAATGGTCTTTGAAAGCCAGGCTATCTTGCGTACCAGTCTGATATATATAATCTAATATACCTGAAGATAGGGATCCTGGAAACCTGAAATCCCTGCTGAATCAATGATCAGTACATGACACAAACTCCTTAGAAATACAGACTTTGGGTTGATAAAACAAAATAAAGTAGGTGTTAAAGCCCTTTGGAAAAAATGTTAAGAAAATGTCTCATCCAACAGAAACTTGAATGTGTTTTGGTGTTGGTTAGTGGAAACTGACATTTAAATGAAACATTTCAACTTTGATGAATTAGGATTTTACATCAAAATCCTATTTCATCAGAGAATTCCCAGGTAGCTCTAATTGGATGGTCAACCAATAGTAAGCAGTAATTGCCTTTAATGATTTAAAAAATAAAATAAATACCTTCCATGTTAAATTCAGACATATTATGGTATGGTATGCTATGAAGTCAGACAAAGTATGGAACAATGTAAAGATATTAAAGATATAATGAAAACATAAAAGGTAAAATTGGAAGTTGAGCCTGTAGATTACAAAATCAAATTCCTACATTTCTCCAATGATATTGTTTTTGAAAAAGACAAGCCATCAAAGTGCATATTATTTTGTGGGGGGAAAAGGGGAAAATGCTAAACTGTAACAACATATTTTACTTGAATTTATTTTATCCAAGTATTTAAAATTTTATCCAAAATTTAAAATATTAAAATGACTTTTAATGGAAAATATATCTAGGGATTTTTTAATATCAATTGATTTTTAAAAAGTCTGAATCTCAGAGAGCATGGTTTCACTATTAAGCAACCACCGCTATGCAGAAAAGAAGAGCTTGAAGTTCTGCATCAAGAAAGAGCCACTGGATAAGTACAGTGTGTACTGAAGAAGCTGTAATACAAGCCAGATGTAATTTTAAGAGAAAAGGAAAATGATCTGTGATAAGTGTGTGTTTCATCACAAAGATCAGCTGAGATTTCATGTGGGGAATTCAGTACCAATGTCCTTTCTATTTGATCTAAGAAACAGTGCTTTAAAGAAAAAGACAAGGTTTTTTCCTTTTTTCTTTCTTTTTAGAAGATGTGGTCCTGCATGCTAAAATGAGGTATGGTAGGAGTAAAATGTGGGAGATAAAGAAATGGAAAGAAGGAGGGAATGAATGTCTAACCTTTGCAGCTTCTAGATCTTTACAGCCTTATAGTTTGCTGAGTTAGTTAAGGGGAATTTTTTTTTCCAGAAATTAATTGTGAAATTAATCTATTCTATCATCAGCCACCTGGGTAGTAGACTCCCAAAACTTAGCTAAGCTCCCTGTAAAGTAATCACCTCTAAAGTTAGATTCTTCTGAATGGTTCAAGACACCCATCACAGAATCCAAAACTTGCTCTCTGGATGGACCTATTTCTGCTCAGTGAACTAGAAAGGGAGCAGGCCATGACTAAGTCTTGCTTACTGGGTGATGTCATGCTTACCTAAATGGTGAGTGGCACTGGTGCACAAATATGTCTGAATATGAGGCCCATTGGATCAGTCAGCTGGACCTGAAGGTCAGTCAGTACTCTCCTTCCATGGACTCTTCAGAGTGATTCTTAGTAAACTTGCCAAAATATTTCACTGCAAGTTAAAGAAAAAATCAGACAGACATTTCTGCAGAGATGCTCATATCCAGAACAAAAAAAAAATCAGTTAGTAAAAAGGAATATGTGTTTTTGTTTGGTTTTTTTGGGGGTGTGAGTTTTGGGGTTTTTTGTTGTTGTTGTTGGTGGTTTTGTTTTGTTCCATTTTGTTTTCTTAACCAAGAAACAAAATATCCAACCAAACCATGAGTTTTGAGCAGGAACTAAGAAAAAAATTAACCCACATTTTGGTTTTTTCCTTTGTAGAAGGCAAAACTAAATGACAAAAATTAAGTGTCAATAAATACCAGAAATTCTATAGAATAACGGCAAAAGTGACAGATTTGTTTTTATTGCATCTTCTTTGAAAGTACAGCATAATAACCAAAAGATCCCAAGTTCTAATCAGAGAGTTGATAGTGTGCTTCAGGTAGAATGCTCAAAAATATGTGAAAAATATCATTACCTTAATAAACAGTCAAGACTATGGAAGAAATTATCTATTCTGTAGTTGGAGTATTATACCCATGTACCCTGTTGTTTACTTGTCAGCTGATCGTGTATCAAACCTATCCTTCAGCCTTTATGCATCTTGTAATAAGTATTTTATCTGAATGAATCTTTACCCTGTAGTCTAAATAAATTCATCTGTATAAATAAGTTAAATCCTATTTTTGAAAGATGCATTTATTTACATCTATTCTTTTACAGCACATCACTGGAAAGTGTTTCATTTGGTTTGAGGAGAGAGCAAACTGACTGCAAAAAACAGAATTAACACACAGTAGCATTCCCATAAAAAGCTATCTTTTTTTCACAAATACTTGTGCATTTGTGGGAGTGCTCTGTGCAGCCAGGAAATGTCACTGCAGATGAATTTTATATAAAGTGTTCATATTTCTTTGGGGACTTTCAGATCAGAAAAGGAAATGGAATATTTACAATTTGGTGCATAATTCATTTTCTGTGGGTAACTACCAGTTTTATTTCCACCCCCAGCCTGAATGCATTGAAATCCTGTTAAAAAATAAAAATAATAAATATTCAGCTATAAACATCAAGGCTAGGAGGTAGTAGTAGTAATAATAGTAACAATTATTATTAGTTTAATTATTTTTTTTTTCTTTAACTATCCACATAAAAGAAAGGAATAGAAATTTCTGACAGATGTCTTGCATTATTCTTTGAGGAAGAAATATGGTTAAGCAAAATGCTGCCACTTTGACATTGTTCAAAGGTAGATTTTGTACACCTGTAGAATGTATGTCTCTGATCCTGTCACCAATTTTACCTTATTTGAGCACCAATTACTTCAGTAGAGCTGCCTCAGATTTACATCTGTGTAACTGCATAATCATTTGGCCCAGCAATTGTCATTCTACCGTGGCATTGGCATTGCACGGAGTAGAAACTCAGTGAGTTGTTGGTACAAAGCTCAATAAAGTAGAGCTCTAATTCCTGGCCTGTATGCTACTTCAACAATGATAATGAACTAATAATTAATTTGATGTTTATACAGTTCTTTAAGATGAAAGATAAAGAGTTTGGTATGTGTGCAAAATACTAATATATTTTGTTTTCGTCTTTGAGGGAAAAATCTAGCAAAGGTCGTCTCATCTCACTGCTAACCTGATATACAGCAGATAAAAAGTTTCAGTCTGATTTCATGCCTGTCATAGCCCCTATATCACTCTGCATTTATGGAATATTTCGAAGTTGCGTTCATTTCTATCCCAGTCAGATCTCAGAGAGGGCTTTGCACTTGATAACAGAATGAGGCTGCCAAGTTCCTTATAAAGGAGGAAATAGCAGGAGTGCATTTAACCTATTTTGAACAAATTGCATTGGCTGACAGTCAAATATCATATTGATTTTAACATTGCTCACTTTATAATTTGCTACATGGTCCTAGTCCAGCATATCTCACTGACCTTCTTATACCCCTGTGTTTCAGGTGGATTCGGGTTTACTGAGATATATTTTTAACTTGTTTTAATGACGGAATACGCACTGCCCCCTGCTGAAATGCCACCAAAAGGTCTTCTGTTTTTTTTCCTATACCAACCTTTCTTTCTTCAAACCATGTTGTCACCAGTAATGGACATATGCATGACTTTGGGGCCTAAACTTTAATGATGTAGATGGCTCAGTTACCCATTTTAGGACTGTGAATAGTTTATACCAGTTAAGTTTTTGGCCATTCAAAAGCCTTATTGGGTGCTTCTGGTTTGTATCTCCAATGTCAAACAAATCTTGTAGTCAGCTTTTAGGTTCATTGAGCAATCACACTGTAGTTAAAATATTTTTTCAGGTAATAGCTGTCTTTTGGAACAGTCTATCAAAGTGCATTTGGAGATATTCATCTTGCCTAGTTCCAGACATCTAAAATTTAGCTATGTAGTCTAACCTACCAAAAAAATATTAATATATTTTGTTTTCCTCTTTAAGGGAAAAATCTAGCAAAGGTCGTCTCATCTCACTGCTAACCTGATATACAGCAGATAAAAAGTTTCAGTCTGATTTCATGCCTGTCATAGCCCCTATATCACTCTGCATTTATGGAATATTTCGAAGTTGCGTTCATTTCTATCCCAGTCAGATCTCAGAGAGGGCTTTGCACTTGATAACAGAATGAGGCTGCCAAGTTCCTTATAAAGGAGGAAATAGCAGGAGTGCATTTAACCTATTTTGAACAAATTGCATTGGCTGACAGTCAAATATCATATTGATTTTAACATTGCTCACTTTATAATTTGCTACATGGTCCTAGTCCAGCATATCTCACTGACCTTCTTATACCCCTGTGTTTCAGGTGGATTCGGGTTTACTGAGATATATTTTTAACTTGTTTTAATGACGGAATACGCACTGCCCCCTGCTGAAATGCCACCAAAAGGTCTTCTGTTTTTTTTTCCATACCAACCTTTCTTTCTTCAAACCATGTTGTCACCAGTAATGGACATATGCATGACTTTGGGGCCTAAACTTTAATGATGTAGATGGCTCAGTTACCCATTTTAGGACTGTGAATAGTTTATACCAGTTAAGTTTTTGGCCATTCAAAAGCCTTATTGGGTGCTTCTGGTTTGTATCTCCAATGTCAAACAAATCTTGTAGTCAGCTTTTAGGTTCATTGAGCAATCACACTGTAGTTAAAATATTTTTTCAGGTAATAGCTGTCTTTTGGAACAGTCTATCAAAGTGCATTTGGAGATATTCATCTTACCTAGTTTCAGACATCTAAAATTTAGCTGTGTAGTCTAACATACCAAAATAAGTTTCTACTTTAGTCCATGGAGGGATATCAAGACTCCAGAAGGCAATTCATCCCTTCTCAGAAACTTGTTTTAAGATGAGACAGATTGTGCTCTCTGTCTGCCTCTCCCTCATTTACTAGATCTGTAGTAGATCTATGTAGCTGAACTTGAGACATGATTCTCACCTTTAAAGAACACAAGTGTCCAACTGAAATTCATTCTATGCCTTTAAAATTAAACTGTAGAGCTTGTTGCAGTTCTTTGCTCTTATTTTTCTAAATCTGATATTTTTTGAGGATGTATTTCTTCAAAAGCTATTCTCATTTATTGAATTATGAGTAAGCCTATATGTAAAAGGTCAGCATGCCTTTGTGATTTTATAAAAACAAACAAAGACTCCAACCCCCAAACCAGAAACCACAGTCCTCTCTCCAAAACTACACCTGCTCCAGCTGCAGCTCTTTCTCTCCTTCTTCTCTCCCAGTTGATGGTATGCAAGTTTAACATGAAGAGCTTTGCTTTTCCTATGTGTGATCAGAAACTGTCCTGTTTTGGACTGTGTCCTTGGTCTTTCTTAAACCTACTGTACAGAACAACTCTCTTTGCATTACCAGGAGAACTGGTAGATTAACCTCCCAGGCCTTTGATAGCTCTAATTTCCTGCCTTCCAGGAATGTCAGGTTGCCTGAAGGCTGTTGGAAAGTGCGAACCTGGAGCATTAACTCATATTAATCAATGACTGTGCTACGAGTCGAGGAAGATGCTGAGGGTTCTCATTACAATGTCGCATGCCTTCACTAATCAGATGGCTGTGTCATTGGGCACATTCCTCTTGGACAGAGCTTTTTTTAGTGACATATTGGTAGACAAGTTGATATGAACATGGCCATTTTCCCTGTTGTATTTCTTTGTGATTGTAAATGGTTAAATATGAAAAATATCCCACCCATTTCAGGTGAATTTCTTTGTTTACCTTACATGTCTTCTCCAAGGGAAAAAGCTGTGGATAGTTCCAGGGAGTAATTACTGAATCCACCTTCTGTGGGGGATCCTTTGAAAAGGATCCTGCTGCTTACTGCTCTTCATCTCTTCATTCCTAAACACTTGCCTTTGGTTTGAATATAATGACCATTTCTATTTGCAGAAATCAGTACAGACTGCTAAAGAGAGATCTTTCTGATGTGCAGAAAGCCTTGCCTCATAGGGTCACCTGTGTTTTGTCTTGGTTTTTTATGGTACCCTTTTGGTCTGAATATAGCTTTTTTTTTTTTTCTTGCTTTATGTTTACATGGTACTTGCTTTAGGTCAGAGCTTGTCTTTTGATCTCTGTTGAAACAGCACAGTGATATTCTGGTACATAAGAGCTGTTAAATATTGTCATAAGTGTTACTGAGAAGGCAACATGGCCATTTTCATTCTTTAATCAACTAAACAAAATATTTAAGTCAGGGAAATTATTATCTTAGGTTCATTATTATCTTAGTCATTCAAAGAGTATATGTCTTGTGTGTCTTCTTTCTCAATGGAATATATACTGAATCTAAGCCAAGAATGTTCCCACATAGGTGTTTTGGTTAGGTGCCCTGAGTTTGGACTTTTGTTTTCTCCTTAAGATGTTTTACTGCTGCTTCTCCTCATTCAGTAATTCCTTTAAAATGGGTATAAAAATAACACTATTGATTGAAGAGACCTTTTGGTGAAAATAGGAAGATTCTGAAGTGTTTTTTTTACTTGTTAACCTATGTCCCATTGTGTTTGCTTTACGAATGTGTCCCTGATCCTATATGTGCTGAGAGAGGTCCCTTGCACTAATAAACATAGAATAAGGGGGAACACAGTGCAGAATATTTTAGCTTAAAATTATAATGAAAAGAAATTTTATGCTGATATTATTAATAATAATAAAAGTTATGATCCACCTAAAATGGAAACACTTGTTTAGTTCTAGGACATGAATTGTCTTAATAGTAGACAGAATGGGAAAATTAGCCTTATTGTTGACATAAGTAAATTAATGTTAAATTAATAAAAATCAAACTTTTTTTTTTTCAGTATTTGCACTGAGAAAAGTATTTAGTTTCATGCCTTCTTCAGTATACTTTAAAGTCTCACCTCTAAATGCTTCTTTCCTAGAGTGCCCTTAGCACTTATTAGGATAATTCTGTAATCAGACAAAGGACTTCTGTTGGGTTTGTTAACTTTTTAACAGTTTGTTGACTTACTGCAAGTTGCTAAATTCAATTATTCACAAAACTTTAATTTTCTTAATATTCATTGGGGGGTGGGAGTGATAAATTTTTTGGTTGACTCAAAAAGAAATTTTGAGGAAAAAAAATAATCACAGAAACCAAAACATTTAAAGTGTCCCCGGATTTTATTTTGGGACTTCAAGCCCTTTTTTTGTGTGTTTGCAAATAGTCCTTTTTTTCAAATAAAAAGGCTTTAAAATTAAAATATATAAATAAACCATATTTTCAACTCTTTTCTGCCAATGCATTGAGTTTGAGTTAGTGTTGCAATAGTTAATCAGAAAAATACATTTCTTAGCAATTAAACCACAATTACTAGCTATAATAAAGGTATTTTAAAATAATCACCTTCTACAACTTAAATCATAGCAAAAAATTGTGGTTAGTAAATTTGCAGAATCAGGGAGCACTACTGACTCCTGATTTATCAGGGCCATCAAGTAGGTTTTTGTATTCCAGAAGCCTTAAGCATATGTTTAATTGCTTCCCTGAACCAGGGACTGAATC
>VZTQ01015301.1:0-48844 GCA_013400755.1 Pelecanoides urinatrix | reverse complement strand
AAGAAATTCTTTACGGTGAGGGTTATGAGACAGTGGGACAGGTAGCCCAGAGAAGTTGTGAATGTCCCACCATTGGAAGTGTTCAAGGCCAGGTTGGACGGGGCTTTGAGCAACCAGGTCTAGTGGAAGATGTCCCTGCCCATGGCAGGGAGTTGGAACTAGATGATCTTTATCATCCCTTCCAGCCCAAACTATTTTATGATTCTAAGAATTAACTCAAGCAAACGTCCTTATACTAGATTAATGTTATTTTGTGATCATAGACAAACTTGAACTGAGGCAAGAACCCCAGTACCTGTTTCTTTTTAAAGAGAGGAACCCTTTTGGCTTTATAGCGAAGGCCATTACACAGCTAAGGTCTTTAAAAAAAAGAAAGTGGTTTTAATTAACCTTAAGGTTAGCATGAACTGAAGTGAAATATGGAAATGAACTGAATGTCAAAGGACAATTATAACTGAAACTGTCACAGCCAATACAAAACCTGCTATTTTGCTAGTGAGGTGAGTGAACTGCCAAATACAGCATTAGGGCTGGCAAAGGCTATGTCTGTAAACTGTTCTCCAGCACTAATTACAAGGCTTTTCTTTCCTTTTCACCCCATTAATGTTTTAAATATTACAGTGAGATTCAACCTTTTAGCACATTGACAATGCTGCAAAATGTAAGTAATAAAATCTAGGTAATTCACTGTCTCAAAGTGAGAGAAGTCTGCCAACTCCTACAAAATCAGTATTTCAGAAGTGGAACATGAGTTCCCATGCTACTTGTTTGAAATGAAAAGAAATCTCCATGGGCTGTATGAAACGCACACTCATTGTTTTAAAACATAATACAAGAGAGAAAGCATCCAATGTTGCAAAAACATTGAGGTGCAGTCAGGTAAAATGAGCGAAGGAATCATCTTTTACATTTGTTTCAATTTTTTAAAGTCTTTCTTTAAAAGAAAGTTAAGCTCTGAAAAATTACCTGCAGTTTTAATTCCTGTTCATGAATACCCAACTATGTCTTTTTTATAGACTCAGAAAATGGCTGTACCAAACATTCTCACTTATTCTCTGTGTGCTGATAGCAATAATTTCTGCCAATAAATTTGAGTTGGCTATAGAACACATCTAATTTTGTGAATTTTTAAAGGCTCTTTTCACATCCACTGGAAAATTTCTTTTTTAGGAATCTATAAAGTTAACAAAGTGAGATCCACTATCTTAAAGTGACAAAATAGATGGATTATCCTGATAATTGTTCTGTTCCCACTATTTGATTGCAAAGTATGCAAAAAGTCCTCTCTTAAAAAGTATATCCAGAGCAATCCAAATAAAAAAGAAATCATAATGAAAATTTGAAGTGAAATTTACCATAGCAATGCTTTATTTCTGTCATTGCAGTAATTCTCTATTTATTTAAAACCATTAAAAACCTTCCTGGAATAAAAAAGCTTCACAGTTTCTTTCAGTCATTTCTCCAACAGAGCTCATACAAATTGAAGCTAAAAATTTCCAGTAGTCTAAATAAGGTGACTAGATCATCATCACCTATTGTCAAAGAGATCTTCTGAATATTTCATCTATACTACTTATTTTGACTTTGAGCTGTAAGTCCTCTATTTCGCATCTTGAGTTGGCCACCACCTTAGGTTCAAATGAAGGAGGAATATCCATAAGACAGATGGTCAAATGTACACTGCTAATCCATGCCTAAAACTTAGTTTTGGTTTACAGTCTAGAGACAGGAGATATTAATAACATTGTTAACTATGATGAACACAGCTACCAGTTTACATAACAATAATCTGTTGTACTGGTCAATTATCTAGAGTTTTGGCATCTTAAAATATTTTACTTAAATTCCCTAATGAGTGAAGGTAAGTATGGCACCTCGTGTTTACCGTGTGTTTCAGAGTAGCACATGTATGGACAGCTTCTGCAGGGCTGATGTCACAGCGACCTGTTCAAAGCAAATGTTACACATCCATGTTTAGAAGAAATTAATTGTGCCAGAAGAGCCAACTTCTCTATATTCAGAACAAAGGGTCTCCAAATGACAAGGTCAGGTGTAGATGTGGACAGTGTGACATTTGAAGTTAGATGAGATGAATTCTGCCCAGAAATCCCACATATCATTTGCATATGTTACCTAACCTTAAATATTACATGGTACGGATTTCATGTTCTCCCTACAGTTTTGTACTCCCTGATCCCACCATAGGTAAATCCTCAATCTTTTTTTCCCCCCTCCATAAAATGGCATTTTATCTTTTTGATGTCAAAACATTTGTAACTAGGAAAATAAGGGATAATAAGATTTTTGGTTATAGCAGGAAAAACCTGGAATTCCTATGTCTGTAGTTCCAGGCTTCTCCATATTTCCTCTATTCCCCCTTCCATCCAAGAATGACATCGATACTTAAGTAAGTCAGATTACACAAATCTCATTTACTGACAGATTCTAACAAACAAACAGATTTATAAAAAGTACAAACAGATTAGAATAACAAAATTAATACACATAAACTTTCACTTTATGGACTTCTTTGTCTTCACATTCTCTTTGTTTATTGTAATAATAGAATGTATTATCCCTCCTCTGAAGTTTCTTAACAAATCCAGTTTCTGGCCAACACTCTACCTATAAATAGAATAAAAAGGATATACATTCACCTGAACATGCTCACATTAAATGGTGTTTGTGCATTACATTGGAAAGAATATAGGGTATACTTCCATGGGAAAACCTCATTTGCATCTGAACAGTACTTTGCTATTAATTTGCTTAGCTTTTAAAAAAAGATTAAGAGCAAGATGTCAGAAACCAGTTTTCTGGTCTAGTATAAAGAATTTTGTGATCAGAAAAGTCTAGAAATAAGGATCTAAGAATATTTGACAGACTAAAATAATTCAAAAAGTGGACTAGTTAAAGCTTTTAAAATACATCATTTAGGAAAAAAAACATTGATGTTATTCAGTACTCTGAGAGGCTAAAGGATTCCACTTCTGTAAGACTGACACACATTTTCTTCAGGATCCTTCTGACCATGAAAAATGCGTATATCATGCTTTTCATTAGCAATTTAATAAAAATAAAGGGAGCTACATGTATCATAGTCTCAAATACAGCAGGATCAGTCCTGCAGGAAACCAGTACCATCCTGGTGCTCTTCAGTGTTCCACATTGTGAAGCTTTAAACTAAAGGCTTGAGCACTTGTATGTTCAACAGCTTTATGGCTTTAGTGACTATCTGCAGCTTGAACACCTATGACTACTTCTGATCAAATTGAACCTTAAAAATCAGATAATAAGAATCTTATTTCTCTTCCAGGCAGGGTTGACAACAGGATGTCAAATGAGCATTCTCTAATTGGAGAGTCCCAGAAGTGGTGGTTTCATCACTTGCCTTACTACTTTGGACATACAGCTGAGTTATTTGCATCCTCTGTCTAAACATAAGAGCCTTAATATTCATTCCACCTATATTATAATTGCATCATTAATAACAACTGCATTATGGAAACGTGATATGATATGGTATGGAATAAACAAGACATTTCAAAACATGTAAACTGAAGGAGAAACACTGCCAGATCCTGGCAAGTGTGAAGAGAATGCATGCTCATTTTACATTGAGTAAGTGGTGTTCTTTAACTTTTATCAGGGTTTAATTGTTTACAGTTATGCCCTGCCATAAATCTTACAGACTGATCCCTCCACACTAATTACAGGATTTCCTTTTGCATAGTTAAAGGAATTTACACCATAGCCTTTACAGTGTTATCTGAGCCCATGACAAAAGAATAAACTGCATCTTATTATGCACATCAACATTTTGCTATATTTTGATTTAACTGGGTGAGGAGTGACTTTCTTAGGAACATTCTGACTTACGTGCCCAGGAGGTTAAAATCTTCTAAAAGTGGATTTTTCATACTATGTATGCCACTTTGGAAGATAAACTACTAAAGATAGTATGTTGTTTGCTGTATTAATCTCTTGGTTGCTATTTTGAATCTCAAGTAGCCACTGAATATCCGGCCATTATTCATTAGCTCATTTGATGCACTAGGGAGCATAGGGAGCATTGCCATCAACTATAGTGAGCAGAGGAGCAAGTCCTTGATGTTCTCAGTTGATAAATGCCTGTGTCACAACTCCCTTTACCACAGTTGGCATCAAATATTTCTATCACGGACAGTTTCAATAGAAGCCAAGTTTTGAGTGTGCACGAAGTCTGATTATGCTACCATGCAATTCAACCGTAAAACTGAGGTCGGTAACAATGAGACAGGACTGGCTCCCTGGACAATGAGTGAGTTTCATGTCAGGTCTATTGGCAGAGTGATGGGGAAACTTCACAGAGAACTAACTTTGATAAATTCTTTTCCTCAAACCCAAATTATTCTTTTAGATAGCAGCTACATCTATTGAAAGAAATCTATAATGCTTCTAAATGCATGAGAGAGGGGGAAAAAAAACACAGGCTAGGTAGCGTTTCCGTTTCACTTCTGTGAAATAAGTTATTCTGCAGTTAATAATAGCCCAAGAATTTAAGTCAGACCTGGGAGAAAAATCTGTATCAGAAACTAGCCTAAATGAAAGCGGCACCTCCATTTTTATTTAATGATTTAATATGAGACAGAAGTTTAAAGTAATAATCCTTGCAGAGTTCTAAATCTTACCGTATCAACTTGTTTTACTTGTTTATATTCAACCTCATCTCTGTATCCAGCTTGCTGAAATCTGTATAAGTTCTCTACATCATCTGACCATTTTTTGGCATGATATATAGATTTTGGTTTGATGTCAGCTTCAGCCATGACTCCAGAAACTTCAGAATTTTTCCTGAAATTAGATTTTTAAAAGTTAAACACAGAAGACAGAAGTAAGCAATTTTGTTAGGGGCATAGAGAAATAGGTAGAACAAAATTTAAAAATAAAGGAATTGCAGACAGTACAATATTATCTTCCCTTCAAAGTCTGAGGTTAAAAAGTCCGAGTTGGAATAGAATTAAATGCACTACTTGATCTCAAACAAAACCCAACTCATCTATACTTCTATATAGATCTCTACACCTCAACTAAACCTACCTGAAGTTTATTTGTGCATATTGATGCATTAAAAAAAACCCTATATAAAATCCAGTAATTTTTTTTAGTTTCACATCTTCGCAGTTGCTATCCCTTTGGGGCAGACAGTTTTTCAGGTTTTTCTTTCTTCCTACTGAAGGGACACCAAACTGGGAACCACAAAATGAAGAGCTGGGCAACTGAAGAACAGCACTCAGGATGGGAGAGGAGGGAAAAGGAGGAATGACTGCCAGTCACGTGGCCACAGTGGAGGTGACAAAGATGAGGTCTTAAGAAATAAATTGGATAAGGAGGCAAGGCGCACAACCTACCAAAATTCATCCTGTCCTACCCTTGCCCCCTCAAAATCTGCATTGACTGCCACTGACTTCCTCCTCACACAAAACCCATTTGTTCAATCTGAGAAATAGTAAATAGGTTAATCAACTGCTAAACCTGAACAGAGCAGAACAGGGACAAGATGAAACTCAAACTGGGGGAAAAAAAAAAAGAATAAAATAAGCAATCAAAAAAAAAATTGTGGTGTCAGCAGAAACTCACCAGTGATGGATTTGAACTGTATTTCAGAAAAATATGAATCATTTGACTTCTACCTTGTATCTGAATTTCACTGCATTTGCTTTCTTGAGTGTATCTTATTCTGCTGCTAAAATAGAACTTTATGCTGTTTCTGCAAGCAAAACACACAGAACACTATCATGCCTAGCAGATATGATCAGAAATGAGTCCTTTCCTAGTTTTGTAATTTCACCAAGCTTCAGCTTCATAATTAGGAAGGTATCTTCAAAGGAGAAAAAGCTTCTGGATTTTTTAGTGAGAGGATACACATAGTCTCACTCCCTGTGGGTAGTATGCTGTCTCCAAATCCTGTGCAGTAAAGGAAGTTAAACTTCCTTCCGAACTGAGCGCTTGAAAAGTTGAATGCTGATGTTTTATCAAATGCACAAATGCCCTTAAGTCTGTTAGAAAGGCAGAAAAGGAGAAAAAAAATATCGCACCACAGCATAAAAATCTTTGGGAAAATGGTATCAAGAATTATTGTTATCATAATGCGGAAATAGCAGAGTCTGCATTTCTGTCGTCTGGCACAGTTCAGCACTCCAAACATTCTTTTACCAGGCTCTGCAGCATTTTGTAATCGAAGGCATCCATTTGCTAAAAAAAAAAAAAGGGGATTTTTCCCACCAGTTATGAGGTGTCACATACAAATTAACACGCTGAGCATATATCCTTATTATAAATCTTTAGTGTAGTCTTTGAGATACCTATCCCAACATAATTTTTTTCTCCTCTGCTGCAAAGGGCCCTTTTGTAGCCATTACAGAATTTTTCATACACTGTATGCTCATCTATGTTTGATGAGAACTGTTGTCAGTCTGGGACTTTAGAGAGTCAATATTATTAGCAACAACATTAGATCTTAATAAATGCTAAACTATAATGAATNTGTGCAAGTTAGGAGGAGTGATCCCCCTTGCACCCGGCGCCGTAATAAACATACCTGCTTTATAACTCTTTGTGAGTTATAGAGTTTGTTTCCGTGCGTCGTAAGTGTCTTATGATAACTTACATGTTACTAGTGTTAAGTACTTCTTTATAGGATGTACTGAATTCATCTAATGAATGTGCTTCTTCAAGACATCTAGATATGCATGGCGCTTCCTGAGTCACCATTAATTCAGATGGCCTGTCCACAAGCGTTCCTGCTCAAAAAATATATATAAAGGTCACATATTCAAAGTGCCAGCTTGGTGACTTTGAATAATAAAAGCACCATCCTGATATCTTTAGGCTGCTATTTAAGACCTTTAAAAACTGCACTCTCTATTGTAGTGCCTCTGAGTTCCAAGCATAGAGCTGGTTTCATTGTACAAGAGCATGAGATGAGCTGTACTCCAGACAGCCTACAATTCAGGGAACAGACAAAAGACAGCAGACATACAGGCAAATGAAAGAATGCAAGAGAATGGTAATAAAATATTCAGCATAATACTAACACTTCTTATTTAAAGAGGATTGTTGAACAGTGAAGTGGACTTTGCTAAGATGACAATGTTTGCCTATTTTTAATTTAGGGGAAATAGTGAGATTTCATATACCTCTGTTTTGGCTTTGAGAAAACAGTTTTTAATGTCAATCACAGCACAATTTCTATACAATACTAACTAGCCTGGGCTTGCATATGGTAGTTTCCTTAATGCTTATACGAGTTGTAAAGGTATGTGGAAGGAGAGTGTCTGCTTCTTTAAGGGCATGTGGTCAAGGTCCTTTTCAGTGCAACAAGGGATAATAAGAAAGGGAGGGAGCCATAAAACAAGAGCATATGGGGACACAAAACTGACCAGCAAATGATAAGGGAGGTGGTGATGAGAACCAAACCTGGTCAGTCACACTAATTAACAAGGGCATGTGGGAGTGTGAGAATGTTTATTCCAACAAGGTTATCTTAGCTGGGACCTTGTCAGTTGGGAAACTAAGGGAAAAAGGGGAAACCAGAAACAAAATATACAGAGAGACAGACCTCACAAAACAGAGACCATGACAAGAAACAAACTTCACCACTCACTAATTGATGGGCTAGCAAGAAAGTACAGGCACCAATTCCAGAAGATCAACCTGGACTTTGCAACTGATTGTAAACCAGGGGGACCCCACACTCAGGGTGTGGGAACTGATAGAGCTGTACAAACCCCGTGAGGGATGTGCAGGGGAGTGGGAGCAGGGAGGAATAGAGACAAGAATAGACAGAAAGGAGTATAAAAGAGGCCGGTCGTGTGTAAAACAGGGCTAGTCAGTACACTTGCCTGGCTGAGCCCTACACCTGATCATCACAGTCTGTCCTACCTTCTTATATCTACTTATTAAATCTTAACTCCATGTAATCTCACTTTCTAACCTGTGTGTATGCGTGCTGCAAGGATTAATTGCCAGCTACTGGTGACACCTGTGTGCATAAGAACATTGCCAGCTCCTGGAGTCAGACCAGGGATATGGGTGCCCTGCAGCCTGTGGTGTCAGCTGCTGAAGTGAGTGGGGATCCCAGAATCAGTAGTTGGAGAGGTTGTAGCTCTCTGGATCTAGGGAGGGTCCTACAGACTTTGTGCCCAGAGTGTCAGCTACTGAGAGGACTGGCATGAGTGGATTTGGTGCCAGCTACTGGAGTCACACCAGGGCACCCCTGGCCTATGGTGTCAGCTACAGAACTAGCTGGTGAGTAGGGGAACCATAGGTCCAGACCAGGGTATCAAGCAGACAGGGGGTCTATGCTGGTATGCGCAAGGGGACATGTGAATGTGGAGTGCATGAGGGACAGGTGTGTGAATACATTTGCTAGCAAGTATCAAGCTGGACTAGTAGGCAAGTAGGGGATCCATGAAGCAGGTAAAGGGGTCTGGGATCTGTGCAGGGCTGCTGGGCAGACAGAGGGGCCATGCTGGTACTCAAGGGATCTGCAAACGTGTATGTGCTTGTGAACCTAGAGAGCAGTGCGTGTGTGCCTGCACTACAGTGCAGTGAACTTTTATCACTACCAGCGAAAGAGGAAGAAAGGGACTTGTATGCGTTTATGTTTTATGAGAGTCCTGTATGTAGCTGCTGTTGAAGGCAACATCTAATCTATGGCAGGCTGTGTGACCAGCTATGTCTGTAATACATGCTCAGCTCTGTGAGTGGTTGAGCCTGCAAATGGGCAAGCAGCAGCTGCATCCCTCTGCCTGGGCAGAGGCCCCAGGTCCCCGGGCAGGAGAGGTGCTGGGCCAGAGTGGCTGGAGGAGATGGCTGCGCTTCTTAGATCCCTTAACACGAGCTAGCATTCACAGGACCTGTTTGGGGTCCTAGAAGAGCCTTCCAATGACTTCAACAGGCTTTACATGAGAGCTGCTTGTATTTGCCAAGGTGTTCAGGCAGACGTCTAGGCCCTGGCCTGAGTCACCGCTGTGACCCCACGCTGCTCCCACCGCCATAGCCACGACCCAGCCGCCCAGCCCTCAGACGACCCACCTGGGTGCGAGGGCTGTAAAGGGGTGCCTCTTCTAAGGCGGGCGGCGCGGAGCGAACGCGGAAGCGCGATGGCGACTCCCCTCACAGCGCCTCACAGCGCTTCTCAGCGCCAACGGCCGCCGCCGACCAGCGTTGCTAGGCAACCGCCCTCCATTGCCTCTTTAAGAAGCCGTTCCCGCCTCTCCCGCCGCGCGTCTGATAGGCCGGCAGGAGGCGGGGCCGCCTCGCGATTGGCTGAGGGATGGGGAGGCGGGGCCTCGGAGGGAGCGTGGCGGAAGCGGCGCGACATTCGCTGCCACATTCGCCGCCATGAGCCGGTTCGGCGGTCGCGTGCGCGAGTACCCTGCCGTGTCCATCGACCGCTTCGACCGCGACAACCTGCGCGCGCGCGCCTACTTCCTCTCGCACTGCCACAAGGGTGAGCCCCGCCCCCCGCCCGTCCCCATGGCAACCGCCTATCTCCCCCCCTCCGCCCCGAGTGACGCCCTGCCCTGTCTCCCCAGATCACATGAAGGGGCTGAGGGCGCCCGCCCTGAAGAGGAGGCTGGAGGGCAGGTACGGGCTGGCGGCGGGGCTGCCTGTGGGGGGAGAGGGGACGGGAGGGGCTGTCCTGTCCCGCTTTGCTGGGGGGCCTCCTCCAGCCTCAGCGGCTGCTTCCCCGGCCCGGCCCGGGCCGCAGCGTGCAGGGCCAGGAGCCCTGAGGAGGAGGCGGCTGGTTCAACGCAAAGCGTGAGCGAAATACGGTAAGGAAACAGCTATCGATCATGGAGTTACAGAATCAGAGGGGTTTGGCCTGGAAGGGACCTTAAAGATCATGTAGTCCAACCCCCCTGCCATGGGCAGGGACATCTTGCACTAGATCAGGTTGCTCAGAGCCCCATGCAGCCTGGCCTTGAACACTTCCAATGGTGGGGCACTCATAGCTTCTCTGGACAGTCTGTTCCAGTGTTTCAACACCCTCATCATAAAGAACTTCTTCCTTATATCCAATGTAAACCTACCCTCTTTCAGTTTAAAACTATTACCCCTTGTCCTGTCACTACAGGCCCTGGTAAAAAGTCTGTCCCCATCTTTCTTATAAGCCCCCTTTACGTACTGATAGGCTGTAGTAAGGTCTCCCTGAAGCCTTCTCTTCTCCAGGCTGAACAACCCCAACTCTCTCAGCCTTTCTTCATAGGAGAGGTGTTCCATCCCCCTCACCATTTTTGTGACCCTCCTCTGGACCCGCTCCAACAGGTCCATGTCTTTCCTGTGCTGAGGGCTCCAGAGCTGGACGCAGCACTGCAGAGGGGTCTCACCAGAGCAGAGCAGAGGGGCAGAATCCCCCCCCTCGACCTGCTGGCCACGCTTCTTGTGGTGCAGCCCAGGATATGGTTGGCCTTCTGGGCTGCGAGCGCACATTGCCAGCTCATGTCCAGCTTTTCATCCACCAGTACCCCAAGTCCTCCTCAGCAGGCCTGATCTTAATCCACTCATCCCACAGTCCATATTGATATTGAGGATTGCCCCAACTCAGGTGCACTTTGCCTTCTTGAACTTCATGAGGTTTATGAACTTCATGAGGATCCTCGCTGCTGTCATTCCCTGGGAGAGTGTTGGTGCATGGAGGCAGCACTGTGCCTGTGCTGTGAAGGAGGCCAGCTGCACTCAGAGGTGTGTGAGCAAGCAGATAGCCAGCAGTTTGAGGGAGACAGTTATTCCCCTCTGGTCAGCACTTGTGAGACTTTGTCTGGAGTACTGAGTCCAATCCTGGGCTTCACTGGACAAAAACAACATCTGTGTTTTGGAGCAGGACCACCAAGCTGGTCTGGGGCTGGAGCACGTGATGTGTGAGGAGAGGCTGAGAGCTGGATGTCTTCAGCCTTAAGAGTAGGAGACAACCGTGTATCACTGTTTGCAGGTAGCGGTAGAGAAGATGGAGCCAGACTCTTCTTGGAGGTGCATAACAAAAGGGCAAGGGACACCTTTTCTTTTTCACCATGAGAATGGTCAAATGGGGGTCCAGAGAGGTTGTGAGCCAGTTCCTAGGCATTGTTTAATTTATTAGAGTAGATGTTGCTTCTCCTGAAATGTGAGCAGAGAATCTCTCTTTGCTCGTCAGGTTTCTTTGTGCACTGTGCAAAAGCTAGAGCGTTGTAGGAAGCATTCTGTGTTCTGCTGAATGCTAACTGTCCCAAATGCCTGTCCCAGGGAAACAAACCTTGGTGGTTATAGAGACAAGGCAGGATACTTTATTTTACACACACTTTATTTATGTCTGCACAAAAACACACAGGCATGGGCACGCATAGGTAAGTCTTTGGGTCTGCTGTGTTGGGGAAAAGCCTAGTCAACAAGGTCAGTAATTACACCTTGATCCCGCTTCACATTGGGGCAAAACTGCTCCTGCAGGCTTACTGCTCTGCAGGTCTCTTCAGATGAGAGAGGGGTCTGAACGCGTGTTTTGATGTACTAGGTGCCAAGTGCTGATGCGTTGTTAAATTGTTCCCTGCCTCTACTTTAAAAACCACTCACCTGTGTTTTTTGTCTCCTCACAGCTTGAAAGTTAAATTATACTGCTCACCAGTAACTAAGGAATTGCTGTTGACTAGCTGGAAATACAAGTTTTGGGAGAATCACATTGTGAGTTTTTGTTTATTTTTAAATTAACACTTTCCAAGTAGTGATCCTAGGGAAGAGGAAGCTTCCCCTCCTCAGAAATGTCTAAATGTTGGTCTTGATACTGTGTTTCAGGGCTTAAGTACCTACATCAGTATGCCTTTCCTTGCTGCTTGCTGTGGGATTGTTTTATTGTTCTTTACCGGTTAATCTTATTTTCCCTCCACAAAATTTATCCTTTTCTCTCAACTTCAGCTTTAAATGCCCTCCATCTGTGCCACTCTGTCTTGATTATTTGTATCACTCTTTCATTTCCTTACCTTGCTCATGTCTCTTTGCTCCTGTCCTTATTTCATTTCCCTTTTGCTTCATTTAAAGTCTCATATTGCGTGGAGTATGTATAATCTTTTAGTTATATTATTTTCCTTTTGCTTTTTGGAAAATGGGCTATCTCTAACATGAAAATGTTTTAGTGATGTAAAAGTCACTGAAGAACTTAAGTAGTTTACTTGATTTCCACTATTTGGAACCAAAACTGAAGTGATCTGTGGTCATGTAGGGATATGACTTGTAGTTGTTTACTTCCTTCCCTTGTAGATGTGGGCTTTGAAATTGAACGTGTTTCGTTTCACATCTTGCTGTATGTACGTACATGATGACATAGTGTAAGGGTTTTGCTGTATGCCCCAAGCAAGGACAGGAGAGTTTTCTAGTCAAGAGGAGGGTCAAGAAGGACTTCAGGCAATCTGAAACTTTGTTTCCTTGGGGGAGTTAGGCTCAGAGTTTCCTTAAATAGGTTGTAAGTGTGGGTCTTAAGCTCCATATCCAAAGAAACTCATATAAGTGGGACCTAGGAGGTAAGTCTGAGTAAGAGCAAAAGGAGAAGTAGGGGACTTTTCTGTTCAAGGTCCTAGTTTAATTGTGAAGCTGAGGGAGAAGATAACTAGCTTTATATGAAGCCTCGACAAATGGAAAGATTTAATGATTTGGAGCATGAACGTGATTCAGGACTCTGTAAAAAAGACTCTGAACATCCCTTAGGCATGTTTGTTGTGTGAAGGAGCACAGTGTGCATAGGTGACAATTTTTCTAAGCCTGTAATCTTCTTGGACTAGCAAAAATAAAATGGGGTGGGTTTGTGGTGGCTTTTTTGTTGGTGTTGTTTGGGGTTTTTATTTTTTATTTGTTTTTAAGCTTGTGTCCTTTTGCTTCCAGTATCCCTTGAGTTTAACCTAGAAGAAGAGGTCTCTTGCAGGGAGATATCTGTAAGCTATTAGGAGTTTGTATGAGCTAAAGGAAAGTAGGCAGTGCTGGTCCTGACATCCCTGTTTGAGAAAATCTTAATCTGGGAAGTGATGCCAGAGGTACCCTTGGTACAGTCTAAGATGAAGCACAATTAACACAAATCAACACAATTAAAAAAATACATAGATGTTTGCAGCTGCTGCTCCCAGGAGTGACTGCTGGTAATGGCATGAGATGCACAGGCCCTAAATCAGATAGTAGCTGTTGGATGTCTTGTTCACAAGCTTTGTCTTACCATAAATAAGCTTTCTACTTGTAGCGTGACTGGGAAATGAATTAACAGCTGATTTGATATTCACCAGACTGAAAGAAGCAATCACAATGTCAGCTTCCAGACAAATGTTTCCAGATTTTCAGTCTGACCTTTATTTGTATGTATGGCATGAGAGGCTCTTTGAATCTGCTGCTGGCTTTAACATTTAAACTATCAAAGATGAGGGGAGAACTCTGCTGGAGATACTATCATTTATGCTTATGAAGCTAAACTGTGGCTGTCAGTGAAGAATTCTTCAGTCAGTTTAGATCTAAAACATGACAATTGTTTCACTGCAGTAGGAAATTTTAGAATTACTGAGAAATATTGAGCATGCAGAATTTAGATCAGCCTCTTGAGTTTATTCAGCTTCAATACTAATTTTATCATCTACAATTTCTGATGTTTAAAAAATCAACTCTTGCTAGTGGCTTGAATTCTTAGTATAAAATACTTTTTGACACAGCTATCTGTGTTTTGGAGCAGACTCCGAGTTTGACTGGTGTTGTGGTTTCCAGTGGAGAAGCCAAATGTTACCACCTTGGTGTGAGTACCAGCTGAATAGATCTCGTGGAGCTGCCCAGAAATTTGCAATGTGGTGTGTTGTGAATCCATCTAGTGCCGTGAAACCCAATGTGCTGAGGAGACTGCTCAGCTTGGGCTTTTTTGGGCAGGAGAATTATATACAAATATTGTCTGAAACAAAGGGGAAAGAAACAGGAAGATGGGAGAGGAGCCTGCATAGCAGCGCTAACCTTGCAGACGGCCACAGAGTGTGTATGTTGCAGGATTCTGTTTTAGTAGAGAATATGGAAAAATAGGGGATTAATTGCAGTCTATGGATTGATCACCCCTGCACAAATACAGAAACACCTGCTGCATGTGATTGTGGGCTCTGCTTCTGGTAAAAGGGAACAGTGAGGAGAAGTTGTGCTGCAGCACAGAGACCTCTCTGAGGAAGATCCACTGGTGTGCCCTGGGACTGGGATGTCTTGGGCTTTGCAGTCATCCAAAAATAAGGCATATGATCCAGCTAGTGAAACCTGAGCTTTTGCTGTTAGAAGTCCAACATGTTCTAACTTTTTTAGCCATGCACACCTTGATTGGGATATCTACATTTCATTTTTAGACAACTTTTAGAAAACATTTTTTTTCCACTGGAAATGGAAATTCATGACTTACTATGGGAAAATGGGCTTAATTTTACAGGCTTAGCGTTAGCTGCAGTCGGTGCTAAATATGTCTACATAATGAACACTCAGCCATAAGCATGAAACAAAATGTTCAGTAAATCCTGTAATGCATTTATTCGTTTTGTTACAGGTTGCATTGGAAGTTGAAACTCCAACTCAGATTTCTTTAGTGGATGAAACATCTGGTGAGGTAAGTCACAAAAAAAAAGATTCATATATTTGTAATGGGCAGTAATACTGTTTAAATGAGGACGGGAAATGGATCTTACCTGTAACATCCAAAGTGGACAAGCTATTTTTAAAATGTATGTTCCCCTTCCTCTCTCCAAGATGTGTAGCCACATGAATTCTTCTTCCTCTTTGTTCTTATTATCATAGCATTTTTTTGGTAATATTTTTCCACTGTATTAGCGATCTCCAACTTACCTTTTTCTCTTGTGATTTTTTCACCTCGCTCCTCCTGGCTTATTTTAACAAATTTTAAGTGGGGGACTTAAAGGTCAGGTACAGGCCTGTAGAGGTAGAGCATCTCTGCGCAAAGTGTATTCCAAGATGTTTCCATGATGCTTGTTCACCAGGAACCAAGGAAGTAGGACCATCTCCTGGCTGAGTGGCTTTCATGAGCACCACACCATATTCAGTCATCTCTTCTGGCGTGACAGGATGGTCATTGCTCTTCAGGGCTTGTTGGAATGGGAAGAGACTTTCTCTTTGTTCCAAATGCTGCAAGAGGCTGTGGGGAGTAATGCGTTGCTTTAGCTGTGTCAATGAAAGTACTGGTAGTACTTATTACAGTATGAAAGTAATGCTAACCATCTCTTCCAGAAAGAAGATATAGAGGTGACACTTCTACCAGCTGCTCACTGTCCAGGATCAGTCATGTATGTCCTTTCAATACTCTAAATGTCTCTGCTGAGAAATTTGTCCTATAGAGTTCTCACTAAGTACTGGGGTTTTTCTAACTAGAAAAAGCTAGTGCATTTAAAATTCTTTCTTGGAGGTAATACTGTTGTGGCAGGGCCTACCAGCTTTGGTCAAGGTTGGAAAACCACTGTACTGTCTGGGATCTGTCCAGACAGAAGTTGTTACCTTGGTGGGTGAGATTACTTTTCCCCATGCCTATAAGTAACAATTTTCTTGATTTCAACTCTACTGAAAAATGACATATAAAACTCTGATTAACAATAAATCCTCCATTTCTTAAGTGTAACATTGAAAAGAAGGTGCCCAGCTTCCTGGCACGGAAGCCTAATAGTTTCCTTTGGCTGCAACAGACAGCTGGGCTACCCTCACAGAGTCTGTGAGGGTTTTGTCTTCAACTCTGACCAGCCTAGGCACAAGTTATTTTTCAGACATACTGAATCTGAATTACTGGGTTTATTTGAAATTACTCTACGACCAAATTGAGCCCAGTATTTCTATTACATCATACATTAGTCACGTAGACTGCTCTAGGCAAGGTAACAAATCGACACCTGATATTTAATGCTTTATATTGTTGAGTTTGACCAAAGTGTTTCTGTTTGTAGGTTTTTGTTTGAAGGTGAAAATGGCACTGTGCTGTATACAGGGGATTTCAGGCTTGCAAAAGGAGAAGCAGCCAGAATGGAGCTTTTGCATTCAGGGACTAGGTAAGGCTTCAGCTATTCATGGGATTTAGAAAGAATAAAAGATCATACAGGCATGGACAATTCAGGAATAACATACTCTTTTTCCTCATTTTTTTATTCTGGATTAAATATTTTTGCAGTCAGGCAATACTGCAGTTACAAGCCCCGTTTTTACTTGCTCTTTGTAATAAAGAGGAAGAATTGCCTCTTCTTTAAGAGAGAGGAAGTGTATCTTAGTACTGTGATGCAGTGCTCACTCTGATACCACATTTCTCTTTCAGAGTAAAAGACATCCAGAGTGTGTATTTGGACACCACTTTTTGCGATCCCAAATTTTATCACATACCAAGCCGGGTAAGTCTAAATAAGCTGTGAGAGGAAAGGTCCTTAAA
This sequence comes from Pelecanoides urinatrix, assembly GCA_013400755.1. Lineage (NCBI taxonomy): Eukaryota > Metazoa > Chordata > Aves > Procellariiformes > Procellariidae > Pelecanoides > Pelecanoides urinatrix. The sequence continues at coordinate 32,415 of VZTQ01015301.1, read as the reverse complement.
GCTGCTAATTATTTAACCACCCCTTTGTTAGGTAAGTCTTGCAAGGCAATGCCATTTTGCATTACCAAATCACAGCACTTTAGAAGTATTCTCAAAGACGATTCACAATATTTTCTAAACTTTTCAGGAGGAGTGTTTGAATGGGATCTTAGAGTTAGTGCGAAACTGGACCTCACTGTCTCGCTATCATGTTGTGTGGCTCAATTGCAAAGCTGCTTATGGATATGAATATTTATTCATAAACCTCAGTGAGGAACTTGGAATCAAGGTAACTTTTCTCTAATTGTTGCTTTAGAATAGGTCCTCAGGAATGACTGTGGCCAGTCACCAAGCTGGAAATGGCTGTTCAGAGGACTGCTGTATGTGAAAGATGTGCATACTTTTATTAACTACACTTAAAAAGCTACAGTTATGCCCAAAATGAGTTAACTAGTTGATTTCAGTCTGGAACATCTGGGCTTTCCAGGGAGAAGTTAATCCTGAGTTTTCAAGCTCCATGTTTACCTCTCTCCCTTTTATCTTGTGAATGATAAAAGCCTTCTCATTTACATATGGCATTAATAGTTAGCAGATATATTCTGACTTTCTTTGATGAATATTCATCCCTCTTCAGCGTAGGAGGTATGTGCTGCTTGTTCTAGATGTCCAAGTTACTTTTGGCTAACACTTCTCCGCTTGGACATTATTAATGGGTAGTAATTGTTTAAATGCCTACCAGCATTTGTTGTGAGCAGAACCACATCTGTATAGTTGCTCCAGCTGCAGTTTGGAAAACACCTTGAGCTAACTGAGAGTAAAGTGCCTTTCTCTAGGTGCATGTGAACAAACTTGATATGTTCAAAAACATGCCAGAAATCCTCTACCATGTTACTACAGATCGACACACTCAGATTCATGCCTGTCGACATCCTCGGGTAAGTATCATTTTGCAAAGCTTCTGCTAACTTTGCTGTGAAAGACTGGTTATAGGTGCTAATGTTTTGGTTCTATTATGCTAATGAAGACTTGGGCCAAATGGTGGCTTAATGCAAGGGAGAATGAGAGCTTTAGTTAGTGGGTTCAAGTTTTGTAAAAAAAAAAAAAAAAAAAGTATTAGCTGATGCTAGAAATAGTTTAATTGTATTTGAAACTTGAAAATGGTATTTTTAAATGAAGTAAGACAAGCAGCAGATTAGATAGTTAGGTATTATCCATTTAAATACATCAAAAGCAGCTCGTATGGTGTCTCCTGCAGCCACGCACTGTGAGCTCGTAGTGTGTGGCCTTCCCTTTCCAGGACGTCTGTCAAGCTGAAGGCTGCAGCTTGGAGGATTGCAGGTAGAACTGGAGATGGCACGCTGGGGCATTGGTCTCTGTGATTGATTTGCTTTGTCAGCTGCACTGTGGAAGCAAGATGCAACAGCAGAGAGTGTTTCAAAGGAGTTGGAAGCGAGATGAAAACTTGGTCTGACTAGATAGTATGTTGCTCAATTTCTGGGGGGAAAAAGGTCAGGATTACAGTTAATTTTATATTGCATTTGACAGGACGATGACTGCTTTCGAGGGAACAGACTGCCCTGTGGGATGACTTGCCAAAATGGAACTCCCTTGCACATAATCAGCATCAAACCCTCCACTATGTGGTTTGGAGAAAGGATCAAGAAAACCAATGTAATAGTGAGGTGAGCATCTGGGCCGTGCAAACCTGTTGTTTCAGGTGCGTATCTTGCCTGACGCTTGTATAACTGAATCTCAAAATGGATTTTTTAAGAGTAGGTTATGCTTGCCTGTTGACTGAGGATGAAGAGCAGTTACCTAATTTTTGTGCCTTCTCTTTTTTTTAGGACTGGGGAGCGTACATACAGAGCTTGTTTCTCTTTCCACTCTTCATACAGCGAGGTTTGTATACTTCTAGTACTGAGTATACATTGATAAAAGAAAAAACAAAACAAAACAAAACAAAGTTTTGCTTATTTTGGAGTGGATGACATGACTTGTCACAATAAAAAAAAAATCTTTTCAGTAGTAAGACATAGGGGGATAGGAAGTTCTGGATGCTGAAGACAGAAGACTGTTTTAATATAGCTGCAGAAGAACACGTCAAGGTAGGGCAAGATTACAAGTTTTTTTTTTTTTGTTCTCTCTTCTCAGAGTATTGGTCACTGCTACAATTGTTTTGATTGCCTTTCTATATTAGATTACTGTGTAACTATGAAATGCTTGAAGCTTGGAATTTTGGTTTTCAATACATTGTTTATCTGCTGTGACTCAGTTTTGGGTGGGTTTGCTTTCTTTTCCCTGCCCACACATTTAAACAGCATTTTCTTACATCGTAGCTGCCGCTGTTACTCCTCTTTCTGTGTTAAAGACTAAAAGGAAATTGATCATGGCAGCATCTTTTCCAGAATCACACACTTTCATGTAATATGACTCGATCCAGTTCTTAAAATACTTCTGTCTCCTAAGAAACTGAACTGAAACTGGATCAGTGTTAACAATTAATGTGTCACAAAGCCTTGCACATACAAAATGGAGATTATTCAGAGCCCTAGGAAGACAATCCTGTTTTTAAGATCCTGGTTAAGTTTTAATTTGCTCTGCCATGCAGAATTTTAAATGGAGGTACTAGCGTAGTACATACAACATGGCACCTTTGGTGGCAGAATATGGGGGGTAGTGTACTGTAACAGACTCATACCTCCACATGCAAAAATAGATGGGTCCTACTGGTCTGTAGAGATAGGAGTGTGATCTGCACACTTGCAAGTGTTTTCAGTGCTCAGCACTGATAAAGCCTCAGCTGGAGTGGAGTGCCCCAAACTGGACACAATTCTTCAAGAAATTTACTGTCTGGAGAGCATCTAGAAGACAACAGAATAAAGCATGGAAAAAGTGACATGTTTTGTCATATGGGCTTTTATAGTGGACTGAAGGGAGACTTTAAGAAAAGTCTTTGGGGAAGGGAATGCTCTGATGTGCACAACTAGGGACTTGAAGTCTCGTAAGAAGAATGCAGGTCTGAAAAGATCTGCAGCAGTAACAGTGAAGCCCTGAATCACGTTCCCTGGGAACAGATTTGTCTAGCCTTTTCTTTCAGAGACAGTGACGGCCTGTGTAGTAGTTGGAAATTGCCATGAGGTGGTTAGTGAGGCTGAATTCTCAGCATCCCTTCAGACCTGTTTTCTTGTTACGGGGCCATCCACTTCAACAGAGTTTGGCTCATGGGTCGTATTGGTCTTTACATGAGACAGCTGGTAGTGCTTATTGTGCGTGTGCTTTGATCAGTGCAGCCACTAAGTGAAATTAACTGTCGATGTAACTTGTTAACCTGCTGCTTCTTTTCTTCAATTTAGATAAAGGATTTCCTAAGCTATATCCGTCCTGTGAATGTGTATCCCAATGTACTGCCAGTGGGTGGGACGGAAGACAAAGTTATGGAAATGTAAGTGACAAGTGGCTGCTGAATGGAGGTGATCTGATCTCTGTTCTTGTAAGGACAACTCCCCTCCTGAATCCCAGCCACTCAAGCAGGCCACTGCTTTTTGCTTTACTTGTCTGATAATTCACATTTTTTTTTTTCCTATATTCAGTCCTGCAAACTTCAGCGTTCTGAAGAACGCTTCTAGTTTGTATTCCACACACTACTTGTATCTATGTTAAATGCTGTTAAACTCTATTTGGGTGGAATCTGAATACACATTCATCTCACTCCATTCTGTGACCTATTTCTATTTGTCATTGCTACTTCTCGGAAGTTTCTTTTAAAGAGGATTTCTCTGGGGCTTTGAACTCCTCTGCACAGCATCACAAAGGCCTGAACTCTTGTGCTGTTACAGATGTTGGCAGCTTAGAAAGCACTCTGATGGAGCAGCAGTGATGTCACTCAGTCTGAACAAAATGAGGACTCGTTTCTACATTTTTCTTTTCCTCCTTAATAAGAAAGGAGATACTTTACAATTATTGAATAAAACTGCAGTCAGATTTTGAACCCTGTCATTTTGTCTTCTCTAAGCAAGGGACTAGAAGTTTCCAAATGGTGTACGTTTTAAGCTAAATACATAGAAATGACAGACATCTAGCTTTAAGCTGCCTAAGCTCACCAACGGCTTAAGAACTTTTCCCTAGCTATTGCTGCCTTTAACAATTTTACTGCAGTGCCTGTGAAAGGCATGAAGCAGTGTACTTAGATCTAGTTAAAAGATTTACTTTTGCTCCTGAAAGTATCTGCGGAGTTCTAAATATTAATCGCTTTTCTCGTTCACCTCAGATTAAAGCCATTATGCAGGTCGTACAGGAGAAACATGGAACCCAGGTACAGGCCCTTAGGAACATTGAAGAGAGTCCACAAGAGAGACTCATCTGATACAGGTAAAGGTTCTGCTGGTGCTACTGTGCCTTAAATGAAAGTCTGAGACTAAGCAAAGGTGCCAAAAGCCATGGTGTTCACCAGTCTGTCCGTGTTCAAAGCAAAGTTAGAAAGGAGAAGTATAAATGATCTTAGGTTTTAGGAGGGTGAGAGAGCACCAATTGTGTAAAAGCGTACTCGTTTGCGACCTTAAAATGTACTTAATGCTTAACAACCCTTTAAGTTTTGGGAAGAGTTCCATTCCACAGTCCTAGACCATCCCTAGTAAAGCTGTTTGTAACAGAACTTTGCTTGCATCACCTCCTGTGTTGTTGGGGACAGAGTGCTATACCAGTGGAATCGCTCCTCTTCATGATCTCATACGGCTGGCTCTTTAGCACCTAGTAGTTTTTTTAATTTATGATGGTAAACGGATGCTGTACAGAGCCTCTGGAAAGCCACTTGGGAACTAGAAGACGGCTTTGGGCCTGCGGCATTCTCTCTGGCTATTTCCGAAGTGCCAAGTATGCCAGGGTGATGCAGTCCTGGCAAAACATGTCAGAGGGCTGAACAGACGTCTCTACCAGGGCTACCTCTGCTCTGCTGTACCTTATACAGAGGATGACAACTAGCAGCTCGCTTCGTAAGGCACTGCGCTAGACAAGGCAAACGCTGTCAATAATGTCCTGCTAACTCTCCATCTGCTTTAAAAAACTTTTCCTCTCTTCATACTAAATGAATTTTTATTGAAACTGCTCACAACAGAATTTTATCGGAGATCTGAACTTTTCCTAGTGTGTTTTTTTTTTTCTGTTCTTTTCTTGACAGATGAAGATGATCTCTTTGATACAGAATTAACTTCCGCAAGGCCTAAGATTCCAAAACAGCAGAGAGAAGAGAGCAGGCCGTCCAGCACAGGACAATCTGAAAATGCGGAAGGAAACATTAATGAGAGCACAGAAAGTTACAAAGCGACCACAACTTACACCTCCCCCAAGGTAGACTTCATGGACTGTGAGGAATCAAATGATGATGATGAAGATGATGAAGAAGAAGAATCTGAAAAAAATGCTGTTCAAGTTCTTTCCCCTGAGCCAGATGCCACTTCCACATCAAATTTCAATGGCTTAACTAGTGACCAACAGGAGTCCAATGCCGATGTCCCTCGCTGGGATGCATTTTTCAAGTGTAACAAACTAGAGGAAAGCTCTGGAAATGAGGACACCTTCCCATCTTCAGCAGATGCTGGCGGGTCCCAGTCACTCTTCAGTGATTCGGATGGAGTAAGCGACTCAACACACATCTCCTCCCAGAATTCTTCCCAGACGACAGACATATCGGAGCAGGGGAGCCAGGGCTGGGATAGCCAGGCAGACACACTACTCATTTCCTCCCAAGAGAGAAACGCCTTGGACTTCAACTGCTTCGGCAAAGGTGGGAGCAGAACAGTTGTTTCTGTATTGCAGGAGACTGCCAGAGACAGTCAGCCTGACCACAGTCGGTGGAAGCCAGTGGGTCAGAAGAGATCTTGTGCCGATGATGCCTGTGACTTGAGAAGCAAAGACTGTGAGGATGATGCAGAAGCTGGCACTGCTGACGGTCAGGAGGTGCTGGTGGAAGTGAGTGACAACTCCAGGACTCCTGATCTACAACTGAGGAGGGATTCCCAGAGCTCCTCTGACCTCGAAATTCCCTCGACTCCTGATGCTGAAGCACCTCGGCCAGATAAACTGCACTGTTTATATAAGAAGCTAGCAGCAGGTGAAAGCATACTCGTGAGAAAGAAGTCTCCTGAAGACAGGTATTACTTGACATAATGAAAATAAATACCAAAATTTGTTTATAAAACCCCAAATTATTTTTCTCTTCAGTGCTGATTACTATCTGCAGCTATGCTAATTCATGCAATTTTTTCAGAAATATCTTAGTGTTAGAATTAGAAATTTGCAGCCTGTGTAACTTTATTGTTCCTTCCATGAAATACTGAGAAGTATTCTTAGGAGGGACTGTAAAAGCCTTCTGCCTCCTGAGTTTGGTTCTCCAGGACCATAAGTAGACAAAAAAGGGACCAGACAAAACTAAGGGTAGAACACTAAATGAAATTTAGTGTTTCTCTTCATTATGAGCTCTAAGAGTTTGCCTTTGATATATATGTGATCTCAGGTTTTAATAAAATACCACATTTTTAACTGTGGGGAGGAACATGACATCTTTTAGGAATGACCATGCAAACAATGCAGTAGTTGCATTTCAACTTCAATCCTGAGTTTTCACTGCAGTTATTTTTAAAAACAACTGCAGAACAGATTAAAGAATTACTGAGAAACGTTTTTTTTTTTTAAATCAAATTGTTCTTTTCAAGCAGCCTCTCTTTACACTGAGCAAGTGTTGTCACCCAATTTAACTCCTGAATGAGGTACGATACACCATTGTCTATGGTTTAAATCTAACTCATTGCAAACAACTTGTCAGCAGTTGCTCTGTGTTTTGGCTTGTTCTAAATTGTTTTTCAGAACCACTTAAAAATAACACCCTGTGGCATTTGGTTCCAAAGCTAAGTCACAGCAACAGAAGCTATCCTGTTATCCTGGACAGGTGGTTATGTTACTCAAGGCTCTTGTATTACCAAATTTCACCTCCTGCAATGTTCTGTTGACTTCACTGAGTTCAGACCTGTTTAGATTTCTTTTTTAAATCAAGACAATAGACTCTCCATGCACATGTGCCATCATAACTCTTTGCCAAAATTCTTAAACCTCCTAAAATGCAAATGTAATTCGGGTTTCTGTTAAACTGCAGTGCCTACAAAAATGCCTAAACAGCAGAAGTCATTGAAAAATCTGCAAGGTTTCCCATCTATGTGGGCTTAAGTCCCCAAGAATGAAACAGACCTTTAGTATGGCAGCTCTCCCCTCTGAGTATGTCTTCAGTCTTTCTGCTATCTTTAGCGATACGTGACTGTTAAACCAGCCAGCATTCTGCTGTTGGGAACAGTGGCAGGGCGGGGGGAGGGGAAAGAAGAAAAATTGCTATTGTTTATGTATGGTTTTAAGGATATTCAAGTCCATGTATTTCTGCACTGTCACCTTGCCTGCTCTGTTGCAAACATGGTCTATCTTTTTTTTTTTTTTTAGCAAGCTTGAGTGAGTGAAACTGCTGTTGTAACTACCTCTGAATAAAATCATACAGAGCAGAATTTCTTCTGTTGGCTTGTTTCCTTAACTGCACTATACATCCAAGTTACAGTGTGCTTAAATATACAGGAACCCAGTTCGCTTTAGACAAGTCGACGGTGTAAATTTATACCAGTTCTTAGCCATAAACTGAATAGGAAACACATGACTTCCTCATGATCGCTCTATTACCGTCCTTATAGTGCCAGAAAATGTGGGTGCAGGACAGAAGTTCCGAGGTTGCAGTCTTAAAAGCAAATTCTACTGCTACTGCTACAGCTGGTTTTGACAGGCTAAGATTATTGTTTTGTTAAGAATGACAACAACAAGAGAAAAACTAAATTTAATTTATTTTATCAAAAACTATAGGAAGATAGCAATACTAGAGATCACACATTATGAAAATGTTCCTGAGCTTACAAACTGCATATTCTAATGTACACAGTCCTAAAACATACATTAGAAATAACCAAAAGATTGACTTGAGTTGGAGATTAAATAAATAGACAATAGCTTTTCTTAGAGGTGATCTTGCAGCTTTAGTTTTGCTACCCAAAAAAAAAAAAGGTAAACCCAGCAAAAACCCAACTGGTGGCCATGATGATGCTAACAGACCACAAAGCAAAACAAAGGCAGAAGCTAGGCTGGTTTAGGCTCCTTAACAAATTGAAAACAGCTTTTTCTCCTTTTCCAATTCAGCAATTTTCAGCAATTTTCCCCCAAACTCATAAAAACAGCAAAAGGAGTTTTAAAAGTGACACAGTGTCCCATTAAGCTAATTCACTGACTGCAATCCAAATGCACTGTGAATACGTAAATATAAAATACTGTTCAAGGCTCTAAATTAGAAACTGAATACATGGATTTACTTCAAATAAATACAGAATACTGTTACCTCCCAGAACATAAATTAACGGTCCTTTATTTATCGCACAAGAGGTAACACACATATCCTTAAAGAACAGCAGTGTTATTCCAATGCTGGTGGTAACATATACTGCCTTGGGAGAGGCAGACACTGAACTCAAGTACAACTTCTATGACTTTTATCTTTGAAAATGCATTTACTTGCAATTTTTAAATCAAACTGGGCATGGACATAGATAAGACGAAAAGAGTGTCGAACCAGCCCTGTGTCCTCCTGTACAGGAGAGGCCAGAGAAACCGATTTGGTAAGGAATCCATTTCTTGCCGCAGCCACTCTCACCATCCTGTACCGACAGGCAAGGCTGCAGACTGCAGCGGATTAAGGAGCTGGAGCTTGCAGATTCCATCCACGTGGAATGCATCGCTGGATGGGGCTACATGCAAGAGAAAGCACTAATGACTTCAAATGATGCAAGATCATCTAGAGTTTGCTAACATTAAAGCTCCACATCCCACTTCAACTTTACATATTTAAAAAAAAATAAAATCATTAGAGATATGACATGATAAAAATTGACTAGATTCAGCATTTATCCAAGTGTGTGGATACAGGTGTGCCTGGTAATGTACTTTTAGATCTAAGCAAACTTTCTCCTATTCATTAAACAATATAAAGTCTCTATTTCAATGTGTATCTCTTTGTATTGCAGATTACAAAACTTACACAGCACTTTCAATGGCCCACACTCGTCACCCCAACCGTGAAACCAATTTTGGCTAGTAGCATATAAAATTTCACTTTCTGCCGAAGAGCTGGATCTTCAGTGCAAATGCAACTGTGCTTCTTAATGAACAAACAACCTGTATTATCCTTTGAAAGACTCTTTTTGGAGTGCTAGTAATTAACATGAAATTTAAGGCATTTTCTAACAAATTAAGTAAACGGTTATATGCTGGGTACTCGACTTCATTCACCTGAGCCAACAGCTGTGCACCTTATAAAGGTAACTAGCTGACCTATGATACATAGCTAGCATCCATTTACGAAGCATCCATTTATGGAGCAACATTATTCTGCCTGACCCTATCAACATTTACATGATTTGTAAGCAATATGCAAGTTTTACAAGCTTTTAATCCATGAGATTAAAGCACTTAAATCACCCCTGGAGGTGGACCTTGGCTGTAACTCCACTCATATCCTACCTCAACTGCTCTTCAGTGTTTTTGAAGCCAAGCAAAACTTAGCATACATTACAAACAGATGGAGACAACTTTAAGGTGATCAGGAAAAAAAAAAACCACAACACCAGAAGACTCTAGCAGCCGAAGAACAGTACATTTCTGAGCCTTTACATTCGAGAACATCTTACAAATGTCTACAGCGAATGGGTAAACTCACCCCTAGTCTAATTTCACTGAAGTTAACATTTTTGCAACAAGAAAAAACAGGCCTAGTATCTTAAAAGTCTGTCACTAGATAAAAAAAAGTCACAGTATGTAAAAAACTTAATCAAAACCAGTTGTTAATACAAATCAATTCCCAAGGTATTTTGCACCTAACAGATAACTGAGCATATCTCTGTAATGCATCAGCTTTGTTAGACAATGGGCTGCTCTCCCTATTCTTTTGTTATCTACTTCCAAACTGTAGCCAGTAGTTTGTTTCAGCAATGACTGCCAAATTTCTGCAATGAAAACAAACAGTGTATGTTACTACCGATAATCTGGTATTTACAAATTCTCTGTAGAACTGCAGACCTCCTATAGCATCCTAACTAAAAATCAGAACATAACAATTGGAAAAAAAAAAATCTATTTGTAAAACTTCTAAATAACATAACATCAGCTAAAAACGTTAGAGACCTTGATCTTACATCTGGAATCTCCCAAAACCAATTGCTTTACTTGCATGGAGTTCAACAGACGTTTCACAATTTGCATTCCTGTGGACCTTCATTTAGACACAGTCTGATGGCTGTCCTTAATCCTTCACCCCGGTGCCATAAACGTTATTGCTAATCTCTTGAAGTTTTTCTTTATACAACAAAAAAGCAAAAGAACTGCCAGCTATGATTTAGGATTCAAATCAAATGCCTCCAGACTTCTCAAGGTATAGAAAATACGTAACATCACTTCATCCCACTTGAAATCAGTTCCTAAAAGGCCTACGGCTGTAAGCTCACACTCAAATATTCAAATAAAGGTACATTTTAAAGAGTTTTCTTAGCATATATTTTACCGCTTCCTAAATAACAGTTCTAGAAAAATCAATTTTTAATCCCCATTATCAGTTTTGTATTTGCCTGAAACATTATATCTCTCTCTTTGGCCAATGCCATTTCAATTACCAATGTAATGCCTTGTTTTCACTGTATTTATTTACATCAGATGTAAGAATACTTGAATAGATGTGTGAAAGAAGAGTCTTCTTAAAACACATTTAAAAGAGAACAAAGTATTTGTGACTTTGGATACCCGAACTCAGTTGAGATAACCTCTGCAACACACAGCTCCGCATTTACAGACAGTTCTGATCCTCTTTCTGGATGGGCTAAGACCATCAGCAGAGTCTGAAGTCAGATCTATTGAACCTGTGACACAGATAAACACAAATAAGCAAGTTTTAAAAGACAGACTGAAACTGTGCTAGGTATTCAAACAGCTTCAAAAAGCCTTCCAACACCCCAGTTCTTAAAAGAACTGTGTGTGAAGCTATACTCAAATTCTACCGACACCCAGGCTACAACTACTTATACAACACCTAGCATACGTATCAGGATCCAAAGCTCAACACACTCGAGCCTCGTACCCTCAGGTCTGTATCCGTACTGGTCAGCCGAGACTGCAGCCTGCCTTGAACGTTAGTGTCACGGACACCACAAAAAAGAGAAGTTTTAAGGATTTAAATAAGATCAATTTGTCAGCACTTAAAGAGAGCTTCTACAAGCATGAGGTACAGCTCTGGAGTATAGGGTTGCTTCTCTGAAAACCAGTGGGTCAACAATACATCGCTGTTGTGGATAAATGGTTTGCACGCAAAGTTTGACACGCACAACACCCCTGCCAGCAAACTTCAAGAATTTTTTATTGTACTGGAAAAAAAATGAAGTCACAGAATGGTTTGGGTTGGAAGGGACCTTTAAAGACCACCTCGTCCAACCCCCAACATGGGCAGAGACGTCTTTCACTATATCAGCTTGCTCAAAGCCCCGCACAGCCTTGAACACTGAATGGAAGATCAATTGTCAAAGAATCATCAAACAGCCCAAGTCGGAAGGGACCTCAAAGGATCATCTGGTACAACCTTCTGTGGGAAAGGGAGCCTGGACGAGATTACCTAGCACCCTGTCCCATCGCATCTTGAAAACCTCCAGCGATGGGGACTCCACCACGTCCCTGGAGAGGTTGTTCCAGTGAATGATGGTTCTCACTGTACAAAATGTCTTTCTTACTTTCCAAAGAGCTGATAACATCTCGGCATAATGATCAATGTATCCAACCCAGCAAAACAATAGGGAACTTTGTCTGTCCTTCTTCTTCCTTCCTAAACATCCGCACCGTAGGACCTACATCCACAACTGAGGTCTACAGACACCAGAATCCAAAGACAAACCTATGGTGCCTTAGACCACTCAGCTGTTACAACTGCCTTTATCACTAGCAGATTACTTAGAAAGTAGTTTACCTGAAATGCCATGTAAATGCCTTTGAATAAAGGAAAGCTTTTCTAAATGGTACCCTGACCATTCTTTTGAGCCTTCTTGAGACAAATCTTCAAAATAATTTGCCTTGCCAGATGCTGCAACCACAAGCCCTTGCTGTGAGCTAGGAGCGCTGAAGGAGGTAACGCACTAGAGGTGCGCACAAAAGCTTCTGGGCGCGCTCTGTCTGCACTACACACCAATGAGTGACGTCTGTTCTGGAATCCACAGGGCTGTGTTAGGGAGATGCAGTGCCTGACCTGAAATGCTAACATCAGTCAGGCTGCAACAAAACCCACCAGTGCCCCAAACCTCCCACAAGCACAGCTGTGAAATCCTCAGACCTTTCATCTGATAGTCAAAGGTTAGCTCTTCTCCAGCCTTGATGGTTCGTGTAGAAAACAGCGCTATTCGAGGAAGACGCAAGTCAAGGTTATCAATAAACACATTGAAGACTTGAAGATTTGGATCACACTGTAAGGCAAAAATTAACACAGTTTCTGTTAAGAAAAATGCACAGTAAGTTCCACTGAAGTGTTTAAGTAAACAAAGGTCACAGGAAAGGAAGAACTGCTTCTTCTCTCAGTGACAGAAGTCTTAAGTTATCTTCTGAAATCAACAAATTACCTTCTCGAAAAATAGCGTTAAAGGAGAACACTCCTAGCTTAGAGTTGAGTCCTTTCAAGAAGGCAACCTTTACACAGTACACGGACTACACTAATATGCAACAGCCTATTAAAAAAAAAATATGGTACCTTCAAAAGGTGACAACAAAAAAGATGACAAAGCAATCAAAACTACATTCAGAGCTTAAGATTTACCTACAAAACCCACAAAAAGAATTAAAATTGAAAGGAAAGATAAGAAAAACAACCTAGTGTTTCAAACCACACACACTCACTATTCTGTATTCAGGTTTAAGCACTGCTTCTAGGCTAGAAATAATATTTTCATATTACAAATAAATTTCTATTTTCAGTTGCTAACCTGCTTGGCTTCTGAATTATCTGCTGTGGGCTGGGTGGCAGGGGGAGGATCAAGGACACTAAGGAGGAACTAGAAACCACTTTATCATTTTTTCTGGATTAAGTGTCAGAAGTCAGTAGTGACTGAGGCAGTTTGTTAAAGTCTGCACACTTTTTTGCTCTTTAACAGTAAAATATATCTCACGTTAAAGAATCAGAAGTGAAGTTAGACATTTAACTTTACATCGAAGAGTGAGAATACTTCACTGTATCTAAAACTCTTCTTCATCCTCCCTCGCAAGCCTGCATGAAATACAAACGCCATCAGCTCACAAATCTGCAGACACGAATTTACTGTATTTGTAGAATACTGACTGCATACCTCACAGACATTACATCACTAAGAAATAATAATTTTTAGTTCAGGAATGATACATAATTCCTTTACAGATGCAGTTCAGCCTTCTTGCTTTAGGTACTTCAGTTGAACAGAAAACAAAACACTACCAAAATTTCCTGTTTAAAATTTACTTTCGAGTTCTCTGGCAAGTTTGGATTTTATATGAGGAGGGAAAAAGGTATCTACAGGGGAGGAATACCAAAGAAAGCATAGGAATTTTCATTTTTTCCTCTACCAATGTTTGAAGAATGACATTTGACATAAACCCCCATCCTGCCCTGCTACAAAATACTGCATCAATTCCTATTGTCTTTGACTCTTCACTAACTCTATTAAGTACTTCTTGTGTGTTAGGTCTTTTAGTTACTTGGAAAAAAACACACCCAAACCAACCCTATTTTGGTTGTCTAGAACCAGCAGATTCAGTGACAACCCCAGTCCTACCAGATGCCCACTTCAGGCAGCATCTCATTCCCAGATTTTTGTAGGCAGTCCTACTCCGAGTAAGGCTAAATATTCCGTTCTATGTATTATGTCATCTAACTGACTGGACTATGCTGGCATTAAACAAACTGCTCCAGAAAAACTGTGAATATGGTAAGAAAATATTTACAGCAGGAAAAGATATTTCTGGCACAATTAGGATAATTCTCCAAATTCTTAGTATACAAAACAAGGTCTTACGCTGTGATTCACAAAGTGGGACACATTTCCATATCGAGCTGCATCTACTGTAAACTCATCTGAGTCATAGTCCAAATCAAACAAGTATGTATTTCCCTGGTTGTCATAGAGCTGGCCTCGTCTCTCTGCTTCCTCACTTGTAATCACCTAAAAAAAGAGAAAAAAAGAAACCTGCATCATATTATTAACTATTACTAAATTAAAACAAAAATCACAATCAAATTAGAAAAAAAACTTTACTTAGTAAAAAATACCACATTCGCTTTGTGATGTCAAAATAGCATTCCATCTCTAATGAATAAAGCATACATACATAGAGCTAAGCTTGTTAGTAACTGAGGCTTCTCTGGATGTCATTTGTCTAGAGCACAGCACTATCTTGTCTCAGGAAAAAAAATACCAGCACCTTCTGTTAAGAGTTTTGATGATAACAGATACAATCAATTGTTTATACCTGAAGTTTCCATACACGCAATTTTTTCATTACACTCAGAAACCCTTGTTTACTTCACGTAAAATAAAGTTTCAACTTTCTCCCTTTGCACAGACGAAGATCAACAGGTATCAGTCTTTACAACCCAGCCACATTTACAGTCCAGTACTCATCTCCTCCCTTCCCTAGAAGCATCTCTGCCTGCTATTTTTGACTGCAATGAGAGATCCTATTCATGACAGCTTTGACAGACACATCACTTCACAAAGCTGAATCTATGCAATTAGGTTAGCATGTATCAGCACAAGGTAGAAATCCAGAAACCCCCCAAAGGAAGAGAAGAACTACAGTCACTTTTGACAGAACCAACAGCTTAAACAACTTCATCTGCAGACTGTTAAATGTATTCTGTTGTGCAGACTCAGCAATTACAATTTGGCAGCAAGACAGATATGAAATGTGGTGGAATTGGACAATAAAACCCTCTCAAATCTTTCTGACAGATCAGATTTGAGAACTTATTCAGCAGTAGGGAATAAGTAAATTCAGGTGAGAGGGCAAATACACACTCTTTCCTTTAAGCAACAAAATTACATCATCATCTTTCTGTATCAAACCCTCAACAGAGATATTTTGAGTGACCGACCTCTTGTACACTTACAAGAAAGGTATGTAGTTAGAAGACTGAAAGGTACGAACATGAGAAGTTAGAAGATTTGGGGAGGAAGGATGGAGGAAATACAACAAAGACCATAAACATCTGTACAAAGAGACAGAAGGAATTATTTTCAGTCAACTTAGTAGCAAGGCAAATTTGTGGCAGAAATACACAACAGACTGGATCGAGAGGCCGTCAGGAACTACTGATGTAAAGAGCCCTGAAGCAGAGCAGAGGCTGAACCAGATAAACACAGGGAAATACAAAATCTCAAGAGTAACTCACGGTCTGTATTTTATAACACGAGAGTTCTGTCTGAAATAGTATGAGATTGAGTAAACAGATAATGTCCACACTGCAAGTCTTATTCCTGATGTTAATCAAAAGTAATAAATATGTTTGGAAATACTACCTTAAAAGTTCAGACAAAACAGAAAAGGGACTGACAGACTGGGTGGGGAGTTCAGTAACAACTGTGCCTGGGGAACAGCAAAAACTACAATAATAAAGATGATCGGGGAAGAATGAAGAATACGACTGCCGTGAAAGAAAAGAAGGACTTGCCTTTAGAAATACTAGTAGGGCATATTTCTAAAATAACTGTTTAGTGACACACAGGGTAAGTATTCTCTTTCCATTCAACCTTTTACAATTGCTCTGGAATACAGGACGTTCTGGACAATATATTTTTTCTGTCATCTAGAATGTCTATCATATTCCTCTACTCAAAAGCAGACTTATCTATTATATAGTAGAAGTCAAGAAATGTTAAAACTGAGAGAAAGCTCATCAAGATTTTCTCCAACATTTCCCTTATTGTAAATAATTCATCTATATGAGATAAATACATACCTCTCCAACATACTCCATCACAAAACTGTTGGTTTTAATTTTCTGGAGGGTTTTTACTCCCCAACCACGGCCATTGTTAGTTCTGAAGATGCAAAGAGAATACGGTGTACCTTTCTGTACTATCCTATTGGGGCAGTCAGGCCCACACCTACAAAATGAATTGCATTCATAGATGGGCAAGCCAGGCTGGATTTTCAACTTCTTTTGTTTATTGTAAGCCAAAATAAATCCAGCCTCCTTTGGACAGCACTTCTCAGCAGGGCAGTCAGTGCATTCACAGCCAGTCGTTATTCCATTTATTACGTTTATTCCCGGAGCAGGTTTATACTCATTAATGTAGTAGAAGTCTAAAGGAGGGCCTTCAAGATCCACAGTGTTTTCTACCAGAATCATTGCTTTATGATTCTTTTTCCTGTTGAGTTCTTCTTTCCATCTCTGCAGAGCTATTCTTTGCTTAGCCTTCTTTACAATGTAATCTGCAACCGCAGGTCTCAAAGCTTTAACATGGTTTCTCACTTTCAGTGCTTTGCCTTCTCTCACCCGAGACAAGTATTCATTCTTGTCACTAAGAAAGTTTTGAAGAAGCAATGGGCATTTCAGATTTTTCTGAGGTTCCCAAGTATTTGAAGATTCTGGCCATCCTTTCCATTTCACAAGATAGTATTCTGTGCCCTTGAAATACAGAAACAGATACAGATTTAGCCACATTTCATTTTGCTGAAATCCAGCATCACAGAGTACACAGACAAACACAAAAGAGCTCTGGAGTTAGGAAACAGCATACAGTGCAGAAGGTCTTGATGTCCCCATAACAATTAGAATTGGGGAGAAAGAGAAAAATCAAGTTTTCTGTTTCCAAATTAATGTATAGCACAATTTTGGATACTTTACATATCATCTCTGGGGGCAAAGAAATAAAGAGTTGGGATGAACTCTGATCGCTAACGTTATACCTGGAGGAGGCTAGTTTGTTAAAGCCGTTAAGTAAGTTATACTAACTAGTTGCATGACTCATATGCACAAGCAGAATGTAGTCGTATCACATACGGAACAAAAAAAATAATTCTAAACTTACTGAAAAAATCTCTAAGAACCACTATTTGTCATTTCAACTATCCTCCCAAAGGAGTCATCCATTCAAAACACATAACATTGTATTTATAATCAAGAAGCATACATTTTGTACTTATTTTAAAAAGGCCAAATAACTGTAACAAGGCCAAATCCTGAGACTGAATTTCACTGGCACGATCAAGCCGTAGGAATCCAGTTGCAGCACCTGGCCCTAACTCTTCATCAAACAGACTACAACAGTCAAGAGAGAAATATAGACTGTTACCTGCAAATAAAGGAGAAGCGTAATACATACCAAGCTACAACCTAAAAGCATCAGCATTTTGCTTAACTTCTAGATACACAAAGGTGAAACATTTCATATTCTAACATCTCTGTAATTTCAGAAAAAGACCTTTCTTCAACATACCGAAAGCAGTCGTTATACCGCTTTCTGTTTACAGTTCGAAGTTTAAAAGATACTTCATTCGACGTCAGCAAGAGCTTTGTCCTCACAGCCTGCTACTTTATATTATCAGCAAAACTACCTTTGGCTCGCTTCCAAATTTCAGCTGAAAGAGTGATCAAATTGGTCTGTGTTTCTCTTACCTCTTCTACCTTGTAGTCACACAAATATTCCACCTCATAACTCTTTAGATTCCTGTTGGTGATTCCAATGGATTTACATCTGAGATTTTCCTTCCTACATAATTCTTGGAGGGTCTCAAGTGAAGCTAGACATGGCACATACCAAGCTACAATAAGAAAATTGGTAAAGAATCCTATTTAATGTCTCAGCTAAATTGAAATCATTACGCCTTATCCCAAAGTCCCCACATTATCATTTGTGATAGCAGTCCACGAGTCTCTTGTACAACTACAGCATCTCATGGAGTCAAACTCAACCCTTCTCTAACGGGTAACGTGAAACACGTCAATGACTCCCTCCCTGCACCTTTATTCTGTACAGTACGTACAGTTATAAACAGGAGGGCAGGGACTTCCACAGGTGAAAGCTGCACTAAGAACCGAATTATTTTCCTACAATTAACAGCATCCCGTAAACGACCTACGGCGACAAGGAAACCTCCGTTCTTCAGTAAAACCGCCAAGTATCTGTAGTTAGTCAAGCGGAATCGAGCACTTGCGATGCAGCCATGGTGACTGGACCAGCAAAGAAAGATCCACAGCGCTCTTCCAGAAGGATCGCGGGTGCCTCGTCAGCCAGGCGGAGTTAAAGGGACGCGAGGCTCCGCAGAGCGGCACGGCAAAAGCACCGGCTCCCGCCGCCGCCCGGGACGCGCCGCCGCCGTGCGGACGGGGGCGGGACCGAGTCCGAGCGGGAGCCGCGCGCTGCGATGCGGCGAGGGCTGCGCCCCCCTCCCGCGGCTCTCCTGCCTCGGCCCCCGCCCGGTTCGAAGGGCCGCCCCCGAGGAGCTCGCCTCCGGGGCGCACCGCCAGAAGCCGGAGCAGGCGGGGAGGGGGCGGCGGACGCCTTTCCCGCCGCCGCCGCCCCGGGCCCCCAGCGCCTCTCCCTGCCCCCCTCAGTGTTCACCTCAGGCGCCTCCCCCCTACGGCCTCTCCCGGGCGGCCGGCAGATCACCCACGAGGGTGCGGGCAGGGGCCCCCGCCGCGGCCGGGGGGGTTCTGAGATCGGCGGCGGGGGGCGGCAGCGGTCCAAGCGGAGTCGGGCGAGAGGGGCCGGCAGCGGCTCCCCTACCGCCGAGCGCGGACGGGAGGCCTCCCCGCGCCCTCCCTCTCGGCCTACCCGGCGCAAGCAAAAGGGAGGGAGAGCCCGAGCGCGGCGCTCCGGGCGGCTCCCGCCCCTGCCCCTGCCCCTGCCACGGCCCGAGTCGCCGCCGCCGCCGCCGCTACCTCACCTCCTCGCCAGCCCTCCATCTTGGGGGGGGAGCCGTGCTCGCGGCCGCAGGCGCCAGCCGCGGCTCCAGGCCCGCGCGGCTCCGCCCCCTTCCGGAAGGGGGCGGAGGGGAGAGCGCGGCGCCGGCGCGCGCACGCGGCTCCGCCTCCGCGCGCAGGCGAAGGGTTTTGGCGGCAACGGCGGCTGCGGAGGGGCCGCTCGGGGAGCGGGGTCTCCTCGGCCGGGGCAGGGCCGCGGGGGGGCTGTGAGGAGAGAGAAGCGAGGCGGAACTCAGAGCGGCGTCTCTTTGTTCTTTCGCAGCCCCGGCCGAGGCGCCCGGGGCGGGGGAGCCCTGCCGGCTACAGCGCCGACCGCGAGCAGCAGCGAGAAGCGGCTCAGCCGCTCCTAAGAACAGTCGCGCTCCCCCGAGGCGTCCCCTGTTAACGCCGCCTCCAGGGTAGCCCCGGGCCCCGTGACCCAGCACAAGACATCCCTAAAGATGTCTGGCCGCTGGCCAGCGCTCCAGCCTCTTCACTTGTATTTGTACGGGCTGTGGGACTCCGCCGCCCCCGCAGACCCAGACTTTGGGTTTTCTAAGGCCCCTTTTAGGAGTTTTCACACAGGAACGGGTCAACTATTTCCTTATTTTCCAGAGACCAAAAAGACCCAGGGATGGGGGGGCAGAACCTCCCCCCAACTTCGTCCGCTCAAGGAAGCCTCACGAGTTCAAACTGCTGGTAAGCCACACAACATGGACGCTTGTTTGGAACGTGGTAATATTTATATCTATGCTGCGCAGTATCTACTGCTTTTGTGAGGCAGGAAGAATAGAGAAATACACGTTCTGCAAACAAGACAATTTGGGAAGCCTGTAAAAAAACAGGTAATTTGACACAGCTCTCTTCAAATCCAGACAACATCCCTTGCTCTACTTTCCGTCTCCCATTCTGAGGCTCTACCGTGTCACTTTGAATGTTTTACAAGATAATACCTTTCCCTCGGGGCTGAACTGTTGCCCCTCAGCTGCACATTAAATCCTGTAACTAAACTTATCTGCTCTGTCTCCTTATTACTCCCCTACCTGAAATGGAAAAAGCTGCCAGCTTATATACAAATATATGATGACATACAGATTAGAACAGTGCCACACAGAACAGAGGATGCTAGGATCTGCATAAAAAATGTGTTTTATTAATAACACATAAATAAGCACATATAACCCTTAACACACATTTCTCAGGTAACACCACAAAACCATCTTACAGTAACGCCAGGAAAAAAAAAAAATCCCGTTCAAGAGGCCAGCGCAAATGGGCATCACCTCCAGGGCTTCAGGCAACATCAGGACCACAGGGTTTCAGTACAATTTGGTACAGTTATTAGAGTGGATTTTCACCAGTCTAGCTCTTGCTGATTCAATGCCATGCTGTTTGAAGTCACAGATACACTAGTTGAATGACTTGATTAGTCCAAGGAAAAAATCTTTAGACTGTAATACGCTTGTTGCTGAACCACAGGCATGAGGATTCACCCTTTCCATTTTTTAAATCAAGTGCTGATAATTCAATGCTCTGCTGTCTGCATGTCTTGATTAATGTTTTCACCACACTTTCCACTCGAAACAGACTTGGTGGCAAACTGATATTTTATTTCAGTTTATTACAGTCCTCTAAGAATCATTAAAGACATCTCAGAGAGAGTCACCCCTTTGGCAGAAAAGCCAACAAGAGACAAAAATCAACTTAGAAAAATGTTGTCTTTCCAAAGAGACTATGATGCCACTTCAACAGTGATGATTTCACACTTTCCGGTATCTTGATCTGTGCAGGTAACATGCAAGGACCCATCCCTAGATAAAAGAGAAAGGTATGTTTCTGACTATCTCAACTCAACACTTAGTATGTTAATGCATGTTCCAGAGAGGATAAACAATAGTCTTCATGCAGATGAAATGAAGAAAGATTACCATCAAAATATCCAGGGAAGAGCATGCTTCAACATAGATGAAATTGATTTATGCAATTAACTTTAGTTCCATTGAGTATTTAGATATGTACTTCTTGCTCTCCATTAAAGCATGTATCTTCCCTACATATGGTGGAACAGATTCAGGAACATGATTAAATATTGTAACTAAGTTAATTTAGCACAGGTTTATAAAGAGAATATGCAGTAATATTATTCAAAATATTTATCTTGAGAACTCTGAGTAACAGCAACCAACAGATAAGCACATCTTCTCAAAGCACAAGAACTTGACTTTTAAAAAAGTAGTCGTCGTCTTTAAAGACCAAGGATCTCCTTCAAGGAGGAAAACCTTAATTTTCAAAATCCAAGAATTAGACACAATATTGAATCCTACTTCATCTACACATATAACAGTCACACATAATATTTAGATAGAAATAGATGTGTTCTAGTGAACTTTCCCTACTCTCTCTTTCATCTAAAGATTACTAAAACCCCTTTTAAAATAATGCAGGTTTTCTGCACTACACAGTTGCATATATAACCCCTAAGATGTTTTTCTTGTCAATGCTAAGTGCAAATCTCTGTATGACTAACAAGGTATTTTAGGTGAAGTCTACTAATAGAGCATTAATACACCCGATAGTTAACATAAGAAAATGAAGTATTGTGAACTCAAATAGCACGTCGGGATTTTGTTTTTCAGCAACATCTAGACAAGTTTCATATTATTTAGAAAAGCATGAACTTCAGGACAGTCCTCAGAAGACAAACATACTTTGACTACTTAGAATTCCACCTTCCGATATCTTTATAAACTATTTAGACTATTTCAAATGAGCCCAAGCCCTCCTATTAAGACCTAAGAAAGAGAAATTTCAATATCATGTCATCCCCATTCCCCACTCCGCCACAAGATACTTCATATTTTCACCATAATAAACATTTACATTTGTAAAATGTATTTACAAAGCCTGATTTCCTGTGGCATTGTTTCTCATGCTTAACAAGCCTGTCTCTCAAAGGACAGAGCCACAGGTTTTCATCACAAATGCTGCATGTGAGAAGTCCTTCATGGATTCCTTAGCAACTAATACAGATTCTACTTGAGTTTTTCCTAAGAGTGTGGGCATTCAGCAGAATTCCCTGACCCCTTCCACAGGAAATTTGAGATCCTGACTGCTCTCAAGCAGGCTTAAACTGATCAACAGCTCAAAAGTTGCTAAAAATCATCTATACAACTGTGCTAAGTTTTATTTCTTTAGGAATCAAACAATGAAAACACAGAAGGTACTGCATAAAAAACCAAATTCCTACCGAATTTACCCCTGCTAGGACACAGCCCTGTCAGCTGAAATTTCTCAACACAAAATTAAATATTGTGTAACAGGAGAAAAGACTCCTTGTCAGATGTATGACATAGCAAGTTAAACAGCAGAACAATAAATATTTTGGGTACCTTTTCATAGTGAGTACAGTTAGTATATCATGTAGGCCATCCTCCTTTTTATCTAAATCCTGGAGTACAATCTATTAGAAAAAAAACCAGAGATGTTAAAAGTTCTCTAAATCCTTGCACAGCAGTTTAGTGGAAGTGACGCAATAGCTAAGATGTGCAATTCGTTCTGTTTAGCATCTCATATTAATAATTCAACACCAAAGCACGCCCTAGTGGACTTCATTCACCTGTAGTGCAAATCTATGCATTTTTAGCTATTTGCACACTGTTTCAGTGATTTTGTTTCAGGGTCTATCACTAAGATCGCTGGAGTACCTACAACTCCCACAGACTATGGTAAGAGCTCAGCATGTTCCTTTACTTAGGACCAGCTCTGTAACTATTAGGTAACATCCTTTCCCTATCTCCTTAAAGATCTTTGAGCAGGACCAAGGTGGAATAACAATTTTCTCAAGTATTCCATCCATTTTAGCCACATCTGTCCCCTCCCTGATGCTTTAAGTGCACCAAAGCAAAGGTAAGCACATCATCACTGTTTCAAACAAGCTGTGTTCTCTCAGTAGGTTGACTCCCAAGTAATACCTTTATATCGGGTGAGGATTTAATCATATCATCTTACCACTGTGAAAAATCAAATGTGGTATTTAATAACAAGATCCTGTCCAATCTAGGAAGATCAAAAAGTAATCAACAGTACATACACTAGCTACATCATTACCTCCAGCAGTTTTATTTCTAAAATGTTGGGGATCTGTGTGCTACTGGTTATGATCTCCCATCCCAGGTCAGGTTACTACGGTAGTGCCAAATGTCAAACCCAGCCAGCCATTCAGAAATTCAAAAGGCAAACTTCAATTTCTTTAAGAAGCGCTTCAACGCTTCGTAACACATTTATAGAAGAATGCTTAAAGACCATTTCCAAAGAGATGCATGTAATTCTAATCTTGTAACAAGAAGTTTTGGTAGGGGTGGGATTGGTTTTGGCTTTAATTTTTTTTTTTCTTCCCCCAGATCCATTTGATTTCCAAGTGCATATGAATGTGTACACACTCACCTGTGCAAATTTATCTTCTTCATTCATGGGACTTTTCCCCAACGACTCATATAGTTCAAGGCACACAGAAGAAGTGTTTCCAGGAGCATGCAGGGTGTGCTGCCTTCGAGCTGGTAATGGTGTCCCTGATGGAAATAGCACTGTGAATTTGTCAGCCCCTGACTCGTCTACTCCCTTTAAAAAGAAAAAAAAAGTTCATGCCTTTCTCTAAGTATTTTAGTGAGCTGGAAGTGTTACAACAGTGCTCCATGAGAAAAGAAATCCGAGATTCATTCTCTCTGCCACATTTACCATCACAGCAAATAAAAAAAAAAACCCAACAAAAAAACCCAAAAAACCCCCAAGACGACGTCCCTATAAATGAAAAAGTCCACCTATTACAACATAGCAAAGACACAATCTATCTCGCCTTAAAATCACACAGTTTTTCCTGTCAATTTTTTTTGTCAATAAACTTAAGTTACCACTTACTGCTGATCTACAGCCAATCTGTAAAACTAGTAATAAAACAATACTGTTTCTCTAACATCAATCATGCATAAGAAGTGCTGTATATTCATTGCAGTAAAATTTTCTAAGTTAAATAATTTTAGCCATACCTTAAGAAGAATATCTTTGGCGGAACACTCAATAAAGAGTGCTTCTTCTTCTAACAAAGGATTCTCTTTCCCCAGCAGAATTCCTGCCTCTATGGCTGCACCAATGGGAATAACTTCATCTGGAGGAATTGAATTCAGTAATTCCACAGTTGGGAAAATGTCTTTGATCAGCTGCTGTAGCTTTGGGATTCGAGCAGACCCACCACACAGAACCACCTGGAAAACATGTCTTAATGATTTCAAATCTTTCTTCTGACAGGTAAAACAGACAGGTCACAACCTGCAATACAGAAATGCAAATTGCTCTGGGATATTTTATCATCTGTAATTGTTGAAATAAAAATTGATGCCGTCTTTGCTTGACTTCTGTTACTTTTGTATTTGAAATTCAAGGAAACAGCTTGCAAGTTTGAAATGGTATCCTGAATAAGTGTTTCTTATAGTAAGCATCAGCTAGATGAAGTAACATTTTAAAAATTGAGGAATTCGTCACAAAATAACGTCAGGTTGGAAGGAATCTCCCGAGGTCATCTAGTCCAACCTCCTGTCCAGAACAGGTCCAGTTTTAACAGGCTGCTCAGGACCTTATCTCCAAGGATATAGATCCCACAGACTCTGTGGGCCTTTGTTTCAGTGTTTGATCACCCTCACACTACAAATTCTTTTCTTGGCATCTAAAATTTCCCCATGTTGTAACTTGTGCTGCTCACCCTTCCGTCATGCAACTATAGGAAGGAGTAAGTCAGGTTTTGTCTCATGTATGCCTTCCCGTCAGGTAACTGTAGGCAGCACTAGTCTCCCCTGAGCCTTCTCTTCTTACAGGTGAGCAAACCCAGAGCGGCTCCAGTAGGTCAGTGCCCTTCATCTCCCATGAAGCCCCAAAATGATGAGATTGTATCTGGGCACTCTGTCAAGGTGCCAAAGAGGGAAACAAACATTATCCTACACCCTTGCTATTACAGCCCAGCATGCAATCGGCATTCTTTGCTGCAGGACCATGCTGCTGACTGCTATTAAACTTACTGTCTCTTTAGAACCCCCACGTCTTTTCCTGCAAAGCTGCTTTCTAGCAACTGCTAGCCTGTCCTGCTGCACAGGATTATTCCATCCCAGACTCTACATTTGCCTTTGTTGATCTTCGTGATGTTCTTCTCCGTTGGACTAGATGATCACTGTAGGTCCCTTCCAACTGAAATATTCTATTGTATTACATAAATTTCTCTCACCTTTTTGAACCTCTCTGAATAGCAGACTTGACCTACAGTGGTATTGATTGCTCCCCTCATTTTGGTACTGTCTGCAAACTTGCTGAGAGCACATGCTACCCCATCATCCGTGTTATTAATAGAGACATTAAAGAGTATTAGCCCCAGCATCAAATCCTGAGGAATGTCATTGACAACCAGCTGTCACTTACTCAAGAAAAAAACCCTTAAAACCCTTCTCTTACTACAGTAACTTTGTTGGGATCAACCACATCTGGAAACAAAGATAATTCCCACTTTTCTTCATGTAAAACATAACTTAAGAGTTGTAAATTAGGTTCATTTATTTTTACATTTGAAGTGCCCCTGCCGTCCCCCAAAAAAGCATTAAGGCCTGAGAGGACAGCACATTGGGCCACTTAAAAAATGCTGCCACTCAAAACCAAAAGACACTCCCTGAACAATGGCCTAGGATACTTCATTATCCCACCAGTGAAACTCAGATGTGACACAGCAAACACTAATGAAGAGTCTGAAATAGCATCAAGTATCATTAAAAGTACCAGCTAACTTTTGCTGCAGAAGTTATGTGCCAATTCCACCAGCAATAAATGCAGCACTATTTGCCACACACAGGTGCACAGGGGTTGAGATAAAGTTACTCTCTCATATCAAAAAAAGGCATTGGAATGAAACTACTAATGTTTCTTACTTTATTCACCATCTTTGGCATTAAAACACTCTACGGTTTGGCATCTAACATGTTCCTAAGTTTTTTAAGCTAACAAGGAAGAACAGAGGCATCAAGTAGACACCAAGTGATTTGTTCAACTCATAAGACAAAAAAAAAGTCAAAACTCGGGCTTTCTTCAGAAGTATCAGCAAACTCTAGCCAAAGATCAGTGAAGCAGAAGAAAGTCTATGCTCTAAACTTAAAGAAGGTACTCCTCACCTCTACCAAGAGTCAAATTAACACACCAAATGGAGACAAATCCTCTAGCATTTACTCAATATGCAGCAGTAAAAACACATTGGTGTCTCTGACTCTACCTTACACTTAACTTCAAGTAACTGAAATCAAAGCAAAGACAGGAGTTCTAAAGACCTTGAGTCTACATACTTTGTTGGATCTGAGCCAAAAATGCTTAAACACATAATGAAATAATCTCAGTCTGCAAAAAAAACAGGCCCCATAAATATTCTTCTTGTGGTATAAAGCATGCTACAGACAAATGATTTCTATTATTACCTTATTGATATCATCTGCTGTAAATCCAACTTGCTGCAAGAGCTTTTTAATTGCTTCTACACATTTACTAAAAAGTGAAGAACAGATAAGTTCAAACCTGGCCCTAGAAGGAAGAAGAAGAAAGAAAAAAAAAAAAACAACCATCAAGAAGTGTCATCTCATCCATGAGAGACAAACACCTGAAATGGAAGAATAATCATTTTTAGAATATACTTCGGTTCTCTAGCTTTACCTGGTACTAAGGGATTTTTTTTTTTAATCTTATTTCACAATTATTAAACTTAACGAAATTATTTTTGTTTGGTTGTGAAAATATCTGTGCTATTGATTCCATCATTAACACCTACATGGAATGCACATTCATTCTTCTTCAGTGTACTCTAGAGAAAAAACAGTATTGTTGTCTTGACTCATATGTGAAAAAAAGAAGCAAAAATCCTGGAACTGCTTCATCATCTTTAAAATGGAGACACTGAAACGAAAAAGTCTTCGAAAAACTCTCTAAGACTCAGTTTAGAGTTTTAGAAAGCAGGTATCCTTTATTGCAGCGCTGGACACACAGGGGATCGCTCCGCCTAGTGTGCGTGCCAAATCTCTTCACCATAGAAGTTATATACAGTTAGAGTATACATATTCATTACGTTTCCCGGAATTCATTAACATACACAAAAGTCTCAGTCTTCACACATACTTAGTTCTAGCTCCTGGCTTAAGTAGCATAATTCTCACTAGCACCACCCTCTTATCTTAAGATACAAGGTTGGCCTCCTTATCTAGAATACTAAGTTTCAAGGCTGCACGCAGGAAGTAGGTACTCAAGCAAACTGAAAAACAAACTTGTGCTTGCTTCAGGCTCCTTCAAGCCTGAAGAGGAAGTTTTACTCTGTACAAATACAGCCAGTCAAATTCTGCAACACTAGTCCACAGGACTAGCATCCTCATCCAAAACTGAGCCAAACAAGTTATACAGCAATGCTTCTCACACTTGCAAACATACCGTGCCTTATTTCACCAGATCCAACTGCTGCAGCAGTGGATGCACAGTTCTGGAATTAAAAAGTCCATTTCTAAAGCTGCTGCTGACTGAAAGAGCAATCAAAGTTAGCTAAAGATCTCAATAAGAGATCATTCCAAGAGAGAAAAGACTTCAAGTAGGACACAGCAGTACGAACAAAAAGACAGAAAACATCCTTCTACTCCAGCTGTTAAATAGAGGCTTCCATGACTCCTATCATTCTGGAGCTCATTTAGATGAAAGAATCCAGAAGTCTTCCTTTCTTTAAGGAAAAACCAACAACAACAAAAAACAGTAATGGGAGAAACCCTCTCTGACCTTGAGTAATTACAGTATCTATTCCCCTTTCATCAACGACCAGACTCCAAAGATGGGGTCTCCCTGTGCCTTTTTCACACTTTATTTTCTAACCATTAGTGCAACATTGTTAGTGTTACTACCCTAACTACTACAGATCGCATCATAACAGAACCATCAACATGAAACAAAGCTGAAAGCAAGCAAGTTGGTCTCCTATCTTACTTCCATTTCTAAAATTAATGCCACAAAAAAAAAAATTCTCAAAGCCTACTGAACATCCTAAATACCACCTAGAAATATTTCAAGCATAGTTTTATATAAAAGCAATAGCTTCAACATTTGTTTTACCTGGACACGTTACAATCAAAATCCAATCCATCATACAATGAATCTACAAAACAGTTTGCACTTCCCAGGGTTGATAACGAGTGCTTTGCAATATCAGCGCTGTTCATTAACTTCATCATGGCTCTAGGATTTCCTCTAATATCATGTTTACAAGACCTACATTTAAAAAAAAAGAGATATCAGTTTAGAAAGGCAGGCAATTGAGCGATAACGCTAACTTTCTGAAAGGAAAAATAGGTTAAAGCTACTGAACTTTTTTCTGTAGACATTTTAGTACTACCTACAATGCCACTATTGAAAGCTCGCAAAGAATAGAAGTGTCTATTTCAATTTCAGCTGAAGAACACCGTGTAGAGGCACCCTGAACTCAGGCATTAGTGTTTATCATAGAGATTTAAGTCTTTCTGAACAGTTTCTCAGCTGAACAAATCCTGTAAGTGACTGCAAGGAACAGCAAGAAAAGGCCTGCAAGTTAACTAACTTTAACCACAGATTAAGAAGAAATAGAACACCGAGCATTAGACATGTCAACAGAATAGTATGTTTCATCCAAAAAGTCTCCTCCTGTGATAGTACACAACTGACCCCCTCAAGATCGCTAGAGCTGATGGTAATGCATTTGTTCATTTTTGCTCATCACAGGGTGACATGCCATACAGACTTCAGTCTGATGACCCAAGCCCGCCACGGTCCTTCATGCCAACAAGAAAACCAAACCCCACACAGGTGAATTCCCTGCCACCCCAGAACCTTGTGACTGAAAGGATGTAAGCAGCGTGTAGTCACGTACATCCCTCAAAACACAGAACAGTTCATAGCTGAGCCCTTACAGTTCAACAGTGACTTCAGGCAACATCTACCCAAACCAAGTATTTCCCAGCCTTCCTCCTTGGCCCCCAACAAGAACAACGGACCGTTCTTTTTATATCTTTGAGCCACTTCACTCAGACTGCTAGATCTGATAACCTAATATGATTTTTTTTTTTTGAAAGCAAGCATCAGATAACGAAGTTCCTGTCCTAACAGCAACATGCTTGGAATTCAAAACCTACCTCTGAAATTCAGAAGCTAAGTGTTGTGCTAGAGCTTCTGTGAAGCAAACTCCACCAATGCTGTCGTCTGTGTTTGTAGCAAGCACACGATATATTCCACTGTTCACTTCTATGACTGTGATAGAAAGTGATGTTCCACCAAGTTTATAAACCAACACATTGCTGCCATGGTTTAAAAAAAAAAAAAAAAGTATTAATAAGCCATCTAAAATTATATTTACTTTGACACACTTTCTAAAAAGAATACCACCATATAACGTATTGTAGGTTTTGATCAGTTTTGTCAAGGGCGTTTGATTTGGGGTGTTCGCATTTAATGCATCTTAGTACCAACGACTACTTGGCAATGTTCCCTAAAGAACAAAATTTCGTACAGTGAGAGTAGCCAACGTTTTTCCTACAACACCACTGAGAATTGAACATTACATTCAAGATTATACGCGAGAGTTATATGAGAAGGGTAAAAAATATCAACCAAGAAGAAAAGACACCTGTTTGCACTGACAGCAGTCTTTGCTATTTTGAAAATCTTGTGAATTATTTGATTATTCATAAGGGAAACCCACTGCACCTTCTGAACCAGCTTTAGCTCTTCTACCATACATAAAATGACCCCGTCTCCCACAATTAAAAACCAGCTATGCCAAAATCTGTTTCAGAAGAGATGCATTTTTCTTCAAGCCAATCAGCTCAGTAAAGAGCAAGACAGAATCTGGGGATAAATCTTTAAAGACAATTCTAAAAAACTAAAAACCAGAACAAAGGAATTTAAAACACTACGGATTTACAACTTCTAAATTGTTATTGGCTTTATTGAGAGAAAAAAGAAAAACAAGCCTCAAATCATTAATTTTGTATTGACTGCTAAGGCAACACAGCATTCCCTCATTTAAGATTTCTCAGGATTTAAGTACAGCAGCTTAAATTTAAGAAGTAAAATACTAGGATTTTACCTTTTCCCAGTGGGTGAATCTTGGCCAATTCCATACGCCAGGAGAGCTGCAGACGGCTCATGAATTAATCTCATAACATTAAATCCAGCAGCTGCAGCTGCTTCCCTGTGATAAGGCATAACAGCATTTCATTTTACTTTAATGATTTCACTAGTCACGCACGCTATTAAGTTTCATCTGAACCACATATGTCACCAACTCAGAACTTGGTTACAGCATGGTATCAATAAAGCAAAGTGACTGGAAAAGAAAGGTATCAAGAAGTTCAGTTGCTACTGTGTTCTTCAGGCAGTTGGATCTGCCGTGTGCTTATTGTCAAAGAAAACAATTGATGTATCAGTCTACATATCCCGTAAAAAATAGCAAAGCCCCCTCAACTACAAGATGAAAAACCCCACCCTCAATCAAATTTGCTAACTTATCTTCAGGTGTGGTATTAAAAGTTCTTGGCATATTACTTCAACAGATACCATGCTAGGAAAATTGCTTTTACTTCCAAATCAAGTTACCACACCTCACTTCTAACATTTTCTTTACATGTTTTCTTGAAACTTCAGTAACCCTGGGACTGCCCTACAAGTCATTTCCTCCACTTTGAAGTTATTTTGAAACTTGTATGCCAAAGCAATAGAATGTTTCATTATACATACTGCAAATACCCAGCTCACTAATATCTTATGAGCAACTTAGTGTGCTTTAAGTATTTCATGACAGTTCAACATAAGGGCTTCTACATACCAGAAAGTAAAAACAGATGTTGCTAGTTATGCAAAGCTTTGTCTATTTATGTCTTCATACGGAAGAACTTTTACAGCTAACTTCCAAGAACTTCCAAGTAGAATACTGGTATGTATTCCGTATCTGCTCTCTGATAAATAATCCTCAGTGAAGTCATGTAATGCCATTTGGTTTGGTAAGTATTGTTGTATGAAGGGTTGGGAAATGGGAAAATGAAAGAGGGCTGAGAAACTATTTGCATTTCAAAGCGAACACTGAAGATCCGCTAGAAATAACACATCGGAAATGACATTCTATCCTTGATGATACCAAAATTCCCTCTCACTTCAGTTGATTCAGAATTTCATTTTGGTTACAACAGTGAATTCCATGAAAGGTTTCTACAATCAGGATTTTTATCTCCTACTTTCACATTTTTCCAATTCAAATAGCATCCCAATGTCTTGACTGACAGTTGCAAGCTGAAGTCCAGCAGAATTCCCATTGCTGATCTGCCAGCCAGTCTGCTTTAGGCATATTAAATAACAGAAAAATCTTAATCCTCTTACCCAAGGGCATTTTTCTGATTCTCTCCAAAATCAAATGGTACAGTGATAACAACGTCATTTACATCTGAACCCAATGCAGACTGAGCAGTTTCTGTTTATAAATATAGGGAGAACATGTTGATTAAAAGCAAAAAAACCAATATACCACATCTTAAAAATATGAGGACAGTTTAAAAAACTAAAATATGTTGTAATTTTACTTATTGTATACCTTTCATTTTACTGAAGATTAGTTTTGCCACATCTTCTGGGTTAATAAATTTATTATCTATTTCATATTGAAGTTTTCCATTCTTCTCAATTATCTGTAAGCAAAACCAACATACCTTTGTCAGATACGTAATGTGGTCATTAAGAAAAAGTAATGTTTAATTTAGTTTCTGTTCAAAGTAAAAACCACTGGACTGTGTTAATACTTTCTGCGTTAGTTACAAGAGAATAAATGCTTCCAAGATGCTTATCAAAGATCACAAAAAACCTTGTATTAGCCAACAGACATGACAGTGACATTCATATGGACTTAAAGACTCCCGACTTTCCTTTTCTATTAAGAAGTTTTCCCTAGTACAAAAGCAATGTTTAGAACAAAAGTACTTGCCTGCTTACATTCCATAAGAAAAAATAACAACTATCTACATAAGCCTGCCAATAAGAACAGTCAAAAACCAGAAAAAAACTCGTTTCTTCTTTAGGAACATATTTTCCAGGATAATTTTTCTCTTGTTTTGCAGAAAGTTTTCTAGTAACAAGCACAGTATTATTCAAATTAAATACTGAGATTAAATCAAGTGGTTAAGCATTTTTATCACAAGATGCTGTAACCTGAGCATCTTCCACCAGTGCTAAGAAACACCACAACGCTATTACCCAAATACATTAAAAATCATCCCTTTTGAGAATGGCCAAGAGATATATATAATTTTTCTCCTGGACTACTGTCCTGGTTCAGGCTGGGA
>VZTQ01015300.1:33767-53333 GCA_013400755.1 Pelecanoides urinatrix | reverse complement strand
TGGGGGGGGGGGGGGCGGAATATAATACGGAATAAAAACAAGTAATTTTTTCGTTTTCCTGTTTTTCTGCCAGTGTTTCAGAGCTCTTTTCTGAAGTGTAATCATTAATCTAGTAGGAGTTATAGGAAGAACATTAATAGCTAATGATTATTCCTTCCCGCTGCCATGTTAAACAATATTTTCCTTCAAGTGAAATATTTCTAATTTTAAGGAAATCTAAATCCTCCTCCTCTCTTTGTAGTAATTTTGATGAAGGACAAAAATACCAAGGAACGGGGTAGAATAAATTGCCTATTCTGGTCGCAACAAAAAGAAAACCAAATCCACATATCAAACACTTCATTTCTAAAATTGCGTTTAAACATATAAACAAATCTACTGATAGTCAAAGATCAGAAGTGCAGTCAACACCTCGGTTTTCACCACCTCACAGTCTCAATTTCTCTTTTGGAGTTTCTTGTCCTATTGAAGCGGCTACACATATTCTCTTAACTAGAACAGTTCATTCCTCCAACATTCTTTGTAAGAGATCTTCACAATCTTTCCAAGTGTTAGTTTAGTTAACATTTTAACAGTCTAGTGGGTAAAATTATTTGCTTA
The DNA here is from genome assembly GCA_013400755.1 of Pelecanoides urinatrix. Classification (NCBI taxonomy): domain Eukaryota; kingdom Metazoa; phylum Chordata; class Aves; order Procellariiformes; family Procellariidae; genus Pelecanoides; species Pelecanoides urinatrix. Next base: position 52,733 of record VZTQ01015300.1, on the reverse strand, counting down.
GTGCAGAAAAGTCCCAAATTAATAAAACAGTTAAAGTCGTTATACAACAGTTTCCTATTATCTACCACTTTTCTCCAGTGTCACACTGACCCTTCCAATGTCCTTCTGGGTCCTTAGGTTGATAATTCAATTTTCTTTAAAGAGAAAGGAGGAGGTTTACAGCAAGTTGTCAGCATCCTGAAGTTATTGCCATAAGGAAGATGATGTTCGTGGTGGGGTTTCTTTTTCCTCAGTCTTGGGTGCCTTTGAGGCTATTATATGTTTCCTTATCAGAGTTTGCTTCCTTCTCACTGGTTCCCAGATAAAGTTTAAAAGTTACGAGAGAGCAACCCCCAAAAACCCAAAAGTTACACAAGAGCCAGTTGACAGAAAGGGTGGTGGTTTGCTGTGCCATGACTCCTCCAGTTGGTCAGATTTGACCACAGGAGGCATTCACAGATCTTCAACTCAAGCAGGTGAGGTAGTGGTCACTTGGCCAGCAGCCTGTTGTTCAAACAAGCTAAAACCAGCTCAGACCAAGTCAAGCCCAGACCAGTCCTGAGACACTGCAGTGTCAGGTCTGTACAAAGCCAATGGGCTTTTACTAGTAATGTAGGTCCTGGGCTACAGATTCAGTTCTCCTAAATGGCTGAACTACTTGGCTAAATATTTTGAAGGCAAAGAATTAGGAAAATAACATCAAACAGTAACAAGTAAGATTGTAAAGTTTCAATGAGCAACTGAATTTTAGGTCCTGTATGGAGAAGTTTAAAAATACTTTAAATCACAAAAGCCTTGAGGTGGAGTTCTCTGATCTTTCCTGCATCCAGAAGGAGATACAAAGACAGCCAGATCTCAATAACCTACCTTTTATCTGCACTCAAACATAACAAACTAAAGTAAGAGTTATAAGTTATTTAAATGTGTGTAAAGATATAATGAATATTCATAACTGGAGCATGTAACAGAAACAAATCCCTCTTCTGCCCACCATATCCTTTCTTCCATTCCAGCAACTTTGAGTAGTTTTCTTGATCGAAACAAACTCCATTGTTGAATCTATAAAAAAAAACTTCTTTTGGTCACCTGAGACCTGGCTTTGAGTCTGTTTCTTTTTTCAGGCAGGCAGACTTCCTCTTCTGTTTGACATCTATTGATGTCTGCATGCACTACATATTTCTCTCTTTCATTCCCTGTGCACTGGTCTCCTAGACCAAGCATGATTATATGCTGCCAAAGAAGGTGGCATTTTCCTCTCCCTTCAGCAAACAATATGAAGTTACAGCTTCCTACCTTGCTGTCTACAGCTGCTTTCTCTGTATTAGCCAAAACAATGCATAGTACTCATACAGCAATTTTGACATAAAAAAAAAAATTACACTCATACATCTCAGGAAGGTGGATATTAGTATAAAGTTAATATAAATAGGAAAACAAAATTAAAGTCAGGTTGCTTGACAAGATCTGTAAGGCCAGTTACTGGAACAGTAATACTTGTAGCAGCAGAGCAATACTAATGCTGAGCCTGCCATGGTACATCTATACCATTCTTTCTGAACTTGAACTTAAACCGTTCATACCTCATTAACCTTTGTACTGCTTAATGGGCTCTCCAAGCAGGGAAATTCAGGATTAAGAAATATTTACAGGTTTACATCTCATGTCCTTAAAATCATGTGCATTAGACAGTTAATCTGTGAGATATAAAGTATTATCACATTTGCATTATATACCTCTTTTTCACAATTATTTTTTCCAGAAAGAAGTATGAATATATATGTTTCTAAAACTTTAATCCCAATAACTAAGACTAAAAATTGTCCACTCCTGTTCTAATGAAAATAGTTATTATTGGCAGAAAACATGGAATCATTGGTGTTCCCTCAAAAGAGAAATGCTAGGTAAGACTTAGACATATAAAAATTTTATCAGAATTCCAAGTTTGGAGGGCTTTGAAAGAGTAAAATCAGTAAAGTACAATGATCTTTTTCACAGTAATGTATGAGCTTTTCCCTTTTATTTCTCTTAAAAGGCTTAATTTTACAATATGAAAATGACAGAACATAGTTTGGACAACTTGGGAGGGGAAACAACTTGAAGAACTTGGGAGGGGAAAATACACAAATGTCTTATTGGAAGATAAGTATTTAAGGTTTAGATTCTGAAGGTATTCAGGAATGTTTTCTTGTAATTTATTTCTTATGGTTTGAGTGGTTGGTTGGTTTGTTTTAACACAGTTCACCACTAGTGATTAATCTTTCTTATTCATTCCTTTGAATAATCCTCCAGTTTTATCACCTAACTCCAAGACTTCAATACCTGCTAAGTGTAATTTCTAGTACTTTTAGTGGCCTGTCCTTTAACCATCTGTAATGAGTTGTAAGCAGGCTTGTATTGAAGGACCAGTTTTAGGTTACCAACAGGACACAATTGCCTAATTCATAATACTGATGAGGAACAACAAAATACCTGTTTTGTTGTTTTGCCTGTTTTGCCTGTTTTGAAGCACTGGAAAGATAGGACTGGTGCTACCAGATCCTACAAAAATTCTTCATCTGTTATACATACCATTCTGGAATATGTGACAATTTTTTTTTGTTTTTTTCCACAGTTTTTCTGCTCACAATACAAGGTATTCTTACTAATTGTATCTATAGAGAAAAATAAAAAAAAAAAAAAAAGAAAGCAAGAAAGAAAAGAGGAGGGGGAGAAGCAAACCACATTCTTTTCTTACAGATGCCAAGATGTGGATGGCAGATACAAAATGTAATACAAGATATGTCTATGTAGGCATAGCACATTCACTACTAATTAGCTTGCTAACAATGTTTTGGTAGCATTCAGGCAACTCTGGCAGAGCTGAATAAATACTTTAGCAGCATGATGAAGGAAAGAGCTAACGCGCGTTGGACTGACATACCCATAACATTTACAAGTGAACTGAGAATTTGGGAACAATTATTTCACACTGAGTTTAGGTAGATTTATTGCACATGACTTTCAGTGATTAATGAAAGACTTTCTTCTGGCCTTTCTGGAACAGATGCAGAAGGAGAATACACAGAGACTATGTCTCTTACATTGTGAACAAACACAATTACTATTCTTGCAGTCGAGCACTGTATACTCTTGGTGGTTTTCCATAGATAAGTGGAAGAAAACATAAAGAAGAAGATAGTTCCATTACCTTGTTATGCTGGTCACATGTAGAGACAAAGTTTATTTTTCTGAGTGGTTTATAATCCTCTGGCGTTTTTGAGTCCTCAGAGTTCAAAATCATTCTAGAAAATTTTGTGGGAATTGTGAATCCAATTTGCTCTGATTTGATTGAAGATCCATAGTAGATAATGTAACAGGAACATCTAGTGTCACAGGTACACTTAAGAAAACATAAAATAAGTCAGAAATTACCAAGACAAACTAAAAAACTCTGAGAAGGTAAGGTCTGAGAAACCTATCTGATCTCTCTGAGAATGGATATAGAAGTCATAATTTGTTACTACAAAGTCTGTCTTTATCTTCTAATAATTCTTGGCACTGTTATTTTTCACATCTTTGTTACCAGTTTTATTCTCATCATGCCTTTTTAGTCAATATTGAAATTTCTTTTAAAATTTCATTTGGGATCTGTGGATGATGGAGGATTTTTAAGAATAAAAGCACTGAATCCTGTTTTGAATGTATGGGTCGTGTATGTTATTGTCCCAAACAACTATTAAAGAGAAGTTACCTGGACATAAATCCTCTTCCTTTTAATCGTAAGCCCTCAATGTGGCAAGTCTGTTATGTTAGATTGCAAGTTTTTGGATGTCACATTTTTATTTGCTTTCTCTTTTTTAGCCATTGCATAATCCCTGTAAACATTTGCTCTCAAAATACACATATATATATTCACTCTCAGCTTTGAGTTACTGATACATTTTGCTTTTGAATTTCTTTAGGTTTTTTAAATAACATAGCACAGGTGGATAGTTCAGGGAGAAAGTCAGTTTCAGCTGATTTCCTTAGAAACTGGAGGTATCTTCTCATCCCAAACCTAAGAAATGGCTTGTAATGACAATTTATATATATATATATCTATATATATCTATATCTATCTATGCAATAATCGCTAGCAAAACTCATTGCAAACCCAGTCTTTCCAATTGGAGATCCTGGATTAACATCTTGAATTTTAAACTGGCAGTTTCTGTTTTAACCTTTCCATTCCCCCATTGTCAGTCTGCCAAACACCATGCTTCTTCAGCCTAGTTGTGGAGCTTCACAACCCACTGTGCAATTCCTAACATTCTAATTCTCTCCTTCTCTGTTTTCCCAAACTAAAGAAAAACAAGAGAACATTTGAAAATGATGTAGTTGTTTGGACCTTCTTTTTTCCCCTTCCGTTGTAATGTCAACTGATTTACAATAGGAATATTTTTTTGCTTCAGTTTTGGTTGATTGATTTATTTATCATTTACAAGCTTCCTTTAACGAGCATTTTTAAAATTATTATTATTTATGTCTAAATAGTTGATTTCTTCAGGCTTTTGGTGGCCCAGTTTCACCATAACCAGCAAATCGTTCGCATTTAGCAATTAAGACATTAACAAGCTTTAAAATAAGAGTTAAATCAACCCACTTTGTCACTATACTTAAAATGGATGTGTTTAGTAAACTGAGCTTTATCTCCTTCCTTGCACATTCTGGCATAATGTACCAAAAATGTAGAAACTGTTTTGGTTTTAATAAATACCTATGACTAAAATCTGATCAACAAATCCCTAATGACCAAATTCCTGACACAAGACTGAGATGGTATTTTGGGGTTCTGATGGCTAAACAGAATTCAGGTCATCACCTTCAATTTTGGAGTCTATAGGTACATTCAAATAACTTATCTATCATATCAAATACATGCACAGTGGACAAGAGCTGTTTCAAGACTCAGTCTAACTTAATTCTTCAGTAGGCAAACAATAAGGTTGGTGGAACACACTCCATTGAATTTCTAAGCAGGCCATTGCTTTGAGACGAGGAGAGGAGAAAAGAACAGAATTTATAAATCATAAGGGAGTCCCAGTGAACCACTGGTTGTAAGATGAGCCATACAGATCATCAAGCTTCTACCATTCTGAACTGTTGAAAATGATTCAATAGATACCTGAATTGTGTCTTTTTCTGCTTCTTGGGCTGTTGGGTGACTTTGTAGCACACCTTATAAGAGTTGGCAAAGCAACCTTTCTTTTTCAAACTCATGGTTTCTTGGGGAAGTTATTTCATTGTGCAAAAATTTTGCTTGAGAAAAAGTAAAAGACATTTTTTTTTTGCAATTAGTCTTTAGTGTTTTATTTTAAAGTTAGATAAAAGTAAGAAGGCAAAGCCCAGCTAAAACTCAGACTGCTTTACATTCTGACTCAGAGCTATACAGAGTTCATATAAGCTATAAACTGCACAAAGCCCTTTAATTATCACAATATGTTAATTTTAAGTTTGCCATGCTTCAGGAATCTATTGATTCAATTTCAGACATACCCTGTGGATTCTAAAACTGAGATTATTTTGTTTATGAACACTGTAAGAAAAGGCTAAAATCAGATTTGTAATGCAACTCAAGATTAATCAGAAGTTATACTTTGACTTTAACCAGCAGAAGAGTCTACCTCAAGATACTATCACTTCAGTTATTCTGCAAATTCTAGGGGAATCAACAAAATAAATTATTCAGGAATTATTACTGCAAATTGCATTATTAGGAAATGGATTGCTTCAATTTTTATAAGAACTTCAAGTTTCTGAGCCTAGAAAATTCAGTAAGTTAAATTAGGAAGTGAATACTTGGAATTTCTTCATTTACTGGTGGGAAAATAAAAAGTAAACTTAGTTTATTGTAAAAGTCAATTTTAAATAATTTTAATATAATTCCATATTTATATTTGGTTAAGCAAGGACACAAAAATAATTTATTTCCTTAGTAGCTGTGAATGGAAATGAAAGAAATGGAACCTCCAGTGGAAATCCATGAAGTCTTCTCAACCAAGCTGGTTTTACAGATACTATTAATGATTTGCAATTCACTGAGTTGAAGCAACAGGAGAGATACTTATCTAGCATTCAGTTTAACTTTCTGTACTATGATTACTTTCTATACTACAATTAGCAACAGCCATCCATAAGGCAACATTAACTTACATCTCGGAGGAAAAAAATAAAAATAAAAATGAAGGCATGCAATAAAAGAGCAGAAAACAGAGATACAATTCTTCTAGTATATATGGACCCTACTCAAGGTGAAAAGAATTTTCATTAAAGGGATAGTACTAAGGTTTAATCACTGATCATACTTGTCATTTGAAGTAAATGAAGTAAAAATTAAATAAAAAAAATCACATCAGTAAAATCGCTTTTGATTTTATGACAATTTTTCATGCATCTATTCTTATAAGTAACCCAAATATGTATTAATAATACTCAGAGTGATATGTCTGGTGATAACTATACATACAAATAACAACATGAAAAATCAATCCCATGTTTTTATTCCATATTCTTAGTACTTAAATCAGTGAAATACACTAGTGTTTACATGCGTTCATGTTATAAAATACAGTGTGACTGCTAATATACTGGCATTTTAAACTAAAGTTCTCATTAAATTATTCAAAACAGGACCATTTTTCATCAAACTGAAGCATTATCTTTCCCCAAAGATCAACTCAGATGGAACTAGTCTATTATTTATCATTTTCATCTTAAAAAACAGTACAAGAAACAGTGCTAGCTCACACCTACAATGTGCCAACCAATCAAAATATTTTTATCTGCCTCCATGACAACAATCATAAAGATAATATTGCAGGAAACCATCAAAATTCAGATGATACCATCAGTCTGACAATGTGTTGAAAAATATTTTTGTTGCCTATGGCAACGAATAGTTTTATTAAGTCATGTACAGCCTCAGAAACGTACAGTATTTACTGAGGTTAGCTTACTCATTACTGTTAATGCTGCATTCACTCACACATGCAAAAAAGAAACAATATTTAATTTCTAGAAAAAAAATCATACCCTCGCTTTTCATGAACATTTCCTGAACACCAAGCCACAAGCTGTTTGTGGTGGAGCCTCTTTCAGTGCTTTCACAAGAGTTGAAAGAGAGTTTTTGTCCATTTTGGCAGAAAGCCAGACAAGAAGTATATGAAACTAGAACATAATAACCATCATATTCATTTAAGAACTGGAAATCTTTACTCCTCAAATTATATATGTGTGCATTGTTAAGTGTAGAGAACAGAGACTAAGACTTTCTACTCGTTGTAGTTGGAATAATTTTTTTTTCTTTTTCTGTTTAAAATATCCGTGCTGTTATTACCTTCCACAGCTGTAACTTCATTTGTGATGTGACAGTTTCTCTAAGAAGTATTAGATCAAGTGATTAAACATTACTCAGCCTTTCTTTCATACACCTACAGAATTTGGGAACTAGACATTTTATTGCTCAGGGTAGGCAAGAGCAACCTCGAAAGTGCTGGAATACTGGGAGCTTTCAGGTCAACAAACTAAGCATGTTGAGAGATATTCAGGATGTGGCAGATGTTCAGGAGGACTATTATAAATAGTAAATTAAGAGATGGGCATCTAAAGTCATCTAAGCTCATCAGATCCTACCAGGGAGAAAACCTAAATGCAATCACTTGTTATTTTAAAAAGACCATCGCTAACTGAAAAAAAAACCACCTTTGTTATTTCACACATTCTGGGCAATAACCAGTGCTTCACCTCCTCTTTGGAACAGATTTAAGAATAAGTAGTTTTCTTGACCGATACAGCATGATTTTCACATGATACAGCACATATTTTCACAAAAACTTTACAGAAAACACCTATAAATTAACGTAAATGTAGACTGATCTGCAATTGTTTCTTCCTTCTACCATTGTAATTTCTGCCATTACCTCTGGATCCACTTGGATAACATGACAGTAAAATACAAGGAAGTTCCAAGTTTTAAGAGACACACCGAAATCAATTAGAATAAGCATGCTTCAGGCAACAACAAGAATTCAGATCCTGAGCTAGCAAAGCATTTAATAACTCCAGAAACTATGTCCTTAATTCATTTATTATCTATTCTATAGAAATTCACTACTTCTTGCAAGGTTACAGTCAGCTAGAAAGCAAGAGTAATTAAGTATAAGAAATATCAAGGAAGTGTCCCTTCACAAGTAGGTATTTAACAATTCTCATCATTCTGGAAAGTAGGAACAAGCAGAAAAACAATTCAGGTTGTTTTTTTTTTTGCATATTGCATCACTTTTTGTTGAATATTTAATGAATTTTAAATTGAGAATATGCTCTCAAATTCAGTTTCACATGTTGAATCATATTTCAAGCTCACAAATTTTCAGCTAATTCTTTTACAATCATTTAATGATCAAAAGTAATTACAGTTATAAAAGATCAGATAACTGTGATTGAATGGATGAGCTATACATAGATCCTGTCAGGATGTCCTTTAACATTCCTATTCTATGCAGCCAGATATCTCTACAACAGATGCCACAATTATAAAAGAAACTGTCACTTGAGGCTTGAGCCGCCTTCATTTCCACAGCCCAATTAAAGATTTGAGGTTCAATTAGGGGTGTTAATGACGACATGTGACTGTAAATTGGTAGGAAATACCAGTCTGTACAAAGAGGATAGCATATCACAGCAGTATAGAAGTTTAAAGCTAAGTCTTTTTGTAATTCTACACCGAACCACTTGGACTACACTGCAATCAGCAGTACCGTGTTGCACACAAAGTTAAAGAGCTTTAACTGGAGAAACTCAGATACCAGCTAGGACAACTCTAGTGCTGGCTTCATCTGCTGGAGAATGACTCCCAGATGCTCAGGTGATCACTTAGGGACAAGCCCTCACACTTCCTGAATATAAGACAGAGCCTAAGTAAGTTGGGAGATGCACCTGGTGATACTGGAGGTCATGTCTTGAAAGGTACCAGATGACCATCAGGAGGAGGAAGAACAGAAAGGTATAGGAGGCTGGAAACAGCAACTAGGTAACTTTTTGGTTATCACAGTTCTAGTTATTCACCTGTGCATAAGGAAGGCTAGTTAGAAAAGAGAAGCTGGTACTATGGTGGTGAAGTGATTGTAAGTACTTGCAATGGCAAAGAAATTCTGTAGAAGAAAAAGTAACCATTTGTTTATGTATTCCCTTAGCATGAGTTGTTGCAGTAGTACTTCTATGAAAGACAGCATATGTATTTTTATAATTTTATAGATATGTAAGGTCTAGTCCTATAGAATGGATGAGGCCAGTTATTCAGTGTTGAAAAATACGGATGTGGACTGCAGATGTTTGACCCATAGCAAATATTTGCCTGATAAATAAAGAGCTTTATAGGGAGATGGGAACTCTCTCTATTTTTCCTTGGAAAAGCATGCTTGTATGGACTCGTAAACGCAAAGGAACTGTAACAAATTTGTGACTTGCTATTTAAAGCCCAACTAAGGTATCTGTAAAAAAAGCCAAAGTATCTAGACCTCTGAAAGACTTCCACAGTCTCTGTAGAAGTTTATGAAATCAAGTCTAAAATAGGTTTTAAAACAACATAGTATAAAATAAACAAGCTTAAACACAACAGATCATAGCATTGTACTTCGTTTTTAACTCAGACATGGCTTGGATGTTTTGAAGCTTTACTTCAGCATTTCAATTTTTTTAAACAACCTTCTGTTCAGGTTGGATGTTTTGATTTCTTTTCCTGTAGTCTGCAAGAGGACTTTTTGCCTAGAAATATTAGCTAAAAAAGATTCTGTACTATTCCACATGTAACAGAGGTATTAGACAAAGCCTCAACTGTAAGAGCTTAAGATACATGTATTTTGAATCCTTTTCAAATGTGATTTATCCTTGTAAAATCCTGGCCTTAACTTTAACTTAACTAATCTTTTATGCATTGACCTTTACATCTTTTAAAAATACTTACAACAAGTTATGTCTCTGATTGGTGTCAAGGGAATATCTTATGCTACCTAACTTCTGCTCCAGGAGTCCATGACTTACTGTAAGTTAATTTTAGTTCATTCTCCTTTGTTTTTCTTTCTTGTCAAAGCTCAGGTAAACAGCTCATGTAAATTAGTCACATATAATTTGCTTAGAGCTCTTTTCTTCATTTATTTGTAACATTTTGTCCTCACATGAGAGAGCTTACTGTGAGCCTGTATACTGAGTACTGATCTATAAAGAACTTCTAGCAACATTCATTTGTTGGAAATACCTTTTCTCAATCTCATCTGTTCTCTGCATTATTTTTTGAGATCTGTATTGTTGTGAGGCTTTTTGCAGTTTAAGTTGGTCCTTATATGTCTGCTCTGAAGTGTACATGTACATTTTTAAACTAGTTCTAATTAAAATGGTTTTGTTATAGTGAAAAGCAAATAGTTTTAAGTTGGTTGTTACTTCTCAAGCACTGGGAAGTGTAGAAGGAAAAATAGCAAATAGTCTGCAATAAAGTCAGCTTTTCGAGGTTATGTGGTATCTTTCAAATTTCCTTCGATTATCCATTTTAAAGTGTTCCTTTTCTATAATTCTTTTTTTTTTTTTTCTTTCCCTTTGCTGACTTCAATTTTTTTTTTGTTTGTGGCTTTGGTAGTGTTGTTTGTTTGTTGGTTTTAAAAAAAACCCTCTGCTTACCATCATTAAACTAGGGACCTCCTCCTTCCAGTAATCTAAAGACTTATGTACATTATTTCCTTCCTTTTCACGGACAAGATAAAACTAAGAACATAAGACAGATATCCATGGTCAATATGTCCATTGTTTATTGGAGGTAGTGCCTATTTGTTTGAATAGATCTTTTTTTTAATAATTAGACAAGTAAGTGTTCTACATGAAACCAAAACAGGACTTGCTATAAATCACTTCTTTCTGTATTATTAATTCAAAATGGCACATGAATGTGTTGAAAACCTACATATTATTGCTTCTTGAAGCAGACTTGATATTCACTTTATATCAGAATTAACCCCTGGGTAACAGAAAGCCTCAAGGCAAACTTTGACAACAAACTGCATTTGAACTACTTCTAATCATCTGATTGAATATGTTCTATAGTTGAAATAGCCTTGGTTATAGTTCTTCAAATAGCATCACTATAATTACTTAGCATGTTTCACACACAGGCTTTCTCTGTCTCCAAGGTACTTGTTCAGTTTTATTGTTCTCTGTAACTCATACAATATACAGATATAAAAAAATAAAGCAAGCCACGTGGGGATTAGCAGTGGGTTTAAGTGTTAATGCTTTATAACACTCCATATTCTGAGAAATTCACATTAAAATTCTGAGAGTGGCATAAGCCATGTGCAGAGTGTTTGAAGAAAGACACTGCTAAAACAGGGGGATGGGGGAGTTATCTAGAGGTGAAAAGTGCAGCCAGGAAAGTATGTTCTGAGCAGAACTTTTGTAATATGACTGAAAAAATTATATAATGAATTCGGCTTCAGTAACTAGAAGTACACTAAGGCTTTGTCTGATAATCACTGTGTAAAATATTTTTAATTATCTCTGCCATGTTCCTGATTTATTTTTGTTTTGTTTTGCTAGCAAGTATGTTGTTGATATTGATTGTGGTCTGCAACTTTTACTTTAAAGTATAGGTTTATATTTGTGTAATGGCATAAGTCATATTTTCATTCATATTTTGATTTTTCACATTTGGAATTGATCACAGCAGAAGCACTACTAATTCATGAAACTGTAAGAATGCCTGAAATCAGTTTCTGCCCACTTTCGGTTGTGTTTACCTCATGTCCTTTAATCTCTCCTTCACAAAATCTGCTGTTAATTTCACTAATATTTCCATCAACAGAAAAACCCAGATTAAGATTCCAAATTCTAGTCAGCTTTCTGTCATAAAGAGTCATGAAAAGCAAGACATTTCACTGTCCAGAGTCTCAAATTATTACTTGGTATGTTGTTCTCTGTTCCTACTGCCCAGAAGTTACTGACCTCTATGCTAGCTTTGGGTTTCTCATTTAGCTCTGACCTTGTCTCAGGGAACTGTTTTTCATTTCACTCCATTAAAAAAAATTGTTTTCTCAAAAACACTTCCCTGTGCTACAGCAATCGGCAAGATAACTCACAACAGATGGTAACACCAAAAGGTGATATCCGTTACAAGAAAAATCAAGGAAAAACAAAATCATATAGAAAAAAAAAAAGTTTGACTCACTGTCTCGTCCCTGCTTCTTTATGGTTTCAGACCAGGCTTTCTGACTGACCCTCTGATGTGTTGATCCTCAGTGTTGAATTTTTCAGGACTGGAGGGAGTCAAAACTACCTTTTCTCTTACTCTTCAAGGAGCATTACCTCAATACAGTGGTGATAACATGCAGGCAAGTATAAACCTGTTAGCAGATTTAGAAGGCCCAGATTTCCCACTTCTGGTAGCACTCTAATCACAAAGATCTAAAATAATCTTTCATTTTTATTTGACTGTCAGGCCAATACTTGAACTGTCACTGTAAAATTATTTTGTGTTAGAAATGAGACTTTTTCCTTTTCTGTGGTCATCCTAGAATAGATTGTCTATTCTTTTCTATAGCACCTGCAGTATGATCAAAAGACTGTTAAAAACATCTTTCTTTTGCTGAAAGGTAGGAAGTGATCTTCCTCAGATGTATGTGAAAGTCATTAAGCACACCTGTTGTAAAGTAAAATAGAGCAGACAGCACAAATGTAATCAGTTAACATTGCTGTGCTCTGGTCTAGCAGCTTGTTAAAAGCAAACTATTTTTGACTATATAGTTAAATAATTTGGTCTCACTCACATCAGCAGTAAAACTCCTACTTGCTGGACCAGAATAAAAATTACATCAATAGGGACAATAGTTAATCGTCATTGTGCCACAGTTATTTTTTTATATAGATATGGATTATAGATATTCTAATTGCTCAAAAATAGGTGACATGATTGTGTTGAAGTTCTGAGCAGTACACACAATGGAACCCACACCAATTAATCAAAAGGTTTATTATTGAAAGATGAAGGTGTATACTCTAGATTTATACTGTTATCATAGAATGGTGGCTGAGAGATTCAAAACTATCTCCAAATTTCTGTTCTCAGTTATAAGGAGTGCTCTGGACAGTATTTTCAGATGGTTTGACATTTTCCCTCAACAGTGTCTGATGCAAATGTTTATCATCTAAAAATCTGACAATCATATTTATGATTATATAACACTGGCATTTTTCATGTTCTGTATCATTCCTTGCTGCCTTGTCAACTAGTGTGTCCTTTCCTCTAGACAGTCTGTGGTTTAACTATGCAGGTGATTACCATTTAAAATCTGGCAGTCACTGTGATTTTCATTGTAGTATTATCCTACTATTTGCAACAGTTCATATCATTAGTACTTTTCAATCTGTTTTAATAAGGAACACTTAAATTAAAGAGGGAAAAGTATTCATTAAATGGAGCATCAGGTTTTTGTGTTTCAATAACTGGGCAAGACCAAAGAAATAACTTGGTTCTTCTTTTGGACCAAAGAATACCTTGGCTTTCTTGTTCAAGGTGGGTTTTTTTGTTTGTTTGTTTTTTTAAATATATGTATCATTCTGTTTGAAGAGGCTCTCGGTATTAAAAAAAGAAGTGGAAAGACAAGTTTTTACATAAAACATAAGTTGAAATTTTAGAATGTTGTACAAGGACTCTTTTCGAATACACTTACTTGCAATATCACACAGTGATTGCCTACCATTTAATTTCTTATGGAAGGATAAACAGTCCCAGGTTTTGCCCAAACAGCTCACCCTCTTTGCATTTACACCTTCTAAAAACTCCTTTTCCATTATCTAACACAATTCTATAACAAAAAATAAAACACACTATATATCAGATGACACAAGGTAACCTCACTTAGATTTTACATATCTAGTATTTACTCCTTGTCTGATCTGCCTGCTTATTTAGCCTTTTAAAGGTAAAAGCTCTCTGGGACAGTCACTGAGCCCTGTTCATTAATTTTACCCTGGCTTATTACATTAAATAATGGAGAGGAATATCTGCTAACACTAGCATGACTGTCCAAAAGCTGTTAACAAATTATGAAAACATACAAGCCTTGGAAAAACCTGGATAAAAATCTCAGTAACAATTTTTTTTACTGAGAAAAACAAGGTTCTATTTTAATATACAAAGTCTCCCTGCTTTCTGGTGAGTGTATTGGCAAAAAGCTGCACGTGCACAAGAGGAGCAGGTGGAAAACAAGATAGCACTGCAGTATACCTAATACTTTAATTTCATTATGTGCATCTGTATCTTTTTTTGTTTTACATTGTTTTTGTCAGACTCTTTCTTCTCTTTCAGGAAAAAAAAGCACTGATATGAATGACTTAGCTCATTTAATCAGTAGCTTTGTGAAGAACAGATTTGCAAATTAGTTTGAACTACATGTCCCTGCAGTAGCAAGGCAGGCAGGTGCTTCCATGTTGGGAGCTATTGAACTTCCCTGAACCCAGCTCACTTCTGGAACACATCCATGCTCTAATAGATATTAGGGCTGAAAAGGATCTGCTTAAGTCATCTGTCCCTCTCCTTGCCAATATGAGTAGCTATGCTGTAAGAGTAGATATAACTGATCAAGCCTAGATATTAAAGACCTGGGCCATGAATGTTTCACTTTCTAATGAGAGATTATTCTTCAGTTCAGTTTCTCCTTGGAGTTTGTGTTAGAAAAACCATTTAGGTTCTACATAAAATCTTACTTTTATGCTACTATATCTGACTTTTGAAAATGATTGCACTTCTAAACTCAGTGGCAAACTCTCCTTGATTTAAAAATTATGAAGACTTCACCTTCAATTTAGTCTGCTAAGTGACTGCTTCCTCTTACTCACTGTATCAAATTACACATCCAGAGAAATCAGCTTTCCTGATTGCTGGAACAGTAGATAGGTCCTCCTACCAAAAAAATCTTGTAGTGTTGGGAATAGGTCTTTCTGGTCCTACTCTATATGTTCTCACCCGAGTATCCCAAACTGACCCATGACTGATGATTGTTTCTATACAGTTGATAAAGTGTAATGGAATTCACATCAAATAAGTTGACCACTCCTCCTAGATTGGCAACATCCCTTGAATTTTATAAGGATGCTCTTCATCCCAGTGTTTAGATCACTAATAAAGATGTTGAACAGTATTTTTCCCAGTAACAATTTCTGAAAAATACTAGGTTTTCACCTGTCTTGTATTCCACCCAGTCAATCCTTACCTTGCCCAATTTGGTTATAATGATATTATGGAAGACTTTGTTGAAAGCCTTCTTAAAATGAAGGTAAACAACATCCACTGCTGTCTCCTCCTCCACTAAGACAGTAATTTTGTCATAGAGGGTTAGTCTGACACAATTTTGCCTTGATGAATCTATGATGGTTGTTCCCAATAACCTTTTTTCTTCACATGCCTGTGTAGGACTTCCATAAGGACTGAGGTGAGGTTGTCCAGAGTTCCCTGGATCCTCCTCTCTTTTCTTAAAAATGGACATGATGTTTCTCTTTGAATGTCCCCTAATCACCATGACCTTTCAAAAATGATAGAGAGCAGATTTTCACTTACATCAGCCAGCTCCCTCCACATTCTTTGATACATCCTATTGATCTCGTGGACTTTTGTATGTCCCATTTGCCTAAGCATTCCCTAATTCTTTGTTCCTTTACTGTGAGTCATACTTCAGTCCCCTAGACTCTGCAACTTCCCTCAAGGAACTGGGAAACCCAAGAATCAACTTCACGAAGAAATACAGAAGGTGAGAAAACATTGAATACCTCAGTCTTTTTTGTGTTCTTTGTTATTACATTCTCCCACCTCCCAGAGCAGTAGATTTACATTTTCCTTAGTTTTTCTTTTGTTGCCTAAGTACTTATAAAAGCTTTTCATGTCCCTTTCCAGTTTCAACAGTGGCTTTCCTCATTCCATTCCTGCATTTCCAGACTCCTGGGTAGTTTATTCCTACTTCCACATCTTGTACATTTTCTTTTAACCTTTGATCTTGGCCAAGGAGTTTCCTCTTCAGCCAAGCTAGCCTTCTGCCACACCTACTCAATTTTCTGAACACTGAAATAAGCTATGAAGTTCCTGAGATTTGAAGAGAGTATCCTAGAAAATTAACAGTTCTGGTCCCTTTTTAATGAAAGTTTTGGTTTGATGAAATGGCATTTTTAAATCAACTGTTTATTTGGAGTTCCTTAAGTATTTCCTTCTTCCAGAGGTTTATGAAGAGGGCAGGAGGAAAAGAGGAAGTGAATGGGCCTCTAAACTAAACTAACTGTAACACCTCCAAAAGTATTATTCCATTAGACAAGTATTAATGAAATCATAGAATAATCCAGTTTGGGAGGGACGCACAGAAGATCCCTAGTCCAAATTCCTGCTCAAAACAGGATTAGCTATGAGGTCAGACCAGGCTGCTCAGGGCTTGATCCAGCTGGGTCTTGAAAACCTCCAAAGATGAAAGCTGCACAGCCTCTCTGGGCAGCCTGTTCCACTGCTTGTCTATACTCATGGGAAGAAGGTTATTTTCCTTACCCCAGGTCTAAACCTTTCCTGTTTTAATTTTTATCTTTTGTTTCTTATCCTCCCAACATGCACAGCTATAAAGAGCCTGGCTCTGTCTTATCAATGACGTCCTTGGAGATAGTAGAAAGCTGCTCTTAGATCCCCAACCCTGACCCTTTTCCTCTCCAGGATGAACATTCAGCAACATGAAGCTCTTTTTCTCTTATACTAGCTCTATAAAATGTCTCTTTCTACATGAAACCAAGTTTCTTTCATTCTTTCTCAACTTGTTCATTGGTTCTCTTGAAATTAGGCATCTTCTTTCTGAACTTGGTTATATGAGAAATAGCTATACAAAATAAAATAGAGAACAGGCATTTCTATGAATGCTTCTCTCATCCAAAATTTCTCATTGCAGAAAAGAGATGATTGTACATGAGCATTCATTATGACCTGGTATATCTGCTAATTATGGTTTAGTAATCAAAGATCCACCTGTATGTATGCATAGCAGTTCCATGCCAAATGCTAAATTGAATTAGCAGTTACACAGCTGTGTTTCTCTCATTAATGCATAACATAAGAATATTACATTGCCAATGTATCAGATACATGAGTTAACTGTTAATTATTGATTATTTACTTTTTAAACTGGATCAAATAAAATTTGAAATATATCTTATACTCATCATCAGAAAAAGGGTCTTATCTCATAATGGATTTTTCTAATGCAATCTAAACATTGTCTCAATATTTTGTTGCTTCTCTCATTTGCACTTAATTGTCCTAAGAATTAGGTTACTGCAATTTTGAATAGACCTTTCTTAGTATTCCTTTTCATGTTTGTATAAATCACAATGTCATTCAGTTAGAGTTCAAGAAAGACTTAGATCATTTTTCATAGCAGTAGGACACCACAAATCTATATCTTGTAACTATTAATGAGTAATTATTATACGGTCAACAGCAGAGATTTAAATTCTTTTAAATCACTGGATGGCTAGGGATCTCCTAAATGAATAGATGGATAGTGGCATAAATTTCCAAGAGAAAACATTGTTTCCTGCAGTCCACGTTCTAACCCATGTANAACAACACCACAAAAAAACCAAACTCTGAAAATCTGGCCCTGAAAGATTTCTAGTGTGAAGATTTGTGTCATAAGCACATCAAAAGAAAGCTGAAGTAGCTTCTAAAAATCATTAAGTACCCACCCATTGACCCACAGGTAAAAGTTTATAGTGAGTATTATTTTTGTAATAAGGTGGACAATTCAGTTCTATTTGAAAATTCCTGTTAACATTTAGGTGACTAGCAAAAGAAACTCAGTACATCAGTTTTATGGACAGATATTAACCTTCACAGATCACTGAATATATCCAGATTCTATAATTAAGTGTGTTTGCTAAAAACAAAGACTCCAAGCTGCTTTCAGATGACTCAGCAGAAATGTATTTTTAATGGCGCTATATTGATCTTAACTGTATATCCTTCAAGAAAATCTGTGTCAGGAAGCTTTGACCTGAATTTTCAATGACAGCAGAAAAAGTATTTTCTTTTTTGTCCTCCCGGGTTTAGAAAGAGCTTTAGCAGGGTGTCTTAGAGTTTACAAGATAAAATAATAAAGCCAGTGGTAAAGCAGCATCTCAAATGTTGCAGCAATGCTTGAAAAACACATTCCAAACTCCTGGAGAGTTGATGAATGTATTAGATATGGATATATTTTACAAACACAGATATGTTATAAAGTAAAAGAAAGAAGAAAAGAAAATAAAATCAGAGCTAGGATTTTTAGTTTGTGTTTTAAATTCTGATTACTAGATAACATTTATATGGTGATCTACTTAATAAACATGGGCTTTTTAATATGTAAAATATGATTGCAACACACACTGAGGGAAAATTATCTGGATTCATTGAACTAAAAAAAATTCTCCTGCAACCATAAGCATTANAGACTTAGATCATTTTTCATAGCAGTAGGACACCACAAATCTATATCTTGTAACTATTAATGAGTAATTATTATACGGTCAACAGCAGAGATTTAAATTCTTTTAAATCACTGGATGGCTAGGGATCTCCTAAATGAATAGATGGATAGTGGCATAAATTTCCAAGAGAAAACATTGTTTCCTGCAGTCCACGTTCTAACCCATGTATTTTTCAATAGTAAGGGCAGTGTTCCTCCAAGTCTGTAAATGTTGGCACTTTTCTACATCAACTAAATTCTGTGAACAAGAACAGTTTCAGATTATTAAAACCACATTTTTCATATAATGCACTCCTCAGGGAGAGGGGAAAAGCATCAGTTGACTCTAAGAAGTTTTCTTCTTGCATGTTTCTTTAAGATATCTAAAATCATGATAATTTGTTCCTGTAGTGTGTATTACTTTTGAGGAGAAGAGTCTGGGGTTTTTTTGGGTTGGGTCTCT
>VZTQ01015300.1:0-33425 GCA_013400755.1 Pelecanoides urinatrix | reverse complement strand
TGATGAATGTATTAGATATGGATATATTTTACAAACACAGATATGTTATAAAGTAAAAGAAAGAAGAAAAGAAAATAAAATCAGAGCTAGGATTTTTAGTTTGTGTTTTAAATTCTGATTACTAGATAACATTTATATGGTGATCTACTTAATAAACATGGGCTTTTTAATATGTAAAATATGATTGCAACACACACTGAGGGAAAATTATCTGGATTCATTGAACTAAAAAAAATTCTCCTGCAACCATAAGCATTAAAATGAAAGCAAGAGAAAGCAAGATCAGATATTTAAATAAAATGGAAGCATTTTAGTATAAAATTATTAATTATGAAAAATAATGCACAAATTAAATCTCTATACCAGAATATATGCAGCTTGCTGAAAACACAATTAGCCTTAACATCACCTAATAATGATTAGGTAAAAGCACTATCTTCAAATAATCAGAGTTTGACTTCAATTTGCTGTTCATTTTCATTAGCTCATTTTAGTAAATAAGAGGCAGAAACCAAATCTTTCAATGGGAGAAAGTCCATGTGCTTTTAAAAGGTGACTCACTTAGCTTTAGAATATGATCCAAGTATTACAAACTGCTTATGTCATCTGCACACTTCAGATGTAGTGAGATGTGGCATGTTTGAGAATTATCATGGCAATTATGAACACAGTGTTTCTATGCTAAGATACATGAGGAACTGAAAAGGCTAGGAAAGTATTTTCTGGAACCCTGATTGTAGAGCACTTTCAAGCTTGGTATTTGACTCCAGCTTGACATAACTCTGGACATCAGATCCTGCACCTATTAATTCCCAGGAAATTTTACTACGTAGGTTCAGCATTTGTCTCAAACAGATGTCATTTGGAATTCACAAACTAGGTACCCTATTCCTCTGGTTTCCAAAGAGAAACACCAAGGGTTCACTGTTCCTGTGTTTTACAGGGCATCTACAGTTCCCTCAAAACCTGAGGGCTTCAAAAACACAGCTAGCATGTCCTCACCATTGCCAATTGCCTAGACAAAGTGGAAACCACTGTCCTTACTGAATTTGTACGAAGAATTCAAGGTTAACAGAATCCTAGAATCCTTTAGGTTCAAAAAGACTCTTAAGATCAAGTCCAACTGTAAACCTAATACTGTCAAGTCCACCACTAAACTATGTCCCTAAGCACATCTACATATCTTTTGAATACCCCCAGGGTTGGTGACTCAACCTGGGCAGCCTGCTCCAAGGCTTGATAACCTTTTCAGTGAAGACATATTTCCTAGCATCCAATCTAAAACTCACCTGGTGCAACTTGAGGCCATTTCCTCTTGTCCTATCCCTTGATACTTAGAAGAGACTGACACCCACCTCACTACAGCTTCCTTTCAGGTAGTTGTAGAGCGTGATGAGGTCTCCCCTCAGCCTCCTCTTCTCCAGACTAAACAACCCCAGTTCCCTCAGCCGCTTCTCACAAGACTTGTGCTCTAAACCCTTCACCAGCTTCATTGCCCTTCTCTGGACACGCTCCAGCACCTCAATATCTTTCTTGTAGTGAGGGGCCCAACACTGCGTACCGTATTCCCAGTGTGGCCTCACCAGGGCCGAGTACAGGGGCATGAGCACTTCCCTAGTCCTGCTGGCCACACTATTTCTGCTATTAGCCTGGTTGCTTTTGATGCCTTCTTGGCCACTTGGGCACACTGCCAGCCCACATTCAACCAGCTGAATGAGACAAGAAAAGGGAGGAAGACAGCAAGAAGGAACAAAGCTTTAGTCCAGTAAAGAAGAATGAAGAGGATATCTGTGCATCTCTGGTGTATAAACTTCTGCTGGTCTTTTGGTACAACTAAACAGTCATAATATCCATACTCTGATCATAGAGTCTGTTTTTATCTTCCAGATTGGTAAATTTATCTGGAATTAATGAAATTCAATGCTATTATATTTTTAAACACATCATTCCACATGCTTATATGTATTCTATAAACTTCTTTCATTAAAGAAAAGGAAATAAAAACAAATAACATACAAAATCTCACTTATCTTCATGCATGGAATCCTACCCTGAACCAGTCATTAAAACAGATTTAAGTCATTATTATTTTCATAAAACCAATTTTATGGTAAGCTGAGGTAATTATGCCAGCAAAAAGCCATCTTTAATTTACCTTAATAAAATGACTACAGAAAGAAAGGTGTATTTTCAGGTACNTTTTCCAGGGACCAACACATTTTAAATTATCCCACCCCCCCCCCTCGTTTTAACGTCAAGTGACAATTGGCACTGAAAGATATGATGTGCTGTAATCAGAGAGATCTGACTATGCTGAGCATATCTCTTCATCTAGGTTACAGCCAGTAGTCGAAAATGGAAGACTAATTTCAAGTGTTTCTCCTTGATCCTGGCTCTCTCCATTATGTCTTTCTGTTGTATCCTGCTATCTAGCATCTGTTTAGTGTCTCAGTAGTCACCCACACTTAAGAATTGGATAAATTAGCAATGCAAAGAAACTGTATAAATAGCTTCAGTCCTGTATCAAAATTCCAGGCAACAATCCAAAAACATTCAGTGGAGGATGTCACTGGAGATTTCCAAGGTAGACTATGGATACATTATTTCATTTGGAAAGAAAAAAAAGTAACATCTTTCTGCATTCTAGCTCATAGCAAAAGTTTGCTTACAATTCAACAATGTTTAAATAAAGAAGTCTCATATAAAAACATGCCCTATGCTGTACATTAGCTGAATTTTTAGAGCAACTAAGAGATTCACAGTATTTTTGTAACATCCCTTTTATCAATGTAGGAAGGCTGAGAAATAAAATCTTAACCCAATTAAAAAAAAAAGTCTTGCTCCATATATTATGGTGAGTGTGTTTACATTTAGTGTTTACAACTTTTTTTTTCATTTACCTATTTATTATATGATCTATTAGGAAGACTTAAAAGTGTATATATTACTGAATGAAATGATAATTGCATTACAGTTTTAGTTCTAAAATTGGAAGGTTTAACTGTGAACAAACATTTTTCCTATCTGAACCCAATCAGATCTCTGACAATAGAAATACCCTATAGATTCTAACAAGGGGTTCATCTAACCCAGTCTTCTGTCTTCCAGAGTAGCAAAGGTACTGCTGTTTATGAAAAGTATATGATTTTGGCTGCTATCTGCAGTCTACTCTTCTTGTACTTTCATCAGTATCAGGAATTCTTGTATTATGAATGTAAGGAGGCATTTCTGACACTGACAGGCATTTCTCGTCACTTCCATCTGAAGAGAGACTGTTAAGCCTGAGCATCTGCTTTCTACTTTTTAAACCAGGTTTTAGTCCATAAAAGAACCTTTTGTCCAATTGTGTTGCAATTTAGTTTCTTCAGTAGGCTGTCATGTGGAACTTAGTCAAAGGAGTTTTGAAAATATATTAGGTCCACAGGATTCCCTTCATAAACTTGCTTAACAATCATAATGCGGCCTTCAACAGGTTAGTGAGACAGGATTTTCCTTTAAAAAAGACATGCTGACACCTTCACAAAGATGGTGTTTACCTGTGTCATCAGTGATTTCACTTTCTTATAAACTCACCATATTAATAGACTTTTTGACTGACAGTTCCCAGGATCTCCTCTAGAGCTCTTTAGTTCTATAAGAGTTAAATTAGGAACCCACCAGTCTTCTGCCATTGTTCTTGTGATGTTTCTACTACCTTGAATAGCAATTCTGTGAGTTCACATCTGAAACGTTGTGATGAATGACCTTTGGATTTAGTGAATTAATGGTTTCCAATTTATCTATCTTCTCTAATATTTCTTGCATACTTGCTTCCAACTGATTTCACTCTAATCTATATGCTATGAGAATGTGTGGTGTCAGACCCGCCTAAAATAATCACTGAATTAATTGAACTTATCCTTTATAACTTTATCACCCTTGAGTGCCTCCCCTATATGTTCTGCAGTTCCTTTACTGCTTTTGTTTTTCCTTTCATTTTAACATGCAATATATCTGTAAAATTAGGCTTTTTGACTGAATATGGTCCTTCTATCCAAGTGCAGTTCTGGTAAAAAAAAAAAGATTAAATCACCATGAAACATAATGTCTAAGGAATATTTTTGTTGTTGTTGTTCATATTTCACAGAAAGTTTCTCAGGCCTTTAATAAAATTATGGAACAATTATCTAGATTATCTAGATCTTTCTCATTTTGAAATATGTTAAAGATGATAAAAAATACCAAAAAAGCACATTATTCTGACAATTTGTTATTCATAATGAAGTAATTTTGAGGCTGCTGTTCATAGGATTTCAATTATTTTTATTATTAAAAAAAAAAGTGAAAACACCACTGTCTGAAAAGTATAAATATTTAAAAAGATATAATTCAGCAATTTAGTTTAAACCATGCCATTATATATTTGACATAACACTGAAACATTAATATAATATAGAAGGTATAAATTAATTTAATTTAAAAACCTTTCATATTAAGTAATGATTAAAAGTGGGCCCACAATATGAAGACTATAATTGTTATTCTTTAAAATTTCAAATCAGTTTCCAATAAAGCTGACTATGTAAACAAATTCAATATAACAATTATGTTTTTTAAAAGACATTATTTACTCAAGATTGGAATGGCTTTGAAAGAGCCAGAAGAACTTCAGAATGTTCAAAGACTGAGTTAAATTAAGTACATATTTTGGGGCTCCTTGAATCCGAGGAACCTAACTAGAGACTGTACTAGTCATTAAGTCAAGAGACAGGGGTTCAAATATATTGACTCAGTTAATAAGTTTTTTTGCTTTTACTGAAAATTATGTGTTAGGATATAAAACTGTGGTCTAGTAGAAATCACATATAAGTCCTCAGACATGAGAAAGAAGTCAAAGGAAATTGAGACATCTCTTTTTACAAAGCACAATAAATGATAAATAAATACCTTGACTAAATTAGATGAGAAAGAAACACTTTAACTCTGATGGACAGAATTATATTGGAGTCTACAACTAATCCTATGCAGCCTCCTTGAAATTAAATGCAAATTTCTATACAGTTATAACTATGAGCTTTTTGTATCTGCATAACTTTAGAAGACAGTGAATATGTCAACTTCTTAGAGGCTATCAGAAGTTTCAGAATATTTTCTCTAATTTGGTGACTGAATTTCTCCTTCTCAAAATGTGAAAAGCTGAACCCAAAGTATTAGAGCAGAAAACTCCTAATCTTTTATTTAGAATGGGCTTTAAAATAGAGTTGGTTATGTTTGTTGTTTTTTTCTTCTGTGGAAAAAAAAAAAAAGTAAGTTAAAACCCCTTAGCAAGTTAGAGTTTAATTCTAGAATAGTCCTAAACTATTCAGCAGGACCATAAAAAGGATAAAGGGTGAGGAAAAAATATTTTTTTTGTGTAGGGTAGTGAAGGCAGAACATAAAGGGACAAGAAATTGGCAGTGTACAAGCTTAACCCAAATAAACTACTTAAATCAGTCCTGACAGATTAGTTTAAATGTCAGGAAACTCAAACCGACAAATTTAATTTAAGGCATTGGAAGAGGGAACTTTTCCTTAAGTGAATGAAGTGATTCTACCTAGTATGTTGTTGTTGTAGCTGTAATATAAAATTAAAAAAAAAAAAGAAAAGGAAAAACCAAAAAAAGTGATATACCACATCCTGCATCAAATGAAAGCTAAGCACTGAATGTCTCATCCACTGCACTGTTAAATGCACTCACACAGCTGTGAAAGGATTCATTGAACAAAGGAATTTACTTTTCATCCAAAGATGCTGGTTAGTCTTACAGCAGAGAAAATTTTTTTTTCAATTGTTTTTAAATAGTTCTGCGCATATTAATTCAGAGGTTTCCTAACCTCTGTTAACATATTTTTTCCTTTACTGCTATTCCTACTAACAATTTTGTCAGGCATAAAAAACAAAAAAGTAGACATTTAAATAATAAAAAGGGAGTGTTGATTTAATATATATAAAGAATACTTGTCAATTTCCACCAAATACAAAATTGAAGAAGTAGGCAGACATAATGACTGTGTTATGTACAATGAATATCCTAATCCATGAATAATGATTGATGAAAACCGAACAATTTGTATCAGATATACATGATCAGAAAATGAGCAAGGTAAAAGACAGAAATAAGAGCTTTACCAAGACATTCTTCATTGTTGCTAGGCATAGCACAAAACACAGAGACACAGTCCAGAAGCTGAAACTGTTCATTCTGGAAAAAATATTACAGCCAAAAATGAATTTTTAAATTTACAGGTGCCTCAGATCTGTGACTCTGAGTGATTTATAAAAAGATGTATTACTTACCAGATTCAATTTTTTTCCCCTTTTTTCACACCCTTTGACACTTTTAGAGGGATGGCAAAGTTCCTGATCAGAAATTACTCCTTGCATAGATAGCTTGTAATGTCTGTATGTCTTCTTCCAGAATGAAACATGGTGGTTAATCTAGCAAATAAAAGCAAGAGATTGAAAAGCAAATCCTAGAGAGAATGATTTCATGTCACTGATCACAATACTCTGAGCTCAGGTGTTCAACTAGTTTTCAGTCCATCTAACTGTCTGCTCATCCAGCCCATACTTCAACAGCTTCCCTATGAGGATCTTATGGGAGACAGTGTCAAAAGCCTTCCTGAAGTCAAAGTAGACAATACCTAGTCCTGTAGAGTCATGCTCTCCCCTTGTCTACCAAGCCAGTCATTTCATCATAGAAGGTTGTCAAGTTTGTCAAGTATGACTTCCCCCCATGCTGACTACTCCTGATCACCTTTTTGTCCTTGTGCCTAGAAATAGTTCCCCAGATTATCTTCTCCATCACCTTTCTAAGGATCGAGGTGAGACTGACTGACCTGTAGTTCCCCAGGTCCTCATTCTTGCCCTTCTTGAAGATAGGAATGATCTTTGCTTTACTCCAGTCTTCAGGCACTTCTCCCAGTCACCATGTGTCATGGTTTAACCTGGCAGGCAGCCAAATACCACACAGCCGCTCACTCACTCCCCCAGCCCCCAGTGGGACGGGGAGAGAATCGGAAGGGTGAGAGTGAGAAAAAAACTTGTGGATTGAGGTAAAGATAGTTTAATAGAACAGAAAAGAGAAAATAATAATAAATATACAAAATGAGTGATGCACAATGCCATTGTTCACCACCCGTGCTGACCGATAACCAAATAGTGATCGGCACTTCCTGGATCACTCCTACTATTCATATACTGAGCGTGATATGGAATACCCCATTGGCCAGCTGGGCTAGCTGTCCTGGCTATGTTCCCTCCTCCCAGTCTAGCCTGGTAGCTTCCTGGAGGGTAGTTGTCCTTGACAGGGTACTTAGCAACAACTGAAAACATCAGTGTGTTATCAACATTCTTCTCATACTAATCCAAAACACAGAACTAGGAAGAAATTTAACTCTATCCCAGATGAAACCAAGACATCACAATTGATCAAAGATGATCGAGTGACCTCAAAATTAAATCAGCCAGCTCCCTCAGCACTCATGGGTGCATCCTATGTATTCATGTATGTCCAGTTTGCTGAAGAGACGTATCTCTGATACTCCAATCCTCTGCCACATGCCTTCCATGTTCCAGACTGTCATTCTGGTCTCTGGGACCAGGGAATCCTGAAGACTGGACATACTAGTAAAGACTGAAGTGAAGAAGGCATTCAGTACCTCAGCCTTTTCCATGTCCTGTGTTGCTGGACCCTCTGCCCCATTCAGCAGCAGGCCTGTATTTTTTTTAGCCTTCTTTTTGCCACTTAGGTACATATAGAAGCCCTTCTTGTTGCCTTTTACATTCCTTGCCAGATTCAGCTCCAGGTGGATTTTGGCTTTCCTGCCCTAATCTCTGCATGCTGAGACAGTGTCTCTATATTTCTCCAGATTACCTGTCCCTGCTTCCACCTTTATACTTCCTTTTTATGTTTAAGTTTTGCCAAGACCTCCTTTTTCATTTATTCAGGATGCCTGGAATTTTTGCCTGACCTCTTGCTCTTTGGAATGGAGCATTCTTGATCTTGGAAGAGGTGATCATTTAATGTAAACTAGTTTTCTTGGACCCTTCTTCCCCCTAGGGCCTTATTCCATAGGACTCTTCTAAGCAGATCCCTGAAGAGGCCAAAGGTTGCTCTCCTGAAGTCCAGGGTTGTGATCTTGTTTTTTGCCCTATTCCCTCCTCTCAGGAACCTGAACTCCACTATCTTATGGTCACTGCAGCCAAGACTGCCTTCAACCTTCTCATCCCAATGATCTCTTTCTTGTTTGTGAGTATGAGGTGCAACATAATTTCCTCATTGTCTCCTCTATCACTTGAGTCAGGTTGCCACTAGCAGTATCATTGGTGCCCCCATGGAAGAACAGCAGGAAGTAATAGAGGGCTGGACAAGTTTCAGCAGTTTCTTTACAACATCCCATATCACAGAGTCTGGCAAGCAGCAAACTGCTCTAGATGGCAGGTCAGGTCAGCAGATGGGTACTTCTGTTCCCTGCAGCACTCACTGCTTCCTCCTGGTGCTCCTACATAGTCAGTTGTCCCAGGTGCTTCACTTGAAAGCACACCCAAATCCTTCTCAGCTTTGAGGGAAATGAACCTGTTCTGTAGCTGCAAGCCTTCAGGTGGGTCATTCCTCTTAGAGCCAGAAGTCACCAGCTTCCATTCTTTGCCTTCCCCAGAGTTTGCCTTTATCACTCTGCTAGGGAGAGTCTACCTATATTTCCACTGCAGTTGGGATCTAGGGTTCTTCAAGTTCTTACTCCTCTGGGAATCATAGAATCACAAAATGGTTTGGGTTAGAAAATACCTTTAGAGATCATCTAGTTCCAAACCCCGTGCCGTTGGCAGGGACATCGTCTACTAGATCAGGTTGCTCAAAGCCCCATTCCACCTGATTTTGAACACTTCCAATGCCTGAGCGTCCGCAACTTCTCTGGGCAACCTGTTCCAGTGTCTCACCAACCTCATCGTAAAAAATTGCTTCCTTATATCCAATCTAAATCTACCCTCTTTCATTTTAAAACTATTGCCCCTTGTTCTGCCACTACAAGCCCTGGTAAAAACGTCTCTCTCCATCTTTCTTGTAAAACCCTCATTGAAAGGCCGCAATAAGGTCTCCCTGGAGTATTCTCTTCTCCAGGCTGAATAACCCCAACTCTCTTAGCCTTTCTTCATAGGAGAGGTGATCTGATAATTTTTGTGGCCTTCATGTGGACTCACTAACAGGTCCATGTCTTTCTTGTGCTGGGCGTCCCAAAGCTGGATGCAGTACTCCAGGTGGGGTCTCACCAGAGCTGAGTAGAGGGGCAGAATCACCTCTCTCGACCTGCTGGACAGACTTCTTTTGATGCAGCCCAGGATACGATTGGCTTTCTGGCCTGCAAGTGCACATCGCCAGCTCATATCTAATTTTTCATCTACCAACATCCCCAAGTCCTTCTGCGCAAGGCTGCTTTCAACCCACCCATCCCCCAGTCTGTATTGATAGCGGGGATTGCCCCAACCCAGGTGCAGGACCTTGTACTTGCTCTTTTTGAACTTCATGAGGTTCACATTAGCCCATGCTCAAGCCTGTCAAGGTCCCTCTGGATGGCATCCCTTCCCTCTAGCATATCAACTGCACCACTCAATTTGGTGTCATCTGCAAACTTGAGTGTGTACTCAATCCCACTGTCTATGTCATTGATAAATATATTGAACAGTACTGGTCCCAATACGAACCCCTGAGAGACACTACTCGTTACTGATCTCCATTTGGACATTGAGTTGTTGATTGCAACTCTTTGGATGTGGCCGTCCAGCCAATTCTTTATCCATTTAACAGTCCATCCATAAAACCTATATCTCTCCAATTTAGAAACAAGGTTGCTGTGTAGGACCATGTCAAAGACCTTAAGGAAGATGTTGTCTATAATTCTCTCATTCTTTCTGATACTGCACAGCCTGCTTAATTCCTCCTGTAACTCCTCCACTTGGTGA
This sequence comes from Pelecanoides urinatrix, assembly GCA_013400755.1. Lineage (NCBI taxonomy): Eukaryota > Metazoa > Chordata > Aves > Procellariiformes > Procellariidae > Pelecanoides > Pelecanoides urinatrix. The sequence continues at coordinate 23,446 of VZTQ01015300.1, read as the reverse complement.
CACAGCTTTTCAGCAACAGCAGAGCAACTGCAGACCATCTCTCCCAGCCTCAGAGAGAGGCCCCAGGCACTCCCTGCAGCCTGAAACTTGCAGAGCTGTATCTATCATCCAAAGCTCTGTCTGGGTCGAAGCATCTGCCCTGGCAGGGACAGCTGCTCCAACACCTGCTGGGAAATGTTCCCTGTGGTGCATCACCACTATTCCACTATTTTTGTTGACGTACATCAGCGTTTTTTGATGAAAAATGTAGGACATTTTTCCTTATATTTTTAACACTCCTTTTTTGAAAGCTTCCCTAGTGAACTATAATAAAAATATTTACAAACATTTTACATTTAATGAAGATTTATGCTGAAGATAACTCCTCCATCAGACCTAAGCTTATTTAAGCTTTTCAAAAATGTTTTCCTTGGAGTTTCTATTATTTTTAAATATATTTCAAAGCTCTTAAGCCAAACTTTAAACTGTACTCTGGTTGTACAAGTATTCTTTGAAAAACTGGTCATGTTTAAGTTCTGATTATTTTATTCTAACATTTTTGTAATGCTTGAGAAACATAAAAGCTGTGTCATTACATGTGAAATGAAGAAATTATCAACATCAAAGACCATATTTGATACAAAGGAGGAGTTATGTAGAGTGAAATTCACTTAATATTGTTCTATAACTTTTAAACATGGCCTACTCATTCACTAAAGTTCTTCAATAAAGGTCACAGATGCATTTTACTTTCTGAACAGGCCACTATGGACTAAAAAATAAGTGGCACCTGAGGTAAGCTTGCTCAAGTAGAGTAAGAAAAGTAAGTTGAAACAGTGGAAAAGATAGAAGGTGGAGAAGAGTACACCATTTAGAATTATATATCTTTCAGACACAAACAGTAAAACTCATGTTTTTTCCTTAGTAAAAAAAGTCATGGAAAAAGTTAGAATAAAAGCATACAAATCACCACTGAAATGTTATTCAGATTTTATTGAGCCAATGGATAAATGGTGCTATAGGTTAATAAGTGCATGGAATCGAAGTTGTTAATTGCGTTATCTGTACTGTAGAATCTCCACAGCCTTTTATCTAATATCTGATGGAAAGCATATGTTATTGGAGCTATCACTAACTGTGGTGACAGACCACCAAACGCTCAGAAAAATCAGGAAGACCATTAGGACACAGAATAAAAGAATAATGCAAACTTTAAATCACTCTTCAAAAAACAGATATGTCCAAACAAAGGCAAAACAAAGAGATAACCAGGTTGTTAAATATAACATAAAAATAAGCTTGCAAAAAATAATTATCAAAAGAATAAGAGTTTAAAGAGAAATTTATTAAAGGTAGGTATACCTTCAGATTGAACCCTGTATAAAGTTTTTGCTATGTGATCCCAAAACAGGTGAATAAGTATACGTAGAAGGATAATTGAAGGATGTCTGAAGAATGGAATACCTCCTGTAGGAGAACAGACAAAAAGACCCTTGTGATTCTTCAGTCTGAAAAAGAGAAAACTGAAACACTATTCAATAAAACCTGGAGAAGTAGGGATTTCTCTTACCAGCATGACCCAATGAAACTATCAAGCATGTTAAACAAGAATAAATATTTCTTCATAGATGCTTTATAGAACGTGTTACTATGGCATGATGCATAAGACTGAACTCTGTGTAGAGGAATCATTCATTAAAGAGTATGACTGTTTAAGTGCAGCCTCCTTCAAAAGGTATTTGCTTTTGCACTCACTTTCTTCACATTTGCTGCAATAGATGTAGAAGCTATTACCAATGAGGGTATTAGTTTAACCCCTTCTTGAGATTTTGATGGTTTATGGAAGACTATTGGCATTTCAACATTCAGAAGCGCACCAGGATGCACGGTAGTTAGTTAAAAGCCATGGGAATTTGCAAATTAAATTTAGCTGCCATTTTTTTTATAAGAAGATGTTCCATAAATGCCAAATAGATAAAAATGGTGCTATGATTTGTATACAGACAAAAATAACACCTAAACTAAATAATAAAGTCTAAGCACTTAAAAATTCAGAAATAGCACATGTATTTTGAAGGAAATATCCTCACTTGTTGACACATACTTTTCCAGTAACAGGCTATTTAATTTTCTGTTCCTTCTTCCATTGAGGAATTTAATCCCTTACTTAAGTGCAATATTTTTACCAGAAACAAAGACACTTAAATAATCATGACCAGTAACAAAACTGCCATTTGCTTTATTGAAGTCCCATTGTTGCCTTCATTATCTGTAGACTTTTTCATTGACCAACATTTAATTTTCTGTCATTTTTCTTCACCAAGAGAAAGACAAATATTGCAAGATTAGTCCTCTATATTGTCAATATCTTGTAATTCAATTCTGTATTCATCAAACCTATTTGTTCTAGCGTAAATCTGAGCATTAGAGTTACAAAAAGCAATTAATTATGTTTTCCTGACTAAGTACAGCCCATTAACTTTTCTATTTAACATTGATTTGAAGACCTCTGTGTTATGTTAACCCTTAGATTTTATTTGTCCTGTATTATAAATGATGTTCACATATTTTTTTTGAATCTTTCTACAGTCTGAAGGGCAAGAACTCTTTTACAAAACATGTCCAGAAATGTGTTATAAAAGTGCAAGATAATTACTGGAATAGTAATTATTTAAGAAACATTACCCTGGAAGTTTTAAAATGAAAATGACCTTAGTAACAGGACAAATGTTTGCTCATATTAATAAGCCACAAGTATGTATTTCTGAATAACCCTTTATAGTGGTAGGTTGGTTTTTCCCTTTTTAAACATTCTCTCTTAAATCAAAGTGAATAAAATTAAAAGAGAATCCCTGAAAAGAATGAGGCTATTATCAGTCATTGAGCTCATCCGAGTTCATTGGGGACAACAAATAATGCTATCTAATTAATTAGGATGACAGCAAACTGTGTGACACATTTCTTATGGCTGGCTGCTTTAACATTTTAAACCCTCTTGTTGATTAGAATTTACATGTTTTAAATAGAAAAGGATGTTAGACATCCCATCTGTTGTGTAACAGAGCTTCAGAAAAAAAAATATGCTGAAGTCTTGATAAGTTCACGTCACCAGAACAAGACAAATGCAGCATCTTATCTGATATGCAATGACACAATTCCAATTGTTTCTAAAATTCTATTATTTTAATCAAGCTATGTGAAAAAAAAAAAATCCTACTGACAACATGATGTCTTGATCAAAGTCTGACGTCATGTTAAGTTAGTAAAATGTCTCACTTTCAAATACCTCTTATTTTTGAGTGAGCACAAGTAAAATTTTGAAATGGAATGTATATCCTGAGATGGCACATCTTGTTTACAAAGTGCTGGTTCGCAAATAATTGTATAATACTGACTGACTACTATGCAGAGCTGTGACTCTAATTATGTGCATATTCTGAAATAAATTTGTTAGAAAAAAATTTACTTAAAAATGTATGATTCTATTTCATACCTGAATACACTTACATGAAAGTAGTGTACTTCTAGTATACTTCAAATAGATTTAGCAAAGTTATGAAGGGGTAGTATATTGTCATGAAGTCCGAGTACACTATAATCAAGATCTTTTTTTTTTTTCAATAAGCTATTTCATAAGTAACACTTTGTTAGTATCAATATTGATATTATGTATGGTTACAGAAAAACTGTATGCAGTTATAAATTCTTGAGTTTTAATGGAATCAAATACAGAAATTAAGTATTTGCACACATAAGTGTTTATGATTCTACAGGAAGAGCTATGTTATTACAGAACTATATACAGGTGACTTTTTTTGAAGTAAAATTGTTTTCATCTATTTATTTTTCCTTGTTTTAAGTATGAGCCTATTTGCCACTGCTTTTGGACCTCTAACTTGACCATCCCCCTGAGTGTTCTTTTTTGAGATCTCAGGTGATTATTGATGCATTCATGCATGTCTTATTGAATAATTAAAATATAGTTAAAGTTATGGTAGCTTAACACAGAGGATAGGTCAAATGTTTGTGGAGCACAAATACCATCCAGAATGAATGACTGTAGCTGATACTAACTGTTAAAGTGCATAGAAATTGCACAGTTTGACTAATGTCTCATGGGGAACAACAGAAAGCTTTCCTTCACTTGGAAACATAGTATCATAGAATATCTCAAGTTGGAAGAGACCCTTAAGAATCATTGAGTCCAACTCCCTGCTCCTCACAGGACTACCTAAAAGTAAATGATATGACTAAGACCATCATCCAGATGTTCCTTGAACTCTGACAGGCTTGGTGGTATGACCACTTCCCTGGGGAGCCTGTTCCAGTGATTAACCACCCTCTCAGTGAAGAACCTTTTCTTAATGGCCAATCTGAACTTCCCCTGATGTAGTTTCATTCCATTTCTTCATGTCCTATTGCTGGTCACCAGAGAGAGGAGATCAGCACCTCACTCTCTGCTGACCCCCTTGAAGAAGTTGTAGACTGTGATAAGGTCACTCTTCAGCCTTCTATTCTCCAAGCTGAACAAGCCAAGTGACGTTAGCGGCTTCTTGTAAGTCTTGCCCTCAAGACCTTTCACCATCTTGGTCACCCTCCTCTGGACACACTCTAATAGTTTGATGTCCTTCTTATATTGAAGCGCCCAAAACTCCACACACCACTCCCACTTCAAGTACCAGTGCAGTGTAGAGTGGGACAATCACCTCCCTTGACTGGCTAGCTATGCTTTGCTTGATGCACCCCAGGACAAGGTTGGCCCTTTTTGCCTTTCTTTTTCCTATTCAAAATTCTTTTTTCTAAACTACGGTCAGTTTGTAGGTTTCTTGTCAAGCCTTGTTTACTTAGCATTCAAAAAATAGGGAAAAAATTCTTAAACTAGAATTGTTCCCCATGACACATTCTCATATCTACAGTCTAGGTGAGTTCTAGACATATTATGCATTGGGTTTATATTCCAAATGCTCATGCAGGACAGCTGTAACAGATTTTAAAGCTAAATGATCTTTAATCTTTACATAGGTTATTTGACAGCAAGTGTTTATTTCAGGTTGCTTTCTATTGCTTTTTTAATTCTTTTTCATGTTACAATATAAATAAGAACACTGATATATTCTTACTAAGCCTTTTTATTCAGAAACATTTGGAATTAGTCTAGCAGATTTGCGTGAAAGTTTATGTTTTATTGTTGATTCTGCTTGAGTAAGAACAATCATTACCATGCAAAGAGAGATGGGGACTAACATTAAAGTTAATATTAGATTGTGTTAAAGAGATGTATGAGAAGAATGACAAGACCGTGTACACGATAATTATAATCTTAAGAGAAAACAAAAGTCCATACTATTTTTTATGAATCACACCAACAAATAGAACATTGTATTCTAAACACATATTGAAGTCTGTTGTAAATGGTACAGCCAGGGAATCTTTAAGATACAAACATCTTAGCAAAATTGTAACACGGACTGGGACTCCAGCTGATCATGTAAAACTCACAATAAAATGTAAGACTAGACAGGTTTAGGTTTCATTATGGGCAAACAAAAAAAACCCCACCTAAACCTCCCAAAAAAAAACAAGACCCTGCCCCAACCCCAAACCAAACAAACAAAAAACCCCAACAACTTAACTGCTAAAAAATCTTAAATAAATATCACTAAAACATTTATTTGAAATTCTGTCCTATTTTGTTCATCTTTGTAAGAAAGAATTATAGATCCATAAAAGTAGAGACTGAGGATCTCTGTAGAGTTGATGTACTTTATTCTCTTGTCCCATGGCAAGTTCAAATTTTCTTAGAGCTCAAAAGGGAAAAGAAAAAATAAAATTATAAGTGTCTATTACAAAATAATTGAGATATGTAAAAACTGAATCTATGAGAGGCACTGTATGCATAAAGCATACTTGATAGCAAAAGTAATATCAAAAAGTTCCAAGAAAAAATAGAAAGTGTAAGGGATATAAGGAGCTTCCTTGTCTTTAAAATACAAAGTCTCTGACTTTCTTAGGATGAGTTTTCAATTTGGTTCTATATTCAATTAACTTTTACATTTTTCAGTCATTCATATGTAGCTGTTTCAAAGGAACCTAGCAGAAACCAGCATGTTAACACAATGGGGCAAGAACACCACGCATGATGCCAAAAAGAATAATTCTGTATGAAAGCTGTGTATTTTTTCTGTGATTATTAGCTCATGTACTACAATGTACCAGTGTTTGCTCAGGACTGGTTCTTATCTATCATTTCAAATCTGGGGAAGAATTTAACAAAACTAAATACCAATGATTTTTTCAGGAAATCAATAGTCAGAAAAACTGAATTCAATGTCATTAGGGAACATGAAGCAATTGTCATAGGTCAGTGAGAAAAAACAGGTTTGGCACATGGAAACACTTTCCCTTTAATTAACACTGGAAGAGATGAAAACTCATGGAAAAAGGAGAAAGTAATTGGATTTACAAATTTTTTTTAGGAAACACATTTTAAATATCAATCTTTTCATAAGAGAAACAAACCAGCAGCATGGCTTTAACAAGTCATTAACAAAATAACTACTTGCTGTTTCCATTAGATCACAGAATCATGCAGGTTGGGACTGACCTCCAGAGGACATCTAGTCCAGCCGCCGGCTCTGATCAGGTTAGATCAGGTCCTTCGGGGACTTGTACACTCGAGTTCTGAAGACTTTGATCAAATGTTCTTCAAATATTTTTTGCATAAAACACGAATTATTACAATTTGTATGGTGATTCAACAGGTGCTTCACTTTATATTCTTTTCATTCCCATTTTCAGGTCTTTCCATTTCTTTATTTCTCATTTCTTTCTCTGTTGACATTGTCTGTTTTGATTCATATTGTTTTTTCTTTTCTGTTTGTTTCCCAGGCTTTTCACCCAATTCTGTCCCCATCTTTATGTAGTTCATTCTTCTCTTCCCTTCTTCTAATTTTCAAGTAAAAATGTTATTTTTTCCTCAGCTTATTTAAAAACAGTTTCTCTCTCATTCATGATCAACTGAAATAATTAGTCAGATCATTCAAACCTTCTGGTTCTATTACAAAGTTCTGTAATGTGGAATGCTGCCAATATCATCCATTGATCTGGTAGCATGTGTTATCATAACAAAATAAGGTGAAGGGTAATAATGATCTTTTTCCCTTTTTCCGTGCTGCAGGGACAGCTGCTCAGTTGCTTATCCATGTGTGTCTGAGTGTACTCAGGTTTGAAGTTTCAGCTGGCAATGCAAGGAGATATCCAGTCCAAGCAACACATCTAAAAATATTCTGTTTTATGAGACTGAAAAACTCATTTCTGTGATCCATTCTGATGACAATTTGAAAAGATAGCATGACGGTTATTGGTGCCTCATGAATAATGTTTTCACTTCAATATTTTTGCACCAAGCAAGAACTAACACACTATAGAAACATAAAGTATGCACAGTTTTTCTTTATTTACACAAAGAAAATCTTGTGCACACATACACAAAACCCTTTTATGGACAACTGGTTCAGGTTAACTGAGTTTAGCAGCAGGAAGATGGCTCTCCCTCTTAGTCCTAACTACATAATTGGAATCTAAATGTCCACTCTGACTTGGGAATACTGTCTCTCACAAACATACTAAAAATACAGATAAAAGACTGCTTAACCAAATCCTGTCTGAAATGTTACTGTGTATGAGAGCTGACAGAAACAGGGTCAGAGTTATATAGGATGTTTGAGTAGTCCATAACATAGAGATTCTGGGTGCTGTTTTAGAGTGTGAGATAGAACAGAGAATAGCACACAGCCTCACCTCACAAGCTTCTATGTGCAAGGATTTCTGAGAGACCTTCAGTTTCTTTGGAGTTTAAAGATATGTGACAGACAGTTTATCACACTGGAAATTTGTTTATTAGACTACAACCTTATTAACTCTGACAAACATGAGATGTTTATAACAAAAGGAAATTTCTGCAATTTTTCCTGGAGCTGATGAAGTTTAAGAGCCTAAGGCACTTGAAGTTGGAAGAAGTTTTGAGCCAACAAACAGAAAAACAAAATAGAATAAATTTAATCTTTACAGAAACTGTATATATAGGTAAAGATGCCACATCAAAAGTGCATATGCATTCTTATATAACTTACATAAGTTTATGCCAGAAGTTGTAACCCTAAGATGACAATTTTAATTAATTGGAAGAGTACATTTCAGAGAGTCTGAGGAGATTTCTTTACAAATAACAGTGAATGTATACGAGAGATAAAGGACTCCTCTCCTAATTCACCTAGAATTCCTAATTACTCACCAACTCTAGCTGTTTCTGCTGCTTTCTTGATCAAAAATGACCTAAGAAACAAACAGAAAAAAACCAAAAAATCCATTGACATTGATTTACTCAGTGTGTCATAACACAGAAGCACTACATAAAGAAAAACACTTAGTAATGCCTTCCTATAGAGTTTTGCAATCATAGAAATGCTGAAAAACAAGAAGACAAAAGAAAAGTAGAATGATGAAGCTGTAGCAAATGGACAGAATGGAATTGCAAGCCAGACTGTAAAACTGAAGACTGTCTCTTATTAATAATAAATGCAATTTTGAATAATGAATCTTCAGGATAGCTCCCTAGCCAGGGCACAGTGAACTTATTTGTAACTTGGTAGTGACTTGGCTGTAGATGCACCTATATTTTTGGTGCAAAACTACATTCTGGCGTTATTGTCCTGAAGGCAGGGGAAGAAGAAGAAGGGAATAGAGCATAAGAAAAATAAATATTTAAGTTTCTTATTCAATTATTAGAGGAATAGGAACTCTGAATAGCTCCAGAGAAAGTTACTTATGACAGCTCCAGTGAAAAAACCTGTGTCTGTGTAGTCTGGGAATTTTAATATGCTTACTTGCATTTTAGATCTGATTGTTACTAAGTTCTGCCTGTATAAATAGTGTGGAGAACCTAGGGTTCATGCCTTTCCTAGCAGAATAGTTCAAGCAGTATCTGATAGGAAAGCTCTGTAGAAACCAAGCCTAACACTCAAAGGGAATACAATCCCATTTTCTATTTGTCAGCTCAGTACATAGATTTTCTGTGAATTATCTTCCTGAACCACCAAATTTTGTCCACTGATTTCATAGGAAGCTTAAGTATAAACTACTGTAGCCCAGTGAATAACATTTTTGCCATTGCTGGTGCTATAAGCTTTTTATTTTTATATCAGGACTTGTCTGGCCTTGTCTCCGGACTGAAGTGTTTCTGGCTTGTTTCAACTTTAGTAAAAATTGTCTAGCAGGTGGCTATAGCCTTTTATTTCTTTTTTTTTTTTTTTTTTTCTCCTTAGTTTAGCTCTCTGAACACCAAATATAATAAAGCTACAAAAAACCTATTTAGTCACTGAGGTACATACATGTTCACCAATGCTCGGAGAGGCTATTGTGTAAATGATGTCTAAGTGAAGATAGTCGAAATTTAGCTGGGAACTGAAGATAAGTCAGCTGACTATATAAAGTGGATCAAAACTCAAGAAGTGAAGGTCCCCCACACCATTATCAAGCTTCTCCTGGTGAAGAACTCCGGCTATGAATCACCTGCTCCTCTCTGCTGGAGGAAGGTTGGAGCCACTGGACCTAGGGTCCAGAGAGGACACACAACATCAAATAAAACATGCAGATACTAGGAAGCTTTCATATAACAACTTTAGCTAGAATATTATTGAGGGATTTTATGTGTTTATTAGATAATTCAGACAATGAGTGCTAGTGTTATTGTAATTGGACTAATAATAACTGCTTGTATTTTGATTATTCTGTTAAGACTTTAATTAGACTAACAACAAATTCTTAGCTTTATGTGTAAGGTGTGTTCCCTACACACCTTACGTTGTTCATAATAAAACATTCATGGAAATGCATTTCCATGAAGTACATTTCTGGGACCAAATCTCTATGTTAATCTCTATTTTCAGGATCTGGGAGGCCTCAATTAATCTACAGTGCCATACTCTATCTCTTATTAAATAATTATTTTTCTTTCTTATTAATGGCCCTACTTAGGGCAAAATTCATTTAAATGGAGTCACTTTTTTGAGGAATTCTAACAATAAAAGTTTGTGAGCCTACTTTTGAGTCTCTCCTGGCAAAAGTATCTTATGGACAGGTTTTTTGATCGCATGTGTGACTGCACATTCAGTTCTACCAGTGTTTTGAAAACACGGCCAAGAATCTCAAAACCTGTTCCCAAATGTCATGAAAATACAATGAAATGTAAGAGACCCAATTCTGTAGCTTTTGCAAATCCTTATAAAAGCGATTTTATAAAGGGAAAGGTAATCTTCGTTTGCTGACTTCATTCAGTTTTGGCTCAGGAAATTTTTTTGTATTCTTTCAGTTTCTTTTTTGCCTGTGACTGTGTCTAAGCTACATATTAATGTAACTGTCTGAGGACAAGCTTCTTTCTTCATAAAAATAACTAATGTTAGTAACTTAGCTTTTTATGTAGTGCAGCTGCAGTGTGGACTGCCATACTCTGTCTTTTCCCTATCTCATTGCTCAGCATAGAAATCAAAAGCACACAGATGAGCCATTAAATGAAATAAATGTGCAATTATCAATGGAATTCCTTTCAAATTATATCTGAGTAGCTGTCATCAGGATCCTGTTATGGGGACTTGAAAGGAATTTACAAAAATCCCCAAATTACTCAGTCTAGGAGAGAGTATTGACTAGTGGGTAGATGAAAAGTGTACAAGAACTTTTTGATTAATTAATTAGCATTGCAACTGTTTTAAGATTCTTGCATAAACTGTTTTTCTGTGAAAATGAGAGGTATTTCTATTTTCTGTTTTGGTTTTGTTTTTTTTTCTTTTCACAGAATGCCAATATAAAACCACTGAAGTCCTACTTACATGTTTTTTTGAGAACATTGAAGGCATTGAGTCACATTCAAGTTGTTACAGCTTCAAAACCTGAAGCTGGACTTCATGTATATGCTCTTAACTCACAGAAAGTTTAAGGTGACATAACTTTAAACTTTTTAACTGTACCTTACATTAAATCACATTAGCTTGTATGAACTGTGAGTTAATAACATATACAGGAACAAGTAAAGCAGTTCAGTTTATACCAGTTATTTCACTCCAGATTAGGTGTCTGGAATCAGGTGTCAATTAAGTGTCTACATATGGTATCCAAGGTGTCAATGGGTATATAGTATCCAATTGGGTGTCAATTAGGTGTCTATATATGGTATCCAAGCTCCTATCATGATCAACTAGTCAATACAATTAATGGGGTCCTAGGAGTTATTTCACTAAGTAGACACTAATATCTGATCAACTGAATTGCACTCTAGTGATTGTATTATCAAAAGGCACAGTGCAATCCCTCAAACACAAATATCTAGTACCGTCTGAGATGTTATACAATATCCCGTAACTACCTGATGGTCCAAAAGGGCAAGGGTCTCCTATAGATTTGGTGTCAGATTAGCCACTCCCACATGGATGCCTGAAATACCTTAAGGCATCTCAAGTTGCACATCTATGAATCAACTCCATGGCCTCTCTTGAGACAGGTTAATCATGACACATTTGGGTGAGCTAATCAGTAAATTCATCATGTACCTGCACCTCACATGAATTTGATCTATTGTGAGCACAATTCTCTAAAATGTTTAAAAAATACATTATTATACACCTGCAAATATGTTCAATAAGTATGTCACAACCAAGTCCTTTTCTTCCTTCTTCAAATTAAAATAAAATTGGATTTTGATTGTGTAGATTTTATTACCAGATGGTGAGATTAGAGAATAACATATAGGACATGTATGTAAACAGATCATAGCAGCTATGTCTAACAACCAATTCCAGAATCTCTTTCTCCCAAAAAAAGAACACAGAATAGACCTTATCCATACTGTTGAATTATCTTACCGTCTAAAACAGGATTATGACAACTGATCTACCTTGGGAATAGTGTCTGTCCTGAACTATGTCGTGAATTAAATGCTACTAAATGGTTTTCCTTTTGTTAAGCTATTTAAATTCTCTTGTGTGCAGGTTTTAGTTTAGACATCAATTTCTCTTCTCTTCTGTGGGATCTTGCCATATGTAAGCAGGATTTCAGTGGATAATTCAACTCAATTGAAATCACTGCAGTTGCTCAAATTTATATTAGCACAGGCATTTTTCCTTTGCAATTAACCTCACCTTGCTGTCTCTTTATCAGGTCTTATGGAAACCTTGCAACAGTCGTTGAAAAGCAACACTGCTTTATATCATGTATCCAATGTAGCAGACTCTGCAGTTTGCTTTTCCAAGTAAATGTGTTGGTTTACCCCTGACAGCATGAGAAGCTGTGGTTTGTGTACAACGACTAGAGTATGAAGAGGCTCATAAACACAATGCAAATGGTTTTCTACTGTCACCTGAGAGGAGTGGTGAGTAGAGAAAAGAACTCGATTTCTCTCCAATCTGGGCAAGTCCATTTTTGTCATTAAAAAAAGGTGGAAATAAAAAAAGTAATTCCTCCAAAGTAAGATAGTTAGAAACCATATTTAGTCTATTTCAAATGTAGTCGCTGACCTAGACATTTTAAAAATGCATGCACTGAAAGTGAAGGATGATTCTTGCATCAACTGTTGTACTGTGTTCACAGAGGACTGTCATATTTCTGTTACACAGTTGTTTCTTTTTCTATGAGTCAATCTATTATGTAAAGAAACAGAAAACAAAACTTTAATTCTTCCTGCTGTAGCACTTCTGAGTGCACAACTTCTTTGACATGCTCCCAGTTTTTCCCAATTTTCTTTCCAACTGTAACACAACTGTTTGTCAGCTCCTGAAACATCCTGAAATAAACATAAATACTGAATATGTATTCAAGGTTTTTCTTCAGATTTGTAATTACTAATGCATTTAGTTAGATCATTAATTCCATAGCGGTAGCACTTGCTACCAGCTAAATGGGGTAGTTTATGTCTCTTCTCACTCCTTACCCAGTTTTCAGAATGATCCCGAGAAGTATCTAGATTGATTTTGAGAGTATACTTTATAGCTTTAAAATGCAATAGACTTCAAAGAATAGTATTGTAGACAGAAACAGCAGGAATATAACAGTAGTGTGGAGGAGGGTGGTAGAAAAGAGTTGTGATTTACGTAGATTTACATGTAAAACCTGAGTATATAGACCTTATCAACATTTTCCACCACGGGGGGGGGGAAAAAAAAAAGCTCTTTAGCTCCCAAAGAGCCATTTTGTCTCACTGAACGAATCTAAGCTATCTTTTTTCAATGAAAACCAGAGGAAAAATCAAGTAGGAACAAATTAACAAATTAACAAGAAAGAGGTAGTGAGCAATAAATTATTAGCCCATTTTTCAGATGTTCCTCACACACAAACACACCTACTGGTGCAAATCAGTTTAGCAGTATTTTAAGCTGGTCTATTTGTTTTGCTCAAGATCTTGGTTATGGGCAAGGGAAAACAAACCTTATATATCAAGCCAAGAATTTATTGTTAATATAATTGAATATTAACAGTCTAATCCAGTAGTCATTATCAGTTCAGAACTAATTATTAGGAAAAAATACTTCCATACAAAATCTCATTAATAGTAAAAATATAGATACATTTTTTATATAAATAGGTCTTAGTTCCTATCTTTTTTTGCTTGCGTGACTCTTAGTTCCTGAGGTCAGTAGCTTCAGCCTGTTGGTGTGAGAAGGATGTTATGACAAACTGTGAGCATCTTTAGTCCCTCCAAGAATCCATCTAGCTCCTGCTCGCTCATGTTTCCAGTTCTCTTTCCTTCTAGTCACAACTCCCAGTCCCAGTCTCTTGAAATAACTACATTGAGTTTGTTCTCTTCTCAGAGTTCCTGGTGTTCAGCTGTACCCAACTCCTTTCTGTATATGCAACTACAAACACCTTTTATTTTTTCAATGCCCTGTGGTCTTTTTGCTTCCATTACACTTGAATTGGAAAGCTTTCTTCTCCCTGGTTCTTGAGCGCAAGCAAAGCATAAAAAGAAGTCACTGTGATCTTTCAATAGCATTGAACTTTTTTTTAATTTTCAGAGCTAGAAAAATATTTGACATGAAGTCAACATTCATTGTTAAATTTCAAGCATCTTTCACAAGGTTGCAGATACTAATAGACATACTCAAAAAATAGTGACCCAAACAATATAGTTTCACCAGTCTCATTTTTATAAATAATTTATAAACAGCCTGGAATAATGTAGGAAAAATACTAGGAATACCCAGTACTGAAAAATTCACCTTGCATATTTTATTTGTGTTGAAGATCCAAGAAATTAAAAAGTGTTTAAAAAGTTGATAAATTCATAGTAGCTAGCACCCGTAATCCCTCCTGTTTGTGAAGTTCTGAACTAAAAGAACAGTACCATCCCTGACAGTACAGAAGTTGTTTTCATGAAAAATTGTCTAAACCATGTTGAAACACACCATGTGTATGCATAGCTAAATATATGAAAAGACAAGTTTTTAGAAATTAAATATCCTGGAAAACAAGATTCATTAGACCATTGTTTAGATAAAAAATGTGTTTGACTAGGTGTACAACGTCTGAGATAAAGACAGATATTTGAGAAGATTTAAGATCTATCCATCAGGAAAAGAAAGAACAGACAGCACAAAATAAAGCCTAGGATGTGAACTTCTCAATTAACTAGGGAATGAAATCAGTTGAATCTTGTCCTTGCTATCTGACATGTCTATGCTCAACTCCCACCTCTCCTCACACATTTATGCATTTTTGCAAATAAACAGAATTATATCAAAGATGCTCAAATCTGTCCTACTTCTTGAAAGGAAAAAGTCTATGAGATCTGAAAGCTTGGAAAAACGGTTCAGAAAAAAATGGAAAAACAGAATCAAAAAGGTGTTTTTTAAATACATATACTTTTTTTTTTTTTTACTTAATACAACTATCTTTTTTTTTCAGATGTACTTTTTTCAGTGCAAGACATTCATGTGTCTTCTACTCTTTGTGTCTCTACAGTCTGAAGTGTAGTATTTCAGATTAATATTTTTTATCATTTTCAGTATTTAAGTACTTTTTAGGTAATTATGTTTTGTCATATTTTATGTTCTTCATTGGCTAACACTTCAAAAATATTTCTCTTGATGTTGAAAATAAATGAGACAACAGGAAAAAAATTCAATCTACTTATGGTTATAAAAATAACATGCTTATGGTTATAACATACTGGCTAATAATCAATAGAATGAAGTTCAAGCTTTTACCAAACAAAAATTACAAACATTTTTGGAAGTATAATCTGTTCTAATTTTTACTGGACTTGTAGTAATTACATTGATGTCACTGTAGTTGGTTTACATTAACATAATAGGAAGAAATATTTTCCATCAGGCTCTGTAAGGTATGCAGTAGAAAACAAGATTAGCTTTTGAATCTTAGACCAGTTATGATAAAGTTTTTATTTACAAAGGAACACACTGAGCAGAATGTTGGATTCTTCTTCTACACATAGGGAATGGTTGGAAGACATCCATCCAGAGAAATAATCGTGGATAGGGTATTTGTACTTAGACACTTGACCTCCTATTGCCAATCCCTTAATTCTTTAATTATGAGGAGAGAGAATTAAACATATCTAATGAAATTTATTTTAATAATAAGAATAAGCACTTCTATTGACCAATTGACCATAGCATGTGTCCTCTAAAAGAGAATCTGTTTATATGGAGAATAAGCTTTTCTTGCAGACTCAATGCTTAAAAAAAAAAAAAAAAAAAGATGAAAACTTGATTGCATCTCTTAGAGACTATTTGCTATTACATGTAAAAGAATTGCTGCCTAAGGGGAAATAGAAGGCCATGGTCAAGTCAGCTGGATTTTAGTGGACATAAGTGACTATTTTGTCTAACAACACATGTAGATGTATATATTTTCAATATTGTAACGGTCATAGGGAGAAATGTGGAAAAACTAAGTTATGACAGAAGGGATTTTTTAATTTTAATTTTACCATCATATGACTCAATATAACTCAAATAAAATGGGTGTTTCTGAATTCTAAACACCTTTGGAATGTCTATCATATCTCTGATAATAATTTTCCAAATTAGTTTATCATTAGGCTATTTATGGTGTGTCCTCTATCAAGCTCTAGGTAATCAAAGTTACTTTCCCATTTTCATTTATATCATCCTCTTTAAATTACTTCTCTTGAAGCCTTATAGATCTAAATAAGAATTGAATTAATTACATAAATACAGATGGCAATTAATTCTATGGATAACAATGAAGTAAAATTATTTTTTTAATTATTTAATTTTAAAAATTGTTTTAAAACAACAAATAAATGAACCTCAAAACAGGTAAATAAATAGCATGTAAACGTGCTATTCATTATATACTATATGGATGATGAGGTGGTGGAGTTCATGATCCTAATAGGAGGGAGCGGCACAACAAACAGGACCATAGCCCTGGATTTTGGGAAAGAAGGCTTCAACCTCTTCATAGATCTGCTTGGAAGAATCCTGAGATATGGCCCTAGAGAGAAGAGGGATTCAGGAGAATACAAACACCACTCCTGTCTTCAAGAAGGGCAAGAGGGAAAATCAAGGGAGCTACAGGCCAGTCAGTTTCACCTAAATCCCTGGGAAGATGATGGAGATAATCCTCCTGGAAAGCACTTCCAAACAAGTCCAATTGGAGGCATGCAACATAGTTTGTTAAGAAATCACTCTTCTATACTCAAAAGTTTTGGGTAGTTCACAGCTATTTCCTTTCTCCATAAAGGAGAAACCTGTACTTAAGAATCTTATGAAATATACACCAGACTCACTATAATATAAATAGTAGCTTATTGACTACACTTTTGACATGCGATGTGAAAAATTGCATATTTAAATCTTTTTTCACTGCTTTTGCATTTTTTTTTTCTTTCAACACATGTTAATGGACTCTTCTTTATCTCTTTGAAACTATTTTAATTAAAGTTTAAGTAGAATTCTCCTGAGAAGTTTCAATCTCAATTTCAATTCAGCATTATTTTCTGATCAAAACTTTTTCTTGAGAGGAAAAAATAGCCAATAAATTATCTGCAAATGGATTGAAAATCCATTGCTTTTATTCTTAGCCTACTCAAACTTTTCATCCAGTTACCAATTCACACTGTCTCACACATCAAACTAGAATGAAGTCCTAGAATCTCAAGAAAGTGAGCACTTTTTTTGGTGATTTTATTTATTGCAAAACTGAAACTTCATTTATTGACATTCTTGTCTGTTGACATGGCAAGCGATGCGTAAAAGAAGATTCATCTTACATGTGACGTATGAAACAGTTGTCAAACAACTGGCACTGTGTGTTATGCATCCACTGGGTTTACTTCAGGGGAAGAAGCTGCATAAGGAACAGAAGGCTAAATCAATTTGCAATAGGACCACTAAGTTGTTACCATATGTAGGTGACATTTCAGAAATTTCACACACTTTATTCAGTGTAAACCACTGTATGGTAAAAGGCAGATGATAGTTTCATGCTATCATTTACCAGCAGTCCTGGTTAACGGGGGAGGTTCCGGACGACTGGAGGCTTGCCAATATGTTGCCCATCTACAAGAAGGGCCAGAAGGAGGATCCGGGGAACTACAGGCCAGTCAGCCTGACCTCGGTGCCGGGGAAGATTATGGAGTGGTTCATCTTGAGGGCATTCACGAGCCACATCCGGGACAACCAGGGGATCAGGCCCAGCCAGCATGGGTTCATGGAAGGCAGGTCCTGCTTGACCAACCTGATCTCCTTCTATGACCAGGTGACNCTGGAGCATTTCCAGAGAAGGGCAACGAAGCTGGTGAAGGGCCTGGAGCACAAGTCTTATGAGGAGTGGCTGAGGGAACTGGGACTGTTTAGCCTGGAGAAGAGGAGGCTGAGGGGAGACCTCATCGTGCTCTACAACTACCTGAAAGGAGGTTGTCGTGAGGCGGGTGTTGGTCTCTTCTCGCCAAGTAACTAGCGATAGGACAAGAGGAAATGGCCTCAAGTTGTGCCACGGGAGGTTTAGACTGGACATTAGGAGAAATCTCTTTACTGAAGGAGTGGTCAGGCCTTGGAACAGGCTGCCCAGGGAAGTGGTGGAGTCACCATCCCCGGAGGTATTTAAAAGACGTGTAGATGAGGTGCTTAGGGACATGGTTTAGTGGGCATGGTGGTGTTGAGTTGACGGTTGGACTCGATGACCTTAGAGGTCTTTTCCAACCTTAATGATTCTACAATTTTTTTCTATGATTCTATGCTGAAATTAAAGCCTCAGAGAACTGCATCAGTTACAAACATGGAGTTGACCTGACCAGAAAATATGCTAAAGTGTGGTGAGCTTAATTAAAAATTAAAATAATCCAAACAAGATTATTAAAATAAAATATAGAAAAATAACATAAAAAACTTACATTGCTGTACAGCAAATATGAAAAATTAATATCTGATTAGTGTGGTGGGTTGACCCCTGACAACTAAGTACCAACCAGACTCTTACTCACACTCTGCACCTCTAGCAGGACAAGGTGAGAGAATCAGAAGGGCAAAAGCAAGAAAAAGCATGGGTCAAGATAAAGACAGTTTTAAAAGTGAAGAAAAATAAAAAAAGATGAGATGCAAAGACAACCACTTACCACGTGCCACGAGGAGACTGATGCCCAGCCAGTCTCTGAGTAAAGGCTCCCTAGGAAAAGCAGTACACACGCACACACACACAGAGTTTTATTACTGAGTATGGTGTCATAAGGTTTGGAATACCCCTTCGTTCAGTTGGGGTTAGCTGTCACAGCTGTGTGCCCTCCCAACCTCTTGCCCATCCCCAGCCTACTCCCTGGGCAGGGGCAGGCAGAATAAGAAGCAGAGAGAGCCTTGATGCTGTGCAAGCACTGTTTGGCAATAGATAAAACATTGGTTTGTTATCAACACCATTTTGGTCATAAATCTAAAACACAGCATCCCACAGGCTTCTATGAAGAAAATTAACTCCATCCTAGCCAGACCTAATGCAATTAGAAAAAAAGAAAATAGAACCGAAACCTACAGCTCTGCTGTTCTTTCTGTTTATTTTATAATAATTTAATAAATTAATTGCATGGAAAACAATGTCTTTCATCATATGTGAAGTAGTCATCCTTAGTAGCTGTTGTGGTTTAACTCCAGCGAGCAACTAAACACCCCACAGCTGCTCACTCCCTCCCTCCAGGTGGGATGGAGGAGAGAATCAGAGAAGTAAAAGTGAGAAAACTCAGGGGTTGAGATAAAGACAGTTTAATAAGTAAAACAAAAGCCGTGCACACAAGTAAATCAAAACAAGGATTCATTCACTACTTCCCATTGGCAGTCAGGTGTTCAGCCATCTCCAAGAAAGCAGGGCTCCATCACATGTAACGGTTACTTGGGAAGACAAACACCATCACTCTGAATGTCTCCCCGTTCATTCTTCTTCCCCCAGCTTTATATGTTGAGCATGACGTCATATGGTACGGAATATCCCTTTGATCAGCTGAGACCAGCTGTCCCAGCTGTGTCACCTCCCAGCTTCTTGTGCAAGCCCAGCCTACTCACTGATGGGGTGGTGTGTAAGGCCTTGACTCTGTGTAAGCACTGCTCAGCAATAACTAAAACATCCCTCTGTTATCAATACTGTTTCCAGCACAAATCCAAAACGTAGCCCCATCCTAGTTACTATGAAGAAAATTAACTCTATCCCAGACAAAACCAGCACAATAGCCTTAATCAAATGTCTGCATTTTGATGGCTGATGGATTCTTTGTGATGTCCAGTAAAGGAAAGATGTACAGACATGGATCTTCTATGTCAATTAATTACTTTAACATTATGG
This sequence comes from Pelecanoides urinatrix, assembly GCA_013400755.1. Classification (NCBI taxonomy): domain Eukaryota; kingdom Metazoa; phylum Chordata; class Aves; order Procellariiformes; family Procellariidae; genus Pelecanoides; species Pelecanoides urinatrix. Next base: position 3,610 of record VZTQ01015300.1, on the reverse strand, counting down.
ACTTTATTCTAAATGTAATGAAGCTAAAATATTAACTTGATGTCCGAAAGAAAAATATTTCATCACAGCCAATGTGTGACATGGCAAATCTCGCAGCCCATCTTCTAGTTTTGTTTAAAAAAATGGTTTTTTATCACTCTGGGAACCTTCTTTTGCTTAATGGAAACTCTTAGTATTTCATCTTTCCAAAACTTTTAAAAATGACGTTTNGGTTAAACCACGACACTTTCCTTCTACAATTTCACACATTTGTCCATTTCCTGAAAGTCCATTTCCATGAGGTGTTCAAATAACATTAAAAGAGCTGTCCAGCACGTAAACACATCTAGTCAGAGTTAATAAGTTTTATGGAACAATCCTTGCAAATGACAGGGAACAGCTAAAATTCAACACGGACCTTTGAAATATAACAGCAGAAGGGGTAAATGTTTTTATGTTATAATGCACCCAGTTGGACCTATTTGCCGTATAATCTAAAGATAATAATCACAATGTCCTTCTATTTATGTAAAATGTTAAACTCAAAATCTTGCTATGGACAAACAGAAAAACACCTCATATGTGAAGCCAAGAATTTACTGTTTTAATAGTCTTACAGTCTGAATCATTAATCTAGTTACCAGTAATATATGTTCACAGTCCAAATCAACACAGACAAGCCTTGATAAAACAGTTAAAAATATTGAACAAAAGCTTTCCTACTATCTGCTCCATTGCCTTGTGTTGTTATGCAACCCCCCTGCCCATGCTCCTCAGCTCCTGAGGCCATTGGTGTCTGCTGGGCAGGGGTGAGAAGGTTTCACTGCACCATCCTGAAAGCTTACCAGGAGAACTGCAACATCACTGACAAGGATTTCTTCCTTTCCTTTACAGCAAGGTGCAAGATGTAGATGTTTTTTTCCTTTTCAGTCCTGGGTTGTACTCAAATTCATTTTCCTGCATTTTCTTAGCACAGTCTGCCTATATATTTTTTCTTTTCATTGATTCTCCATTATTTGGTGTTTCTATTCTCTATCTAATAGCCAAAAACAGTGGAAGCGGAAGAAGTTATTTCTAGAGCACCAAGGTAACATCATGTTCCTTAAAGTAATCTTTGAAATAACTAATAATGTCATTAAAAGTTTTCCAAATATCTTTTAAGATACCATATTATATGTTGTCTATATTAGAAATCTGTAGTTCTAAGAGCATGCTTTATTTTTGCAGTTAAGATAAATAATAGTTTTTAGGATAGTTAGTGAGTTACAATTTTTCTTATATGTAAATATTTATGTATAAATAGAAAAACAGAATACCCCGAATAAAGAAAATTCACCTTATTGCAATGTGTATACATATATGGATTTCTTCATAGTTTCATACAAAATATACCTGTTATAGGTTATATACTATACAGAGATTTGTCCAGCTTCTCAACCATTCACAATTGCTCTTGAAATTTCTGGAAAATAGAAAGTTTTTTTGAGCTCCATAACCGAACTCCAAGATTGGTTCGAACTTCACAGTGATGAGAAAAAACCAAATAAATATATAAACATTCCAGAGGCTCAAACAGGGTATTAAAGAATTACCATTCTAGTCCTTTATTTTGCATCTATATTAAAAATTAAGTGTAAATATGGAATAGAAAAAAAATTGTAATAAATCTAACCAACCAATGGTTTTCAGTTGTGTTTGATAAAGTGTTAGGTTTCGGTACTCTTTGTGTCCAGCCAGTGAAATTTGAAAAACAGTCATATTTCAATCATTTTCATGACAATATATCTAGGACCAGCTTATTGCTTAGCATGTTCAAAACCTAACATTTTTCATAAGAGTTCAAATCTTTCTCATGCACATACACACCACTTTCAAATTAAGTTCGGCATTTTGGCTTAGATCCAGCTCTGTATTTTCCTCCATTGTGAAGGTTTTTCATTGATTTTAAATTGTATTTTACATATCATACAAAAGTATATACAATATATATATTATATGCTGTGTAATTTAAATACTTATATACCTTATGCATCATATACAGTTCTATATTTTACTTTCGTATATGTATTACATTAACCAAGAACAATTCTGTAAAGCTGGGATTTTTTGCAGGGGAGTAGTATAGTCACACTGATTTGGAAAAAAAAAACTGTAGAGCTGTGTGTATTATTGTGTGTTCTCCTCTTCATTAGAACAATTACAGATAAAAAAGTGTAGATTGGTTCAAGGCTTTTATTGCTGGTTTTAATTACCAACTTTTATTTGTTTTGTGGAAGATCCTGCCATAGACCAGGATATCATTGTGCCAGAGTTTGCCCCTTCTAAGATCACCAGTTATACACGATTGACAATGTTGTCTTCCAGAGTGAGACATAGGCATCTAAGAACAAGGATTTTGTGTTTATGTAAATGTTGCTTTTACTGCAAACTGTAGAAAGAAAAGGAAAAAAAGCTGTCAAATGAACACGCACAACTAAAATATGATTTAGTTTTCTCTTCAAAAGTAATGACTTGCAACTCTATTTCTCTCTTGGCATAATGAAACTTTGAAAAATATAAGAAGAAAAGAGTGAGAAAATAAAATAGCATGCAGAGGACAAAAAAAATTATATCTTATGCTGACTCCAGCATACAAAGAAAGATTTCAGACCTCTCCATCATCAGAGAACAGAAACAGCCCAATGCGGAAGGCATAAACATATGTCAGACGGGCTGAGGCCATGCAAGCAAGAACAGAAGACAGAAGTCCTCTGTTGACAAAAGTTAGTTCTAACCACATACAGAATATGATTTCATAAGATAAAGAAAACACTGTAAATAAAACAAGATTATAAAACACATACTTCCGTATAATGTTATCCAGACAAAACATTAAACAGTAATTCTGCACTCTAATAATCCTTGACAAGAGCCAACTATTTTCATGGACCCCACTTTGCATTCCCCTACAATCTTCATATTGTTTCTATTTGGTGTCTTATAATGGGAGAAGAACTGACAGCTGAAGGCAAATCCAGAGTAGTGCAAGTTGTCTCTGGAAAAGATATGAAAAATGCTACCACAGAACAAATACATACATATATGCACAAAATCAGTGAATGAACCTTTTTAATGTGCGTTTTAGCAAAAATTACACTCAGAACTAAAAATTCTGTATATTTAAATCTCACTCAAACTGAGGTAAACTAAATTATCTCTAAATGGAAACTCAAAGGAATTGGCAGAATTCAGTCTGTAATGTTCTAATTCAACTATTGTGAATGCCAGGTAGGTGCAAGGGCTATGGACCTCATTTAAGTGTTAAGGAACATGTCTTCTGCACAACAATATGTTCTACTGCCGTCATTAGAAACAGGCTGGTAGACCAATAGGACATCTCTGGTAGATGCAAATCTGTTTGGTTTAACCTGGCAGGTAGCTAAACACCACACAGCTGTTTGCTTGCTCCCCACCTCATCAGTGGGATGAGGGAAGAATTAGGGAAAAAAAAACAAAAAACAAAAAACAAAAAGACCAAACCAAAACAAAACAAAAAAACCCCTGTGGGTTGAGATGAAGACAGTTTAATGGAACAGAAAAGGAAGGGAAAATAATATTATTATTATATTATATTAATAATATTATTAATAAT
>VZTQ01015299.1:0-81373 GCA_013400755.1 Pelecanoides urinatrix | reverse complement strand
GCCTCGGTGGCTTCGAATGAAGTCACATATACTATAGCGTCCTTGGGAAATACAGTGAAGACATTTTCCTAGGGTTTTTTACTGCTTCCAAATGATACTAATCTAAAATGGTCTTCTGTGCAATCAGTCTTTGCAGGAAGACTCTCGTGGAAACTTCATATATTACTTATGTCAGAAGTCTGAATCCATATTCATGATTATTCCATTACCCTGATGCTTTGAACTGAAACAGCATTAGTGACTGTATTTCTATCAGACACCTGCCCAAACGCTGAATTTCATCGCAGCCCCTCCACAAAAAAACAAAACCAAAAAACAAAACCCAAGCATGGTAGTCAAGCTAACTCAGCCTCCTTAAAATATTCTTTTACAGATATTAGTATTGAAAATGGAGGGTTTTTTTTTTATTCAACCATTATCCAAGTTACAATTTGCTTTCCTTCTGACATGAATATTATTTTCAGTTTAATATTATTCTCTGTATTTAAGACTCATAACTCATTAAAACAAACATCCAGATACCTCGTTACTAACAAAGAGTGAAAACCAAAAAATCTGAACTCTTCTGTAGAATCCTGCTGGAAAAATACTCCATATTTAATTGGATCATAGTTTATGAAAGAAGGTGATGTGAACTGAGTTACACCCGCTTTGAAGTACAGAGGTCAAGCAAATACCATGAGCCCTACAGGGGACACAGCGGATGCTAAAGGTTCCTTCTCTGTCTCAGCGAAATCTCTCAAATTTGGTACAGCTCCTCTCGTGACAGCTGCCTGTGCATCAGGAGCCAGTTATTGTCCAAGACAAAGTCTGGCAATGCTAATCTGGGTGATTATTGCTATTTTTTTTAACTAGATGTAGGGGTATACAGGAACAGAGTGCCCGAGGCTGAGTTTTATAGCACATGGTGGCGTGCGTGCCATGGATGTCAGAAATCATCCAGCCTGCATGCATTTTGTGTATGGACAGGCACATTTCCTCCAGGTGATAGGAAACCTCATTTTATTCCTAATGAATTGGTTTGGATTGGTTTGTATTCAAAATGATCAACCTTCCAGTTTAAAATAGTAGTGATTTTCTGAAATACGTAGCAGACATAAATATATAGGAAGGCTTGTATTAAAGGAATTCCGGATATCAGAAACTAGCCTCCAAATGTTAGGAATTACTGTTGACTTCCTTGAATTTTTTCCTTCACACACACAATAGGTGCATTGTGATAGGTTATTCTCATTCTAAACAATATTACACTCATAACATTTTCTGTCTGGAGTCAGAGTATTTCCCTAAAGAGAAGTGTGTGGCTGTCTCCTGACGTGAACAACCTGCAGAAGTGAATGAGCACAACAGATCTGACTAACAGTTGCAGAATGCAATGAGTGCTCATGCTGGGGAGCTGAGGATTATTTAGTTTTTAACCCTGTGAGGCCTGCAGTTTAAAAATTATGATTAATGCAGTGAATGAATCTTGAATCTTGGATCCTGTCCCATGACTATTTTAAGAGACTAAGTCACTTATACAGCCTTGGGACTGACTCATCTTAAATGGGAATTATCATTGCTTTCTTCAAAAAGCAAGATAAGTATCACTTCTTTCACCTAATAAGGGTTGTAAAGGTTGTAAAGTTGCAGAAAAATGTTTCAGTCAGTGAAAGTGGAAAGGAGAAAATAGCTAATCTTTAAGCATAAGTATTATAAGTGTATCATTACCTTGTGCTGGAAGCTGAAATACAGCTTTTCTGGTAAATATTTCCAATCTTATATTAAGCTGGGTACATTGTTTTGGGTCTTTTGATGCACTTGGTAACCTATTACGTGTACTGCTTTTTTTTTTTTGTCTGTCTTTTTTTTTTCCTCTTGCCTTCTCCTAAAGTTACAGGCAATTTGAAAAGCTCCTTTGATAATTATTACGGCACGTTGGGAGGGAGGGTAGGGACAGTCAGTGTAATAGGGTTTTTTTTCAGTTTGCACATTTTACACCTGTAAGTGCACTAAGTGAGCGACTTGTAGCAAAGATAGAAGCAGATTATTCCTTCTGGTACAAAACCAAGCATGTTCATGTGTTGAAACTGCTTATGCATGGCAGAGGTGGCCTGTGCACAGCGTGGTGTGCAGTGTACCCTGAAAGCATGGGGCTTGCCTGTCCCCGCGTGGGCTGTGTCATGCCCTTACGACACACACCTGCTATAGGCTCAACCTGGCATGTGTCGTGGTTGCTACTGAAATATGTGGCGGGTGAAATGGAGCTGCTGCACCAGAAAACTCTGGTACCCAAAGTCTTCAGACTTTGACAGCATAGGCAGAGCTTGCAAATGAAACAACATGCCTGGGGAAAGCCTTGATGTGCAGGAGCTACTTTTGGAATAATCCTATAGCAAGTGGGATGTGCCCCAAAAGAGAAACTATGTGAGAAAAAGCAATTAAAACTGGAACTAATCAAATATAATGCCAGTTGGTGCAACAAGTAATAATTTGATATTTACAATCTGTTCTGGTGTTGTAAAACTCACTGGGGGACTGATATGGAGCACAAGGTATTTTCCGTAGCAGAGTCCAAGTAAAATGATGGTACTGATTGTAATTTGTAGGGCTGAGAATACTTTCCTGGGGGTATCTGAGCCTCTGCTATTGTCTTCTCTTCTGTGCTTCAACCTTACAAAGTATTGCATGAAGTACCAGAGGGAGTAATTTGCTCCCTTTCAACTTTTTCCTAGGTGGCAAGACCACTGTCATCTGTCAGAACAGTAGAGAGAAGATGATGAAATTTATACAAACAGCTTAAAATTGACAATTTTACTTGTATTGGTCTTCCGTCGTGTTTTCCATGCCAGGCCTGGCTCTTTCCCTGCTGAATAAAGTCAGAATAAAATATATTTAAAAATATGTGGGGTTTGAATATGATTCCTAGTCTGAAGCTAATTTAATCCTCACCAATTTTGTGGAAGCTCTTTTTGTTGTTAGTATTTTTCTTTGGAGGGATAGCCAATGGTAGTAATGGATTAAAAACAAATTTCTCAGTATAAATAACAATAAATTGAAATAGCTGATCTGGTAAATTCACTTGGAAAGTTAGGTTTTCCAAGTTCACGTGACATGCAACTTCTTAAATAACCTCTTGCTTTTTAAATGTTAATAGCTTTCATATAACTGAGTTGAGATAAACAGATTTCTTCCCTTTTTAAAAAGAAAAACTGGTCTTTAAGTTCTAATGTAGGCTGTTGATTGGTTTTCTTCCTCTGGAACTGGCATTTTAATAAACCTACTAATCTTGTAGAACATAATTTAGAAAAGAGAGGTCTTTTGTGAATAACTGCATTGCTTGTTTCTCACTGTGATTTGAAACTATGTTTAAGTTTGCTTAATGTTGTTTGCTTTTCCACTGGCTTTAATAAGAGCGGGATGTACGCTCAAAATTCCTCACATCTCTAAAGTTCCAATTCATAATATATGTACAGAATGTGTAAGTGATTGTCATGCATTATTGACCAGAACAAGGTTCAAATTGGATGTTTTTTTTTTAAAAAGAGAAAATGAACTTATGACAGAAGAGCTCTGCCCATTACTTTTATTCTTCAGCAAACCGTTTCATTAAGAATATCTGCTGTTTGTGGTTCAGGCTCGGGGTATCCCTCGTTGTTTGAAACGATACTGAATCAACAGATTAAATGGTTGGGGAGAAGAAAGCTAATTTAGTGTGAGAGAACCTTGAGAAAACTTTGAAAGATTTATGGAAATTTCTACTCAAACTATCTTATCTTTGGCTTTATGAACTTAAAGTTAAAAAAAAAAAAAAAATCCCCAGAATAGGAGTGAAATGCTGAGTGAGCACATGTGCTTTAGGAGTTCAGTGAAGGAAAGCAGAGGTAAAAAAATCTCCCAGCTATCATGTGTAAAGCAAGGAGTCAATGGTTAAAAAGGAAAGGAAACTTGTGGGGATGTACTTACTAAATATTTCACAGAGTAAATGACATGTGAAAAGACGAATGCAAGGCCATTCAGGATTCGTTTGCACAGACGTATGCTACCAGTCATCTAGGTATGCTTTCAGATTTTAATGAAGTTTTTTTTTTCTGCTGGGAAAAAATGTGTGAGAAACAGCAAGCAGAGTGAATGCAAGTTAATGTTAGCTATGGGCAGGGACATTTTACATCGCTGTGCCCTGCGCTAAGGAGCTGTGTGTGATGGTGTTTCAAAAGTGATGTCTTCTGTCAGTAACCAAGAAAGCAAGCCTTTAGTTGGTTGATGTTTTGCAGTCAGTAAAAATAATCTGGGTCTCCTATTTAAAACATCTAGCAGACAACTTGAGAACCACTGATGCATCTTTTTCTTAGAAAAGTGGATAACTGAAGCACTGTGCTAAAACCTTCTGAGCAAGCCACTGCTTGTAAGGACTGTTGTGTCTGCCAACATCTGCTGCCATACTTAATTTTTCCAACGATCTTTCAGTGATTTTTCCTGGCAGGGGTGATATAATTCATTAAAAATAGATTAATTTCATAGCATTCAATTTAACTGTTTCTTTATTCTGTGCTAAGTACAAGATGGATGTCTGCATATTATCTTTAAAAATGATTAAAAATAGTCTTTTGAATGAAGCGTTACTGCTGTATGCTTAACATGAAAACTGAACAGCATATGTCTTAAGTTGACCTCTATTTTCATGTTATGGAGACATGAATGAAAGGATTACATGACTTTTGTTTTATACACTTTATTTTAAAGATTTACTATTTCACTAAATTTGTGATATAGAGTAATGATATATAGTTATATATCAAAATCATACAGTACCTCTCAACAAGCAAATGACAGCATGGGGGTATTAAAGCAGGCTGTACAGGAAGATACTGAGAGACAAGTACATTATTGCAGGTTATTAAAAAAAAAATTGTTGTTAAAAGCATCTGGTGCGTGAGGGTAATTCATCAATAGTTTAATGGTTACACGGGCAGCATAGACGTATGGGTTTTGAGTTATATATTGGAAAATATTGATATCAATAGTATCCAGAAGAGCAAAAGACTCATGAACTTAACCTTGAACGCTGAGCTATCTTTATGAACTCTTATTCCATTTCTCTACTTGCCTATGCTCTTCCTTCATCATTTAAGCCCTAAATTGAGCAACTGTTTAGATTTGTCACGTGTGACAAGGTGAGAGGTACTTTTTACATTGCGCCTTACTTCCTGAGTAAAGTGGAAGGTTCATCTGTATGCCTGACTCAAACCCATGCCTTCCTGCATTGCTTTGATGATTGCAGACCTGTAAATTTGGCCTTCTAAATTTCTGTTTGTGGTAATTGCTGTGAAATCCTAGTGATAATTTACTTATTACAATTGCCTTACAGTCTCACCTTGTGCCACCTCATTGTCTGTCTCCTGTCCATCATGAAATTCAAGAAATTTCCCATGGATCTGTTCCGTGGGTGATTTTGCTGCTTTAATCAAAGCAAGTAACATGTCCTAAGAGAACCCCAAGCCTTGAGCCACTTGCACTGTTTTTTTTAAATCAGGTGAGAAATAACGAAGTTATTTCTTCAACAAAGTGAAACTTTGTTGCTTGCTCCCGCTGGTGTTCTAAATGGCCTTTGATTAGCAAGTTCTCATTCTCCTTTCTCTCACAAGTTGCTGCTTTTCTGCAAGACTTTTTCACCCTTGAAAGGTATTCAGCCCTCTTGCTTGCTTTCCTTTCTTTGTCCATCACCAAAGACTGGAAGGACTCCTTTCTATATGCCAACAAAGATGATGACCTACTGTTGGTAAATTTTACAGCAAGCAGTCCCGGCTGCTGTGTTGCTAACTACAGCATTCAAAGGAAGGAAGGAGGATGTTAAATCAGTTGCAAAATGTGAGTGTGAGGGTATTCATTGTAGTTATTCAGAATTATTCTGATAAAATGTTGTTTATTTAAAGCTCAGTTGGAAATGGTTCCAGTTTTGATGAAACACAAGGAAAGAGGGAAGGTGGCTTGTTTTTGTAGTCAGAAAATGTGTCAAAGACTTCTCCCTGGAATTTCAGTATGTTAAGTATATTTCCAGGTGTTTAATCTCTGTTGCCCTCTCAAATACCAATGTGACATTTAATTGCTGTACATCTTTGTGAATTCAGCTGTGTTATGCTGTGAGTACCCTTCTGTTTTTTTCCAAGAGTTTTACTCTCTTCATCCACAGTCTGTTCCAAACACAACTGTCAAGGATGGAACTTTTTTAGTATTCAAATCTTTCCTGTAAACTGGCCTTTTATAGAGGTATCTGTGAAAAATTAACTTTGACTCATCCTGGCTTGTAAATATTTGGATTACGTGGTTGGAATCTCTTTATACAATAAAAGTATTCAGTGCTATTATTTATTCTGGTCTATTATATAGCTCATCACTTTTTTTCCACATGCTGTTTTTACTGGTGATAGGGAAGCAAAAAGTAAATGTGTTTAAAGCAAAGTCAGGGTGACTTGAAGGGAGAGGCTGGAAAGTCACGCCAATGTCTCAGAGCAGTGTACATCCAGCCTTATGGATTGTGGGCTGCAGCACAGAAGACCTCGCATCAGTCTTCAGGAACAAACAGATCTGATGCTTTTAAATAGTCAGGTGTCTTTCTGTGGTGATTTATTTTGTTGGAACAGCAGTTTTTGACCAGAAATGGAGTATTAATGTCAGGGTGTCCTCCTGTTGTAGAAAGAGAAGATACCTGTAAGTCATAACTATTTGACCAAAGGAGAGTCTTTGTAAAATGCAGTATCATTTGGATTGATCACCTCTCCAGGTTGTTATCCTGATGAATAGCGGGGACATTCGAACATTCACAGGAGAAGGCGGCAGAGAGGTCAGAGCTGAGGCACAGGATCTGGAGCTGAAAATTCTGTATTTAATTCTTGTCTGTGAAATAGCTCCAGCATGACCATAAAGTGCTCACTCGCTGGTTGTGCTGTGTGTCCTGGAATGAAGAGATAGCAGTAATAGCTGCTTTACAGGATTTATACAAAGCTAAATTTCTAGGTGTTTGCATCCACCATCATGATAACAAGAAGCTCAGTGCAGGAATAACTAATCCTGCTCATACCTTCTGCAGAAGGGAGGAGCAATTAAACAAATTAACTGCAATAATGTATCTGCAGGTACATCCCAGCTAAGAATTGTGACTTGAACTTCACATTTGTAAAGCTGTCTTTGTTTATAGCACTTGTTGCTGTGAAGCTGAGCACGTTGCTGCTGCTTTAATTGCTTGATAATTTGAAGGTGCTCATTTATTGTACGATTGCCTTTCCTTCCTTCCTTGGTGTAATTGCAAGAATGTGGAGATGTTATTCCTTTAAAGTGATCCTTGTTATACAGCATTATTGTAGCATGTCTGTTGTTCAGGAAATACTCTTTTAAAAAAGACTTTTAAAGACTTTAAAAGACATGTTAAAGGTTGTGTTAACTTACTAGGAACAAAATTTTTGACAGGAGTTATCTAACACACCTGATATCTATGCTTCTATTGTCTGGAATATGTCTTCAGCAACCAACAACTGTAGGAAGTGTGCTCTCATAGAAGACCAATGCACCTATAGCCTCCTCAGTCCTGGGAAGAGAACATCTTGACAATATGCTACTTTTTTATTTCACAGTAATGCATAGGAGTGCTATGGAATGGCCCTAACTGGTCTTCCTTCATGTTTACCTACCTATTTAGCACTCAATTTTATAGTTCTTTACCTAACATCCTACAAAGTTACTATGCTTCTAAATCTTTCTTTTTGACTGTGAGCAGAAGCGATGAGAACAAACTGCTATCTCCACAGCGACTTTAAATCTCCAGCATTGCTATGCAGACTCTGTAATCTCTGCTCAGCCCTGTTTTACACTGTTTGTAGTGTATTTATAGCTGATTTTTTTAGTGAAAATCTTAGACATGCATATATCTCTAAAGATCATCAAATACACTGTCATTTCCATGTTGCCAACAGTGGGAGGAATTTACCACATCTACACGTGCACATACATGCATGTATGTATATAAACATATTTTTACACATTTTAGATGCAGAAACACCTTATTGGTTTCTGCATCTAATCAGACAAAAATTAGATGAAGAAATCTTTGAGTAGTAAAACAAATGGAAGCTTTCTTTTACATTCAGTCTATCCTATACACGCTAGCTGCAGTAATCTGATCTCATTTACAATTTCTTCCTTTCCCTTTGCACCACCCTATGTTTACCTGTTCAATGAATCTCTGTGGTCTTCTCTTATACCATCTAATCCCCCAATTACCTTCTGTGTCCTCTGTTTCCTTGCTACAGTATTTTCAGCTCCTTTCCTTACTTACCTTCACGTGAGCTACTGACTCTGCAAGAATAAGTGTTATGGCTTTTCAAAGCAATATAACTGCTGGTTGATCAACTGATCTCTCTGCTCTCCTCAACCACAAAGGCTAACTAGAATGAATTACATATTGGTTTTCCTCCCAGTGGAAACCTTAAACTGAAATTTCCACTGCTGTTTCAAATTTGGTGGAAATTGCCAAGTTTTAATAAAGGGGCTTGCAATTGTGGTCATACAAATTTCACTTTCAGAGAGTCAAGCTAACAATATTTGAAGTCTTTACTCTCAAAGCTGAAGTGTTTAGGAGAATCGGATTTACTGGTGAATTTTTCTGTAAGTTAGAGATGATGAAAGCAGTACTACCAGAATGGTAATAATGTGGGTGGGTTTTCTGGGGAGTTTTGGGTTTTTTTGTTGCCAGCTAGTTGTTGTATAGTATCAAATTATGCTGGATGAAATATGGAAGGCAAATGTAAACTGGTAGTAAACAAATGAGCCAAGTATGATTGGATTTTACAATCATACTTGCTTTCTTGACCTTGAGCACTGTCTCCCTGACAAATCTGGTAGTTTTGCTGTCAGCTGAAGACAGGAAGAGTCCCATAAATGATCAAATCCTTTTTATAGTGGAAAATGATATTCAAAATAGTTGAAAACTGTTCTACTATATGAGGTGATATAGTACATACATACACTATGAGAATGCTATGGGTAGGATAAGATATGTATCTGTAAGGTTATATAGGTGATAGCAGACTCTGGAAAGATTCCAAGTCAAAGATTTATGTGACGTTTGATACGGCTACTACCTGTAAATCTAAGTAGAAACATAGAATGATGTGGGATGGAAGGCAATTCTGGGAACTATTTGGTACAAATTGCTTGTTCAAAGCAGGGCTAGCTCCAGAGTTAAATCCCACTTCAAAGTACTTCCATGCCAGTACTTGTGAGGAAAAGGCAATGGCCCTTCTTTGCTAAGAAATCCACTGGAAGGAAAGCGGAGGGTGAAAAGTGGAAGAGTTTTCATATCTCATTCCTTCTGGAGAAAACAAAGTAACTGAGAAGCTATTTTCAGTTGAATGGGCAGCTATTTGTTTAATAATTTCAGCAGATCCTGAGATCTGGCATGTAGCTAAAGTGAAACTTACAGAAGTCTCCTCGCTTTAATAGGATCATTCAGGTTGGAAAAGACCTTTAAGATTATCAAGTCCAACTGTAAACCTAACACTGCCAAGTCCAGCACTAAACCTTGTCCCAAAGCACCACGTCTGCTGTCTTTTAAATGCCTCCAGGGATGGTGACTCAACCACTTCCCTGGGCAGCCTCTTCCAATGCTGTTCAATGGTAAGTCTTTATTGTTTGTTTTGGCCTCCAGGTCAGCTGTTTTGTAGGCATTCAGATTCTTGGACTGTTTTCTTTGCTGTAAATCAGTGTGAGGCCAACGGTCTAGAAACTGCGAAGTTTCATTTTCATCCAAGATGGCTCTTACCGATTTGAGCATGTTTGCCTCAATATGAGTTAAGGCAGAACACTGTTAGCATTAAGATGAAAATTTAAAGGTCAAGAGAAGGGGCTCTAAGAAGGGGAGAAGACCTTTTCAATAACAAATATGAAAGTAGATTATTTACGCTAAGATCTTCTTCCTCTTGCCGTCATTCTTTAGAGGTGCAAGGTGTTAATATACTACCCTAGTCATAAATATACTACCCTGCTACTTCCGATACATGGGAAACCTGTGTATATCCTTTTGCAGAATGGATGAAATACGTCTTATTCCTCCTTCAAGAGCAATAAAGCAGCTTGATGTGCCCTTTTGGCTGGAAGAAATCTTAATATAACTCCCTCTGCATCTCATTAATACCAATGCAGAGTTCACAAGGGAGGGGGCAGTTGTGACAATCCCTAAAGCTTAGATGCACTGATTCCATAGAAATTTCTTTGCTCTGAAAAACTAGATTGTTAAAGCAAAACTACTGATTTTATGAGTGTCAATTTTGTTTAGGGGGAAAGAAATAAAATGCTGACATGATCTTAAGATAGATTGTTTGTGGAAATACTAATTTGGAGCTATTTGCTTGCAAAGAGTTTCTTTAGTGAGTTTTTCTGCAAAATATCCTTTGTACATAGGAGGAGTTTTGGCAATACCTGGTTCTCACTGTTTTTTTGAAGCACACTCACTCCTTTGATGCACTTTCCTGTGAAATCTACCTTGAAAATTGCGTGGCTGGTTATTTCGCATTTAAGCATGCACACTATTGCTTTTAGACAGCTTTTAGTGCTGCCAAGTAATTTTGTATTAAAAAAGTCTAAATTTATGAAGATTGTAATGTTTTCTCTTCACCACCTAGCAGCCTTGTTTTCTATAAATATTCCATTGATTCAATGTGGGGCTTGCTAAAACTGCAGAGGCGGTAAATCCCCCAGAGTGTGAAGAACGACAAGCTTTTTTTCTGTACTGTTTGTATCAGAAAAATCTGTTTTTCTAAGTTCACATAAAGTCCTACTTAAAGTGTGTCTAGATTAAGAAGTCTCTAGAAACATTTGCTTTGTTGCTTGGTTGTGACTTTTAAGCACCTTTAGACCTTACTACTTTGCTGATTCCTGCTGTGGTAATTTGGCAGAAAACCCATTCCAGTTTTCTTTTTTTTTTTTGGATGTAGAGACTAGGAGTTTATAGCGGAAGCCCCACCACCTTGTTTATCCAGGACGGACATGTGTGATGAAGTAAGACGAAGAATATGTAAAATCATCTGTCAGTTTCCTGTTACTTTACATTTCTGAGTGAAGTGTAATCGTTTTAATTGTAATTAAAAGTAATGGAAGCATTTTTGGTTTGCTTCCCAGAAAGCTTTTTGGTTTCTGCTGGGAGTCACTGAGCATAGCATTTCATTTCATAAGTAGTCGCATGCCTCACGAGTGATGCAGCCACGGAACTGCAAAGCTTGAGCAGTTAGGCAGCAATTCCATATGTTTTCTGCAATGGGGTAGAAAACTGAATTTGCAAGATCTAGGCATAGCGTATAGACAGACAGAACATTTAGTTAAAGCTCCTTTACTCCCTACATGGCTCTTGGAGAGTATTGGCATCGCAGATTAGGATTTAAAACACCAGATTGCTGAATACTGAGATGTATTACTCTGCTACATTTAGGTATGCAGTGTACAGGACTAGTCAAAAAGGAAAATAATGAGATAGAAGAGCCTTGTAATCCCCTGAAAGAGCTTCTGTAGTCCCCCAAACCTCAGCCTGGAGTTTTGAGATGCTTTTTTACAGCTCAAAAGCTACACCTCAAGCTTCTCAAAGGCCTGGGCTTTTTATTTAAGAGAAATAATTAGGGTTCATTCACCTCTTTAAAAACAAAACTGGAGGAAATCAATCATATTCCTTTTTTTTGATCAATATCTTAATGGCTCAGGGTGTGAGCCAAGGAATATCACTCTGGGTAAATGCCATTTCATGTCTCTTGCAGCACAAATTTTCCAAGTTATGAGGCAGGAGATATAAATGTCCTTAAATGTGAAGATGTAAAATACATTAGAAAATGAAAGTGAATTAAAGGCTACTGGATAATATCATTTATTGTTACCATATTACGGGGTTGGGGGAAGCTGTCATGGAAATGGACTTAGATGCCTGTGTTCTTTTCTCATTGCCTGTACATTGTATTGATTTTTGCCTGAAATAGTTCCTTATTACACTTTTGCTTATCATAGTAAGCCAACTAAGTATTTTTAATCAATGCTCACTGAAAATAGCATAATATAAATAATCTGAAGTTTTGTTCTTTGGGAGAGTGGTGACAGTTGTGCTGTATTAGTGCAGTTCTGCAATCAAGATGCCTGAATGCTGACGTCTCACTGTTCCTGTCGCACAGGAGTGAACGTGCTCTTGGAAATTAGGAGGTAAAGCATCATTTCAGTTTAAGTAAAATCCCACAGAACATAATTGGTTAACTTTTATGATAGTATATCAATGAAATACGTCTCCCTATTTATTATTTCCCTGATTAAAGTATCTGACTTTCAGATGTTTTCAGCAGCCCAGTATCTAATGAAATGGTATAACCAGAGCTTGGCGTGCTTACATAAAAAAGTTTAATGTTTTTTTTTTTTTTAAATAAAAATTCAGCTATTCCTTCTCATAACTAGAGATCAATTTTGTCTTCCCTTTGATAAGACAGTAATGTTATTTGAGACTAAAGGTAGCTATGTAGAAACAGGCTTTATAAGTGCATGCTGCATGAACATGCTAGACCTCTCATAAGTTCAGGTATTTAGAAAGAAAACAATTTATGTAAAATTATTTTATTTTATAAAACATTTCAAAGCAACAATATTTTCAAGATTTGACATTAATACTGGACTGGAGAAATAAAGGGATAGTTCATAGAATCATAGAATAGTTTGGGTTGGAAGGGACCTTTAAAGGTCATTTAGTCCACCCCTGCCTTGCAATAGCAGGGACATTNCCCTGCATTGGCCTTGTTGAACCTCATGAGATTCATACGGTCCCACTTCTTGAGCTTGTCCAGGTCCCTCTGGATGGCATCCCATCCCTCAGGCGTGTCGACCGCACCACTCAGCTTGGTGTCATCTGCAAACTTGCTGAGGGTGCACTTGATCCTACTGTCTATGTCAGGCAGGAGAGTTGGCAGGATAAAAATATTTATGGTAAGAAGAAGCACCCTTAATTAGAAAGTGGTGAATGGTGGTGGTGTCCTCCTAGAGTGTCCTCATGCTGCAGTAGATATATTTAATATTATTAATGGTGTTAGAACTAAGCAAATGACTTTCACTGAGGGGATTAATCCGATAAAATTCATCTTGGTTATCTGGACTGGAACAGTCTGTATACAGATGAAGACTTTTACAGCATGAATGGTTTTTATTTCATGCATCCATACTTTAGCATGTATTGTGTTTATTCATTATTTTCAGATGGTATTTCCTATTGACAGTTGAGCTGTATGATAAATTCCATAGTTGTATGGAACTCTTCTGTTCTTCTATGATATGTAGGAACATGGAATTTCCAATAACACACAGCAGAATCCAGAGCTTACTCTCAGCTGCCTGCAAATCATGTTGTAATAACACTGGATTGTAACCAGCCAAGATACTATCAAACTAGAGTTAACAGTGGATGATGCATTAAAACTCAATGTACTGTAAGTAATCAAATCCCAAAGAAAAACATTTAATACAGCTGTCCAGTGTGCCTGAAATATCTACACGGTAGAACAATCAGTTTTAAGAGGATTTAAAAATAAGTCTTATAATTCATCAATACCAGCTGAACATAACTTCCTGCAGGCAGGAAGGCAGGTGGCATCTCTGTCCAGCATGGGAGGGCTGGGTCAAACATGTCTTTATGCTGACTTCATACATTTACAATTTTTTAATGTAGTTTTAGTACTTATTTTTCTTTCTTGCACAGTAACTGTATAAATTGTGAATACTGCTTTTATAAAGCATACTGGACTGTCAGAGAACCATTTAAAAGGGTGCAAGAGCTGCACCTCAGCTAAACACTACATTGAAGTTTTTTTTTTTTTTCAATGAGGGGCTATTTTCTGAATCATTAAGCAGAAAGAGTGGAAGTATAAATCAGCTGGAAGGTAGAACTGTGATCTCAATACAAACGGGGGGACCACAATGAAGAGTGTGTCTGTATGGAAGGAATTGAATGTTGGGTCCATTGCCAATACATCAAGAATAAAGAAAATAAAAGTGAAGAAATTAGATATCTCTCCATAAAGTCTTCTGAATGAAATATAAAAAACACATCATAAAGAAATAGTGTTGAGACTGCTAAAGAGAATTATTAGTCAGGACAAAACAAAAGGGAATGCTTTTGCCTCCGTGGATTATTTAAATATAGGTGATTCAAAGAATGGGGGCAAACCCCAGTAACACTGAGGTTTTGTGCCTTTTTTATGTAGCTGTTGATTCTGCTTTCTAGATATTAGAAGGATGCCTGCAAAGTGTTGAGTGAATAGTTTGTGCGAAACACTCTGAAGTACAAACTCGTAAGTTAAATTTGATCAGTGTATGATGTGACCTTCGTAAATGTTGAAAACCTTAATAATTTCTTGGTCTGGAAAATGTGGTGATCACTCCATGGTACCTTAATTTTCAGTGTAAATCAGAAAAGAGAATAACCCCCATGTTCCTCATATTAGTACCATGAAGTGAGCTTCTAATGTCAAAGTAGGTATTCCCAAAGAAACAAAAAACTATTCAACTTCTGCAGAATGGAAAAGTATGATATAAGAGAGATTTATCATGATTGTCTATATAGTCAGGGTCTGAGGGAAGCTGGTATTGCTCAATTTATTTTTACAGTGAAAAAAAAAAGAAAAGAAATCACAATTTAGGGAATTTTGTGGAATTAATTTTTTTTTCCAGCCCCTTCTTGGCAGAAATCAAACTTGATTGGAGTCGTGCAGATAAATATGTAAAACATTTGATTATGCCTCACATTTATTATTTCTAGAATGGACAGCTAATAGTTATTTGGTGCACAAAGATCAATGTATAAATGAAAAAAAAATTATTTTCTGTAGTTTTGTCTTTTAACATGTTTTATCATAATACTGTATCTGTGTGATATCTAGCAATGTCTGTAATGCACTTTGTAAACACATACTGGGCTGAAGCGTGTCTGTAGCACGGCGCAGAGGCATGCTGCCATAGCAAGAGCTCCTATAGGCATGGTGCCTCGGACGTGCACGCTGCCTCCAGCATTATATCTACAGAGAGAATTCCAGAGTAGGTCTAGATAATGTAAGCGAGAAAACTTCCTAAAATTCATGGGGAAGTCAAGGCAATGGATGCTAGGCAAGTGTCATTGCTGCTGCAGTGTTAGATGCAATGTGGCCTTTCCAAAATTTTTGCTATCACCCAGTGGTTAGAAAAAGGTTTAGAGAGATGGTGAGGGTGTTAGGTCCGTTCCTTGAGGTCAGCTTGGTACCGTTTCTGGAAGGTACAAAGACCTGTGAGGTTTTGAAAGGGTGATTTAAAGAAAGGCAGAGGGCAGGCTATCTCAGAAGCAAGTTGTGGGGTAACTAGTGCAATACGAGACCATGAGGCCCTGGGAGACGGTGCTGTACGCTCTTCAGAGGCCATTTCTGTTCTTTTGGGATGGCCTCCATTTTGGGACAGTCAAAGTGCCACAGGTTATTATATTTTTATGAAAAGTGTGTGTCTACAGGGGAAGGAGGAATGTAATGGACAGTAAAAAAATCGTGAGGTGTGGAATAAAAATGGCTATGTGGGAAAAAAAAAAAGGAGGAGGAGAATTTTTTTTAATAGCTTGTCCAACAATACTAGGAGTCTGTGTTATAAATGAAAGAAATAGTAATTTTCCAGTTGTAATAAAAAAATTGGCTTTGGTGTTATCACAGTCTGGTTGGATGGCTAGCAGGACTGAAGCACTCAAAAAAACCCCAAATCCGTGTTAGTGTTGCAGTGTTTTTCAGGAAGGACGTATTTTCTTCCAAAACCAAAAAAGATGTTACCGCGTTCAAGGAACTGACAAGTCAGAAGCATAAACAATCTTTAATTGCCTATGGAAAAATGTCATAACAGATAATATGCAAAATGGATTATAATTTAGGGACTGCTTCAGGCCTCCAGTCTGCCTTATAATCACAGATTAAAATTGGGTGAGAGCTACATAACTACAGGGCTTCTTTTCAGGTGATGTTAGAAACTTCATACAGCTAATACCAAAACGTGCTTGACACTTTTAAGTGCACTAAAGCAGGCTTTCTGTTTCCATTTTGCATCTGACATGGCACAAAGCTACAGAGACCTGATCTTAGCAGATAAAGACAAATTGATTTTTCAGAACAAAGAATCACAGATAAGTAGGTAGAAATCATCAAGACTTGACCTCAGATGGCTTTGGTAAACAGAATAAACCCCAAACAAACAGTATATGTATTTGGAATTTCAAAGAGCTGCTCATCTAAAGCTGGAAACGATAGAGGCCAATCACTTTGGACAGACCATATAATGAGGAAAAAGTGTGAATAGTGCTTCAAAAATAAATATTTAAGAATGCTTTTTAGATATCCAAAAAGCCCCTGTCTTGTGACTGCCAAAGAGGGCAAAGTAGTTGTAGAAGTTGTAATATTTTTTTAATTGTAAACTGATAACTGTCTAGCAAGAGTGCAGCCTTCTTAGAAGTCAAGTGAAGCCAGATATATATGAGAACTGTATATTAAGTGAAATAAAGGTGGTGCTTATGCTAAGTGGTATAAATCAGGAGCTAAGAACTGCAGAAAAAAATTGAAGGGAACCCAAGTAAGTTGGACTCACTTTAATCAGTAATCCCCTTCTTGATTTCATTCCAGAAATTGTAGAAGGGTTGAAAAAAGCAGAGCTCTAGATCATTAATATTGATTTTCATCAGTGTGTGAAATACTAAGCAAATATTAGGCTTGAATGTAAATAGTTAAAAACAAGATGATAGGGCTGTTAGTCTAAAACAGACCTTAGAAAAATAATGGAACAGTCAGAGTTACTCAGTTTTGTGTAATCACATGAAGGAAATACCAGTCACAAACAGTGTGATGGGAAGAGCTGGGGAATTTCTGCAGAAGTTGTGAAGCCATTTCTCTTAAGCTCTCTTAAAGTTTTCAACTTTTCTTCTGTTTATGCTACCAGCTCTGCTTTGGATGAAAATCTAATTCCTTCACTGTCTCCTTTTTTTTTTTTTTTTTTTTTTTTGGTTGATAAGAAACTGCTAAGGATAAGAAACACTGAATCACCAGAAGACTTCTGTGTTCCTCTGAATTTTTAGTCATTTGTAAGATCATTCCCAGCAACAGACAACTTCTGTTAGAGGAGCTGTGTTGCCAGCTTTTCCCAAATAGGAGTCTGTAGCTACTTGAGAGGTTATCAAGAACAAAGAAATGGATTGAAGCACTTCTATGCTTTGCTTTAAACAGAAGCTGATGACAAAGATGGAGAAATTTTGGCCATTGGGAGAATGGTAAATAGTGAAAAAGAAATGTGAACTAGATAACATGGGGATTCGGGAAAACAGATGATATTCTACTGCAGCTGAATATGGGGTTGGATATCCAGTAACAGACATTAGTTCATGGGTAGAAGTTCCTATCCTGTACTCAGAGAAAGGGTTACTCTAGAAAAGACTTAATTCTCAGTAGTTCCCAGTGTGACACAGGGATCAAAGGGTCTAATCAGGTCTTTTGATGTTCATTGGAGAACTTCAGACAGAGCAGTAAGATTCTATCTGGTGTTGTTTTAACATCTAAAATACTGTGTGAGCAATTCGTGAAGCATTTTTGATAAAATGGAGAGGGTGTGGAGAAAAGTCAGCTATGCATCCATCACTACCTACCACTCCAGACAGAGCTTCAAGGGGAAAAATGTCCATCAGAAAACAAAAGGTGTCTTTTAACCAGATAGCCTGTATTCAAGCAGCTTAGCTTATAAATGTGGTGTTGTTACGGTTGGTTTTAATTGTAATTGTTCAGATTGCTGACGGAGGACAGGGAGAGAAGAGTAGGGGCTCTATTTATTTATTTTTTTTCCTCAGAAGTAGACATTACTTATCTGCTAATATGTACCCTAATATAATTTTACACTGATCCAATTTTTTTCCTTTTTGAGCATTAATCCTATTTACCTCTCAGAAATTAGAGGTAATTTATCTTCTAGAAGTAATTTTCATTGAAACTTTCTGGGGAAGGAGTATGGTCACAATTCAGAGTATGGTCACAATTCAGCATAAAGTAAACTAAATTACTACAATGAAAGCCATATTTAATTATTTTGTCACATAATTAATGCTTAACATTATGGAAGTTACCATGGTGACCTCAGAATTGATTTGTTACATTATATTTAGTGTTAATTTGTTTGCATCTCATTTCCATTTTTAAGGCCTTAGGTCTATGGCTTGTTGGAAAGACCAATTGTAGCAGTAGTTTTGAGGCATTCTGTTGGAGATCTGCTGTTTGTAGTGACTGGGAAGTTTTAGCACAATTAACTTCAGGCCTCACATAAATAAAGTCTTATAATTATTGCATCAATCCACAGTAGCTTTTAATTTTAAGAGATGCATCCAATTTGCTGTAGACTAGACCTGAAGTTCGATGAGTAAATTAAGCTTCCTAACCTGTTATCTTACCTTTCATAATTAATACCATAATCATATTCATCTAAACTCAATTATACAGAAGTCACTGTGTGAATGTTTATTAAAAAAACTGAAGCAAAACATGGGTGCAGTAAGACATCTGTACGCTCCTCAGGGTGCAAGTTCTTCAGCAACTGGCGCTGTAATTAAGAGGGGGATTCCAAGTCTCTCGTAATTTGGGAAAGTGCTTTTGTATTTATTGCAAATTCTGGGCAGTGTTGACCAAATTACAGCCTGTACTTAAAAGGTCTATATATATTTAAAAACAAGGAATCTCTGCTATGTAAAGGATGTGATTCAGTGCCTAAGTTCTACTTGTTGGTGCACATGATGTTTGGGACTGGGATGTTTGAGCCTGCCTCACTACTTCAGGCAAACACTTCATTTTGTAATGGCTGAAAATTTGAATGGATGCTATGGACAACTCAATTTAAAAATTTTTTTTTTTTAATCACATCTATTGATCAAGGGCCCAACTTGAGGTTGAGCTTAACTGTAGGTATCTGAGCAATTATCTGCAAATTGGGAGAATTATCCTAGTGACCAGGAGTGAATATGCGGTGCTAAAGGTTGCCTCTGTATCCAACCTTCACATCAGTAAATTCAAGACTGACCTGTGCTTACTAGTTGTATTAACTATTTGGATCATGTATTTGCAAGTGAAGGAATATGGACCAGAATTCCTTAATGTGCACTTTGAACTTTCCTTCTCTTGCCAGTGTCATTTGAGTTTTCCTTAGTTTGTTTCAACCATCTCATCTCATAAAACCACATTTTGCCCAAGTTCTGAACAATTAATGAGAACTGCATAATTTTATATAAAAGCAAGATGATTGTCCTCACTGTACTGTTGTTTAGTACTTATTTGACTAATTCAGCAAATAGCTGTGTACATTGAGAGAAAATGTATCATTAGGGACTCAGTAAGGTCATTGTATGCACCAGTTCTTCCCTTTTCTTTCTCCAGTCACCTGCTTGCCCTTTTGAATGAGGAACCATCTCAGATGGGACAGCAGTGTATTATTTTTCAGTGCTATGGATGCTGTCCCTGGGCCCAGGAAGGTAAGGATGGGCTTCTGCCTTCTGTCAGTCATTGGAGGAGTTCTGAAGCCCAAATCCAGGCCACCTGTATTTCAAAGCCTATACACTACCTTTCATTAAGGTGAAACTAAGAAGCCTTTTTCTGAGCTTTATCAGGTGTTAGATATCTATGAGAAATTATGTCTGTTTCTTTAGCATTGTTTGTATTTGATTTGAATAAAGAAGAAATCTGGTTTGAACCTTTGGCAGAAGTTGTGCTAGGAGTTTCTTTCACAAGTCGGGAAGGATTTCTAAGTCTTGATTGGAAGTTCTTACTAAGAGAAAATATGACCTTTGGAGCATAACAATAGTCTGTTGATTGGTAGGTCCAAGAAGCAAATCCATGCTGTTTAAAATTATTTCCAACTGTGCACACTCTTTCCAGTGCAGTAGGATGATAACTCTAATATGTGCGTTGTAAGCACTTGAAATTTGTAAAGTATTGTGAGCTTGAATAACTCATGCGTGGGATACAACCTGGAGGCCCTTGAGAAAATGAGCTGTTCTTTTGGCCCATCAGAAAAAGAAGCCCTGGAGGAAGTAGAAGTGCACTATGTGTGCCTGTGTTTGGGGACCATGCCTAATGCTGACACAATAACTCTTTGATTTGTTTGCTTATGGGTAGGATGCTGGTCTTAAAGGGGCCAGCAGTTTTGTCATCGGGGACGAGTTGTGATGGCATTGCAAAGAAGAAGTAAGAGTAGTTAGGAGGTGACACTGATGGTCATGGACCAATTTCCAGTGCTGTGATTGAGTGGGATGAGAAATGAGTTCATGAGAGCTCTGCAGAAGGGGATGACATGACTTAGCAATGTATGTGTTGATCTCCCAGGGCAATAAGTCTGATAAAAATGGTAATTTATTATTGAAAGACATTAACAGGATTGGTTGTCTATTGGTTGTTGTTAGGTGTCTTGTAAATTCACATCTAATTTCTTTTACCTTGGGTCTGGTGGCAAACTTGGAATCCCATAAGCACTGTGAGAAGTGAGTTGTCCATAGTGATAAAGTTGGCCCAAACAAAATTTTTCACTCTGACCTCTAGTGTGCACCTATGCTAAAAAGAATAATGGGTTATTTGGTATAGAAATTGGATCTAAATCTCATCGTTTCTTGAAATCTTTGCCATTATCTCAAGGGAGAAAAGAAATCAAAATGTCAAACAAAGGTAATAATTCATTAATAATTTACTGTTTTAAAAGATTTTGCACGCTTGTAAACTTCTTCCCTACTTCTACAAACTGGGTAAATACAAAGAGGAAAATTGTCAAATAATCTATTCCTCGAAATTAATATTAGTTGAAGATGTTATCTTATCAAACATTAAGTTCAGGTCCTTGTCCAGTTGTGATGGTCTATTCCTACAATCTTACTTTGTCCTTTCAGCAGCTGCTGATGTTTTCTGTATTTTGTACATAGCTTCTGTACTGCCACTGCTGGAATTTTTTGTGATGTTTAACATTCAAAACATGATTGCACATGAAAGCTTTTTAATGCAATTTGGATGGTTACTTTGATAGCAGATATCCAGTTTTATTAATAAAAATAAAAGGGGGATGACTTATCTAAATTGCTTCTCTTTCATCACAGTTATGGAACACTTCAAAAACTGTCAGAAAACTTACTCTGAGACTAGTCATTCTGTATTTGCTTGATAAAGGGTTGTTTTGTAGAAATATTGGGCAACTCTCCCTAGTCCTAAGAGAAGACTCCATCCTATTTCCTTTTTAGTTAATATCGTGCAGCTGTTTTTTTCTGAAGCTGCTATGAGACAGAATGCGTGCTTCATGAGACATAAACACAGTCCCTTTGCTGAACTTCTTCAAAAGTGCTATTATTGGAAGTGGCTGCATCTGAGAGATGAAAACTATAGGGTTTTCAAAGTCTGCCTCCCCTCCCCCAGGAAAGAAAATCTACCTGAAAACGGAAATAAATGGTCAGCACCTGTGTATTCATTTCTATTTACCTTCAGTCTTTGAGAGAGCATGAAGTGAGATGGAATGAAAACAACTAAACTACGTTTGAGAATATCAATAGATATTTGATATAAATTGGGACTGTTGCTGATATCAGTAGCAATGCAGAATATGTATGCATTTAATTTTTAGTGTTGTAATGTTTTAAGGAAATAGAGTTGCACATCAGGAAGTGAGTATTTTCATGTTTGGAGTTTTATTTTTTCTTTTATTTTTATTGGTTTTGTCTCAATTTCTCTTATAGATTTTTTCCAGGCAAGGCAAAAGCAGAGATGTAGGCTGTGAAATGAAGTGGAGCAGTGGGAAAGATTTCTCAGATACAAACATATGTATCTGTGTTATGTGAATGTACTGAGATTACTTGCGGGTGCAGGTGCATTTAAAATGATTGATTCATCTAGAAAATCCATGGACCAGCTGTACATGGACCAAATTAGACTAGAAGTGCTGGATTCTTTTGTATACAATGTACAATTTATTTAAATATTTATAGTGGCCATTTTCTTGGGATTTCTGGATATCTGGCAGCCTACTTGGACAGAGAATGTTGTCTGGCAGTAACAGCACAGCAACATCTGATGTCCTTGTCAGAGCTCTTAAATTAAAAACTCTTAAAAGCTCTTAAATTAAAATTAAATTTAAAAAAACCAAGATTTCCAAGTGGAAAGGTGTAATTGTGGAAACTGAGATGTTTGGGGACCTTAGAGAAATAAATGTATTGAAAGAAAATTGAATGAATTTAAGCCAAAAACTATTTCATGTCTTATAAGTAACAGATTCAATTGGAAGATATTTCAGCTCTCCATGGAACTCAAAACCAGGGATACAGCATGTTCAGTTTTTATTTTAATCTCACTAAAATTTGTGTTTACTACTCAAAATAAGAAGTTCTTTGGATTTCCCTCAGCTGTCTTTCATTAAACAAAATCATAAGGGTTCCTAGACTATTATCAACACAGCTACAATAAAGATAATTTCAGAACTGTACAGTATTATGTTCTTTGCAGTGTTGCATTGCTTAGCTAATAATTCATAAATGTTAGAATATGTGCCCCATCTTTTTTAGTTGCAAGTCTCTTACTTGTTTTCTCATCCTTAGAATTACCCTGGGACCTAATCCTGAGAAAGGATAAGCTCCGTAAGTAAGCTGCAGTGGGGATCCCCGGACCCTGCAGGGAGCTTTGAGGACTGCTCCCTTACAGGATGTTCTGAGCTGCAGCTCTGGGTGGTTATTCACTCTGCCAGCTTCTCCTTCCCCATCCCGCTCACCTCTCCACTTGGTGACCAGGAATTTGTGTGCTGTAGCTGATGCTCCCATGTCAGCGCACTGAACACAGACAGGATATTGAAGGTAGAAAGTCTTGTATATCCATCCCAGATGTGCAATGTGCAGTCAGTGCTGTACGCTCGAGGAGCAGAAAGACTCTGAATGGATTCTTGGTGGATATATTTTTAAAAGTCTTCAACTCAATCTCTTCTCAGTACAGAGGGGAAAAGGCCTATCTTTCATATAGGAGAAGATTTAACTAGCCTTTCAGTTTAAGGTGGTGTTACTGTACACGTAAGCCTAGTCAAGAACAGCATTTGCTGTAGCTAGCACAAGAAGAATAGCCATGGAAGTATGGCAGGAGGTGCTTCATTTTGCTCTGTGCAGGGCAAGGCTGGTGGTATTCTGAGACATCTTCGCTGCTGTCATTCCTAAGCTGAGCAAGGGAAAACTCATGCTAGTGCAGTTACCTGTGCTGCAGCCAAATTTTCCATTTTGGGTCAAAATCTGTGAAGCCCTGGTCTGCTGTATGAAAAATAAATATTTCCTTTGACTGCTTCACCCCAGACTTTTCACTAGCAAATTTGGTTGAACATTTTCATTCTGTACTCCAGGAAGATGTTTGACTTTTGTCACTTTCAATGCAATTTTTGATTAAGAAAAGGGAAACAAAATTAACATTAGGTATTGCTTTTATGGAAAATATGTAGTTTTGAATGAAACTCCTAATCTGAAACACCTCAGTTCTTTTCAGTAAGACAGTTCTCCAATTTTCACCTAGAAAACAGAACACCAAATGAAGGAAGATACAAAGAAAAATCATAATATTTTTTAAAAAGAAAAGAAGGGTTTTATCTTTAAATTTTATTGCCCATCTCCTGCTCTGCCCCTTATGCTACTAAGGAAACTGCAATTCAATATGACACTAAAGTTATAAATTCTTTTCAATGTTTGGTTGTCAAGCTAATTTTTAAGATTTTTTTTTCTAAAAAATGGTCCTTTTTAAAGACAGAAGGAAAATATTCTTCTCTATGATCAATACAGTTCTATCCCCATTTTGAAGTATTTGAGAAATAATAATTTTTCTTGAGACACAAACTTGAAAGGATTGCAGAAAATACATTTATTTTCAGGTTTAGCTAAACAGCAGGTACATTATTCAGCTATTAGAGATGCAAGTTGATGAAGCGTATGGATTGCCCATTATAATAAAAACTAATTTGATCTATCTGACTAATTTAAGCATAAAAAATTATAATGATCAATCTTGTATAAAATAGACAGGGATAACTCAGCAATGTAATGTTAATTGTGTTACCATTCCAAAGCCCATATTGATTTTTAAATTAAATTTACAAAATGCCTGGTAAGGTCCAAGACCTAAGGAAATACGTACCTGGCATATACTTTAAACTTACAGAAAGAGATTCCTAGTCATAAAGCCAGCTGGTCAGAAATTTCACAAAGAAGGCCAAAGTTGTCTTCTAACTTGCAAGCAGCCTAGCTCTTCAACAAGGGAGGAAACAAAAAGTTGTGGAGGTTACAAAACTAGGCTAGGAGTACTTGTGCTGAGGGAGTCTGGCCTTGTATACTCCTAAACAGCATGGGATTTTCAAAGGGTGAATGCTTGGCGTGGTTTTCTATTTTAACTTTTAAAGGGACCTGTTGGGGCACTGTCATCATGACATACTTTTCATGATCTTGCCCACAAATTTTCTCTGAGAAATTGAGCGGGCAGAGCATTGACTTGTCGTGTGATGAAAAATCTGCTCTTTGAGAAATGGCAAGGTGAATTGAGAATGACAAAGTAATGAGAAAAGGACTGAAGCCTGTTGCTATCACAAATAATATAAATGTAAGTTTCTATCTGCCAGCCACCTCCCTTATAAAATAATAGTAGCTGTCAGGTAGAGAAGCTGCAACAAATGATGATGTTGTTTAAAAAAGCATTTCACTGCTGTTTTCTCTTAAGAGCAGTGCTGATGTATGTAGTTCATGACGTTCACATGATAAACAGTGCACCCTCTTTATGACATCAAGTTGTTGTATATCACACCCCCAAAAGTAGCAGCGTATGGAAAGAAAGAAATAGCAATTTTGTGGGAATAATCGAGTTTTAGGTGTGCCATTGTAATTAATCAGTAAGACGTGACAGACTGTGCCAGTGCTGCTTAATCACCTCTCAGGTGCTTGGTGAGGCATGGTACAAAACTGAAGCCTTCCAGCACATCCCAACAGAGCATTAATCAACAGTGCAGAGCAGTCTGTGCCACGCAGTAACATTACAGAGCGGATGTCTGAAACTCTGACTTATTTCAAGGAATGGCCTTGGCCCCCTGTGACGTGTGGGGTAGGTCTAACCTGGACTCTGCAGCTTGCTTGATCTCACATCTGCATGAAGTCTCGGTGCCAACTCTAACGACTGCCTCTCCATACTCTCTTCCCCCGTAGCAGACCTTGCTCTCGCATCCCTGGACTGGCTGACAGCCCAGCAAAGCAGGCCCCTGCCATCAGGCTGGTGGGGAAATACTTCACCTGTCCAAAGGACTGCTGTTATAGGGGCTTTTGCTTTCTTTAGTTTTGGCTTTCTCAAGGGGCTGATGGTGCAGTAGACGATAACTGGGCCCCTGGAGGGCAGGAGCTCGCTGCTCCCATGTGGGCTTTTCTGTTGTTACTGACACAGAGATGAAGTTGTGCTCATCCAGCCCAGCTGCCCAGACCGGTTAGACCTCTCTGAAAACATTGCTTCTAATGACAGATATCTCCAGCCTTTTAACTAAATCTCACTTTTGCAGAACTTTCCTGGGAGCCCTTTTAAAATCAAGTTTAAAACAGAACTTCAGTAAGATGATGACAGAGGGTGTAGGACGGGGGGAAAATGAAAGGCAAGAGAAGAAAGTAATCAGTTTAAGCAGAGCTTTCACTTAGCAGTTCCCATGTTTCATATCAGAAATCACTGATAATCCTTTTATCCCCTTTACTTCTGCTTTGTGGGCAGGAGTTAAATTTACAGTAGCCAACACCACTCGGTCTAACGTGTTATTTGACTGTCATGACTACTTAGCTCCAGTGGAAATTCTCCCAGGTTCCCAACAATATGTAATGAAACTTTGTTATATAGAACTGGGATTCCTGTCCAAATATGTCATTAAGTAGCACTTAACAAAGTGCTATTGATTTTCAAGATGGAAAGACTTGATAGGATGGAGAGTCTGACATCAAAGATGTTCCCATCAGGAGAGGAACATTTAAAACCAACCAACCAACCAACCAACCAACCACACAAACAACATAGGAGCAATGTAAGAGGCAAGATACTAAAAGAAGCTTGCGTAGCTGTTTGCAAATGTAGATGGTGATTCTGAAGTATCAGAGGTAGGTTTAAAACTCAATTTTCCAGTGTGCAACTGATGACAAAGCTACAAGGCTGAAAGACTCGTTTCAGTGATGCTCAGAGGTGCATCCCTGTTTCTTCTCTTCACAAAAAATCTATTGAAGTTGGCTACTGTGCAGATTTCTCCAGATTATGGAGACTCTGGAGACTGACTCACTAGAAGGGCAAATAGTATAGGACTGTGCTCACTGCAAATGAGTTATGTTGCTCTAATATCAGCCATCTTTTAAGTGTGCTAGTTAAGATTTATCTGAAAAACAATTTATTGCTATTCTTCCCTTAGTATTGAAAAAGATCTTGTATAGCTAGTGTCAAGGAACATGCCAACAGGCTCTTCATGTGAGACCTTGTCAAAGGGAGTGAATGTATTTTTGCTGGGCTAATGTTTATCCTTGGGGACAACCTTACATCACAGCCCACAGAGAGTATTTCAGGCTTTGTCAGTTCAGGGAAAAAGACAAATTTGGATCTTTGAGAGCAAAAATTACAGATCATGCAAGCTGAGCCCCAAACATGCTTGCTTCTCCTCACTACTTTTCTGCTCCCATTGAATGAGTGGTGAGATCACACTTATCAGAGTTGACACAAAGAGAGAAAACATCAGACTCTCTTGTTTTTATGGAAAGAGCAGCAAAACACGGAAAATCTTTGAACTTCAAGGTTTAGCACAGAACACCAGGGCTTCACTCTTGATCTCCAGTCAGTGAAGCAGAGACAGGAGTTCAGCAGAGGTTAGATAGACGCTCTCTGAATTAGAACAGAACTGGGAAACCTTTCAGTCTATTAGAGAAGTGCTTTCATCTTTCAGTCAAGACAGGCTACTACTGAAATTAAAGAGAGTTAATGTGTTGCCAGAGAATTTTGATAAATATTAAAAATATGTGTGTGGATCTTCTGATTATTTTCACTTTTATTAATACTAGGTTTATTTTTAGCTAATTATGCCAGACCATTTCTATCTGACTAGTTCCTTTAAGTGTCTTTGTCCAACTTCTTTCCCCATGCACACAATCAAAACTATCTCATTTTTTACATTGGCTCATGAAACAGAATTGGAGGTGCTGCCAATGAGATCCATTAATTCAGTCCTTGTAGGAGCTGAATCTGAACTTAGACTTTTGAAATCTGAGTGTGTTTGGAGATCAGATATTTGACTGACATCAATATAAGTCACAATTTCAAGACATACCAATCAGAAAGTCTTTCCTCTGCAAATCACATAACTTGAATGCTGTTATAAATGACATCAGACACACACAAAAAAATCAAAACCAGAATAAAATTCATTCCTGTAAGAGCAGTGAGTTTACAGGCAGCAGCTTTTACTTTTTTTTTTTTATTTTTTCAGTTCCCTGAATTATGTTTTCTTGCTTAATGGTTTTATTTTTAACCTAATATAGAATGTAAGAAATCAGTTATGCCTTGTTTCCTTACTTTAAAAAAAAAAATCCAAAATGGTTAAGATCATCCAGTGATTCATCACATCTGTTTGGCCTAACAATGCTTTACAAGGGAATAATGTCTGCTCTACTTAATTGGTGAGTCATATTCTGTGTTTATCACTATCTGTACACTTGAAATGCACACAGTGACAGATTTTGTCCCCAGAAGAGCTGAGGTTTGAGGACATGAACAAAAGCCTGTAAGCAACAGGCAACTGCACATGTGTTAATTTCTTTTTTAAAAAATCCCCTCAGGTTGGTCTGGTAGGAAGTTCTTTTAAGTAACTACAATGAGACATGACCCTACCTCTAAAATCTAAAGCTGTTTTGCAACAGCAAGAAAGAAAAAGTGGGGAGCAGAGTTTGGAAAGCAAATGTTGTTAGGGAGAAAAAAAAAAAAGTTTTTACTAAACTTGATAATGTAAATTCTGTTTGGGCAGTTTTATACATTTATTTTAACCAAGAAATGCTATTTAATTTCACCTCCAGTCTCTCTTTCCAATAACAATTCTAATTATGTGATTATAAGAGGGATACCTACTCTAGCAATGCTCTTTTTGATTAATTGACTCTGTCAGAAATGTCTGGACTCTTGTACTTCAGAAATTTTGTTTGTGGTGCCCATTCATTTTCAGAGAATGGTAGGAGGCTGGGAAAATAAGTTTTGCTCTGTTCTCAGGACACAGCGAGACTATGTGACCCACCTGCTGTCAGGCTGTGAGTCAGTGCGAGACCCAGAAATAGAGCCTATACATTTCCAGATGCCTGGCTTCATAATCTCGCTACTTGACCGTAAATTAACTTCTCTGGGACAATTCCTAAGAAGTGAAGTTGCTGCACCTCCTGTTGGTGTCAGTAATTTTTGTACATGTTTAATTGGTTATCCTTCATTTAACAACCAGCTGGAATCACAAGAGAACTTGTATTGACTCACTGATGAAGTGCAATTGATTCAGCAGCTTTATTTTGTTTAACTTAAAACTTTTTATGCAAAAGAAATCCCATCAGTAGCACTGTCAGTATGCTTCAAGGATGTCCTCTAGGAACCAGAAGCCAACAGTTGATCTGAACAGTTGCATGTAATGCAGAGCTAAAGGAAGCCTGCACTCGAAACGTATGTGGTGAACATGGGAAGATTTAGATTCAGATTGACACGTGGCTGCTTTGACCTGTCTCTGATTGCCATATTGTTATTTAGGCATCCAAAAGCTTTTCCTGATTCGTTTGACGTTAACACTTTACAGCAGGGCATGAGGAATGAGAGAAGGGTGCAGGCAAGAGTCAGACCCTTGTCTCTCTCGTGCATCAGACTCCCTTGAAATAGAGCGCACTCTTATTTCAGTTCTTACTATCATGATCACTTGTCCTTTTATGGCATAGGAGTTTGGAGGAGAAAATTAAAATTTGTCTTTTCCTAACAAAAAAAAAAAGTGTCCTTAAATATCTGTCCTGTGATGTCTTTTGATATGAAGAGACCTTATCTGCACTCTTAAAGTTGCAGACTTACACTACCACATATCTATAATTGGTTTCAATATAATTTAGCTGTCTATTCTGTTGCTATGCCTGATTTATTCTCAAATTAATGATAGTGCAAACCTGTTATTTTTATCTTGAAATGCATCCATAGAATGGAGGCTGGGGGACACCCTCCCATCACGTGTAATGCAGTTTAATTTACTTAGTCAAAATGTGTTTTTGTGAAAGTGGGCCATATTTTTTTCTGGTTTATTTCTTTCTGACTTGTCAGTGATGACAGCTGGAAAATGTCTTCCTGGTAGTTTTCTAAATCTTGCATTATGAGAGATAATACGTTGAAATGATGATTTCTGTCAGAATTACTTTAATCTTTTAGGGCAGGACAATATTCTTTGCTTTCATTCCTACCTCCTGTTTTGCTCCATAATTTGTGTCTTATCTTGTGGCCTAAATATAAAGGTAGTGGACACTTCTGAAATGATAGTAGAAACAAGAATGTTTTCAGAATTGTAATGGTTGTTGTTTGCACAATACCTATGTCTGAATTCTTCCTTTTCCTAAACTGTCTTTCTGTTACTGTGAATTTAAAATAATCCTGTTAATTTTACTTGTGTTTTGTTTATTATTTTCTCTCTCTGAAGTTCTACATTTATGATTAAATCCCTGTAGCTAGCTATGAATTTCCCCACCTCCTGCTTACCTCATTTTTCTTTTACCTCTTGTTTATTTTGTGGTGGTAGGCAGCCACTGAGTGTCAGGCATATTTGTCTTCAGTGTGGCCATCCTCTTACTTGCCTCCACTTACCTTGTTTTTGCTATGGTTCTTGTACTCACCTTTATTTCTGTTTAAACAACTGCTTATTTACTTGCTCTCTGGTGCTTGCATGGTTATAACTGTGGATTTCTATGGTCATTAGTAGTACAGTCCCTTCATATGGTTTATTCAAGAGCAGGAAAAAAGAGGGAGCAATGGAAAAAGATCTCTAAATTCCTGAATCATATGGCCATTTTTCTGTCTGTTGTGACATGGGAGACAGAGTATAATCCAGCAGTTGTTTTCACTTGCAAGCATATTTTTTATTAAATTTTGCAGGCATATGAACACTATTCATATAGCTTGAAACTCCTTGAAAACTGTTCTTCCTCATGCTAGGTATTTATATTTTAAAAATCTACAGTAGAATTTTTCTGTGCCTAATAGAACAATTTATCAATTTAATACTGTACTGATTATGCACACTAAATGGAATGCAAGACACGTCAATCTCTCTTTTAGTCTGATTGCAATGGGAAGAAACGTTTTCATGAGAGTCGGTATTAATAGATGATAAGGACATAATGCAGAGTTCAGTTATTTTTAACTTTTCTTTTAACAAGCTGCTCTGCAGAGCACATGGAATGAAATCATGACTGAAGATTAAAGTTGGTCAGAAATACTGTGATCTCTCTGTGGAGAAAGAACCATGTCTCTTTGCCATCTTGAGAGAAAATCTGGATTTCATCCCTTAATTGGTGTGTCCAAGCAACCACCTAATTGCCCTGTCCCTTTTTGTGGGAGTAAGGGTGGGGTTGGGTTTTTTTGTTCCCTTCCTTTCATTGGTAACTGGGGATAAGTCACCCTCGGGAACTGAAGAACTGAGATGTTTACATTAAAGATAATGTCTAAACCATGTCAACCTCGAAGGTGAGGTGGGGGAAATCCTTCGGCTCCCCCCTGGCGCTCCCTGCCTGCCTCTATCTGCCAGGACTGGCCTCGCTCACACAGCCCTGGAGACTGCGGGGAAGTGGGCAACTGGTTCTCTTGCTAGCTAGCATTAATAGAAGAGAGAATATTCTTTGTTTATAATCCTGGTGCAGGGTTCTTTCACGATTCTATGCTTGCTTCTGATTTCAGTTGACAAAATTTCCTGTTGTATGGCATGGTGAAGAAGTTTACATGGGGCGTGCAAGTAGTCCATACGTCCCAGGGACACACAAGTGATTATGTTGCTTGTTAGTACAATATTTATGTGGCTGTGAGGAGCGCAAGGACGTGGGAGGACATGGTGCTGACAGAGTGGAAGGGGAGCAATGCTCTGTGTGTGCTAATCAGGGAAGCCGGAAAACCCTTGTGCTCTATTACTGGGGTTAGTATTTTGTGGTAGTGAAGGGATTGGGGAGTGATTGCTCTCATATTTCAGCATCTCTAGGAGTGACATTAGAGGTGAATTTGATGTCATAGACAAACTCTCTTCAAGTTAGTTCTCATGCAGGGGGAAATATCTGGGGCTTGAATAAGTTTCCATGTCTTCTAATATGTGACCTCTACCAGAAAAAAACCCCTAGTGGTTCCTTCCAGTCCTACAAAGATAAGAATTCATAGTTGTTTTCCTTTTCTCATGGGAATATATGGATGACTCCTCAGCATTGTTCCAGCCTTTTGTGTATGTGAAGGTCTGGTCATGAAATTCCAAGGTATTTTGACTCACACCTACCCCTAACCCCCTAATTCCTGTATTTAAAAGTGACTGTGGTAGTGTTAGACTGGATAAAGAATTCAATTACATCATTTAAAAGTGTCTTTCCAGTGATGTAATTTTTTTTCTACAGCATTTATGGTGCTACTCTAAAATGCCAAAATCTTTTGTAGTTCTTCTTAAAATGAGTGTGTGCCCAAATCAATACTTGTTTACATCCTTGGATGAAATCTTCAAAAGCATCTTAGCAATTATTTGAAAAGGAAGAGATGAATCTGAAGAGAGTTTTAATTTAATATTTAATTTCATTAAGGGTCTTGGAGCACAAAGTAAGAGAGCATTATTTATAACACAAAGCTCTGAGTGCTTCTCAGTAGAGAGGAGGATCAGAATATCATATAGCAGAATAGGGTCACCTAGAGGAGACAGTAATAGAAATATAATGATATTCACTAGGGCAAAGTCCCAAGGTTGTGTTGTTCCTGTTATTAGTTTTTAAGGACAGAAACATTTGCGGGAGGAGAAAGACTTAAGAAGTATGAGGCAATGATAGAATGAATGAGAAACCAAAATGGTACAGTAAAGAAAAAGGTAAGTGTAGTTTTAGTATGTATCAGGTGAGGAGTTTTTAGTGCAGGCTGGGAACTCTTAAGGCTGTAGTAAAGAAACCGGTGAGAGTTCATCGGGAATTTTGGGTGTGTTTCTGTCACATGTTGCTCAACTGGAGCTGGAAAGGATTTTTGGGATGATCTGATTAATAAAGAGCCTCTGTTATAAAAGGAAAATGTTGGCTTTAAGTTACTGAAATGTAAGGACCAAAATATGGTTTCCAAATAATGGAAAGTGGATAATACCTAGGGTAAAGAACTACTTAAATGTCACAAAAATGTTGATGGGACTTTTTAGATAGTTTTTCAGGAAAGCTAAGAACAAGAAAATGAAACAAGTCACTTCACATTTTGAAAGTTTTGGCAGCAGTGGTGCACTGTGTCTGCTATTTTGTCTCTGATAGAAAGTGATATTCAGGGAAAACAAGTGAACCTTGTCACTTTGTGTTCCATTCTCTGTACTCTTCCACCACCCCCAGTAACTGTTGTAATTGCTATGGACTAGATGTTAGAGATTCTTTCTAGTTCTTTGCTCATATTCCTATGAATTAATAACCTAGGTATGCTTTTTTGAAAGTTATATACATTTAAATCTAGAATTCAAAACTATTTAGACACTTAAAGAGCTTCTTTAAATAATCTGAACATCTATCATATAAACTGAACACATTTAAAATACCCTGAAAATCACATATCAAGGCATATATCTTCTGTGTTGGCCTGAAGCCTTATGTGCTGTCTAGTGTTGGAGATACTCAAGTGGTAGATGTATTAATTTGTAGATCTGCTAGGTGTTTATAGATGTGCCTCTGTGCTTTCTCGGAAACACACTGGTCAAAGAAGAATTGAGCAGCCTAGTTTGTAATCCTCACATGGGTAGTTCAAGGCCCAAAAGAATGAGGATCCTTCTCCAGATGGAGGACATAGGCATCCTTCAGTCATTTCATGTGCAAATAGGAATAGGCTCCTCGACACATGAAGCTGATGGTTTTACATACACTGAAAGTGATCTGCGGATTAGGTCGACTCATCTCTTCTGCAATATCCTTTTGGTTAGAGTTCTCAGTCTGGCATTTGGAGACACATTGTATGCTGTCCTCTGTCTCAAAAGGACCAAATGGGAGAAAATAAGTAGTCTTCTGCTGAAGTGCTGAGAAAGGGCCAGACCCAGGATCAATCAGGAGATCTACCTCTCTGATCTAGAGTGATGTTCTGCTTGCAATTGCTGTGAGGACCCCATAATCTTGCAGTGATAGTTACAATTTTACAAGGTAACTGAATACTATTTTCCTGCTTTGAGGGACAGTCAGAGTGGAAAGTTTGTGTGTGAATGCTCTCAAGGGGAGAAGGGGAAGGGATGTGTATCACTGTTCCTGAGCATGTGCCATAACTGCTGCTGATGGGAATAGAGGGACTTCTCTGTTCATGTGCTTTGAAATAGTGCCTTTGGCCAGCCTTGGAGAAATGTCCCCATTCAGGTGCCTGTCTTTTGAAGTTGCATTTAAAAGTAGTTTTAAACTGTTGATTTACGTAAAACT
This sequence comes from Pelecanoides urinatrix, assembly GCA_013400755.1. NCBI lineage: Eukaryota > Metazoa > Chordata > Aves > Procellariiformes > Procellariidae > Pelecanoides > Pelecanoides urinatrix. Next base: position 47,655 of record VZTQ01015299.1, on the reverse strand, counting down.
TCAAAAGGAAGTGTGAAATTTCAGGCTCTGCCTCAAGACTGTTACAAGTCTTTTATTTTTCCCCAGAAGATGGTGATTGATCAGTTCCTTCTTCAAGCTAGCCACTGGAAGTAAGAAGGCATGTTATGAAAATCTTCCATCATGTCCAGTAGAAAATGCTTTAAAAGATCAAAATGATAAACTGTTAAATTCTCATAAATTCATTTTAAGTTATTGAAAATAAAGACAATTTTTGGCCATTGTATATTTGCCATCTTCAAGAACCCTTTTTTTCTCTACACAGAGCATGGGACTAGTATTGCTTTATACAGTAATTCTCCACATTGTGACCCCACACCTTTTACATCTATAGCTCCATTTGGTGAGCACATGCTTTATACAGCTATAGCCTCATATGGCGATGGGGCACCACTTAAGGTAGTGTGCAAGCAACGCACACACAAAGGAGAGAAGCGGCACGGTGTGGGAGCAGAGGTGGGATGGGATGACTGGTTATAAGCCCAGATCGTGCTTCTGTGACTCAACTGTAAGAGAGGACAGTCTGCTTGGGGAACCTGGGATAGTCTGAGTCTCTGGTCTGGAGAAGCAACCCTGCCCTGCTTCCTGCCAGCTTGCCTCATAATCCTTGCTACCTAAGTCTTTCTACTCCCAGATATTAATTATAGCCCGATATTACTGAATTTACTGGATTTATTGTTGTCTCGACCCAGATAATTGTACTACTGGTTTGTATTTGTTACTCTGCTGTTATTCTGTGTCCTGAATGTACAACTTGACAGGGCTGCCTTAAGCCCCTTACAGGGAGAATCTCAGAATATTTAATATATCTAGAAGTGGCAGTAACACGCTCTATGGCACTGAATGGCTGTATTTTTTTCTAAGGAAACAAATTATGACCTATATAATTTCATTTTTACTTTGTCAGAATTTCATTTTCTTTTTTGTTACTGATTTACTATTTTAAAATAACATCATCAAATCATATTTGTTTCCCTAAAATCTTTGAGCAAAATAGTTTGTGTTTTTTACTAGGTTCATTTACAATTTCTGCTCAAGCAGTATTTGAGCTTCAATTCAAATTGGAATCCCTGTAACAAGATACTAGAAAAACTGTATTTTTCAATTTGTTGTGCTGGTCTTGTTTCTAGAAAAACTATGCAGTATTTGGTAGGAACTTAAACAGATGTAACAGAGCTATGATGGAAGCATCCTGCAAAAGGCCACAAATCTCTTCTGTAGTATAAAATTAACTGGTTGCTTGGCTACCAAATTCTTTTCTGGCTTTGAAAAGTAGTCTTCTGACACACATTAGATCTGTCTTGGGGTTAAGTCCTCAGCCAATATAAATGTCACAGCTCTGTTACAGCCTCAGATAATACTAGAACTAAAACTGAAATTAGAAATCCATTAACTGAGGATTTTCTTTCCTTCTCTTCTTCTTCTCTTAATGATTCATTTATCATGCCAAGATATTTGGTTATTAACAAAGCTACAGTTCTTTGTAATTTATTGTTTAAATACTCCTGTGGTAAACCTAGTAGACCATTTGCTGCAAGAAGTTATTTTATTTTTAATGAGAGTAATGAAAAGAATAAGGAAAACAGTACAAGGAAAACACTGACAACCTGGAGCAAGCCACCATATGATCAGGGGGCTTTAGCACAGGACACATGAAGAGAGGCTGAGGGAACTGAATTTGTTGAGTCTTGAGGAAAGAAGACTAAAGGGGAATCTTATTGCTTTCTAACTGCTTAGTCAGTGTAGAGGAGATGGATCCAGACACTTCTCTGGTGCACTGTGGTAGGGTAGGAGGCAACAGACACAAGTTGGAATTTGGGAAACTTCAATTAAGCAGTAGGAATTTTTTTTTTTTAAACCATAGGTATGGTCAAAAGATGAAAAAGATTGCCCAGAGAGGTTGTGAAAACTCCCACCTTGGGAAGAAACTCCATCCTTGGAGATACTCAAAACTTGATTGGACAAGGTCCTGAGCATCCTGCTCTAAATTATTGCTAACTTGAGTGGAGGTTGGATGAAAGGACTTCCAGAGAACCTGTCCAGAGGTCCTTGCCAACCAAATTAATTATTTATCCCTTTGTTTCTACAAAGGAACTTTGCAGTGACCAGTGAAAGAATTTCTAACCTACTAATACTTTTACTGTCATGAGAAAAATTACACACTGTTGGTTGTTTGGAAAACAAGTTCTATTTCTTTATCATTTTTTTCCCTCCAATAAATTCCCTTGCATACTGTACTCAAAGAAAACTGGACATCTGGAAATTTGTTTATAGAGTGACTTCTGATAAGGTTTCCATGATTTGAACTGTTAAACCTTCTTACAAGAACTTTACCCAAAACATAATTGTCATAATGATATGTAAAGTACTCATGTGCTAACACTTTGGTTGACTAAACTGAGGTATGTCTGTAATCCTAATTTAAAGTATATGTTTCATCCAAATTACTTTTTACTCAAAACTGCTGTGCTGCCTCTTGTTTGTTTGTTTGTTTTGTTTTTTGTTTTTGTGGTAGGCTGAAGTTAGTGAAGGGCTATTAATAGTTATTTGCAACTGATTTTTTTTTAATACGCACTGATCCATTCCCCAATTATGTTTTTGCTGAAGAGGGTTGATCTCGTTTAAACTCCTGACAACTAGGATAAAGGAAACCTATTCCTTAATTGATTAATGTCAAACCCAGCAAACTGGTAGCACTAAGGAAGTTCGATTGCAGCTTCACTTTTTGCAGGAGAAGTATGTGTTAAGTAGTGAGCAATGATGTATGTAAAGGCTTTCTAAATTGTTTTTAACAACTAATTTGCTAATCTGCTTATTTTCTCATAAAACAAAGAAGCGGTTTGTGCCTTTTTAACTTTACAAACCATTTCTCTCCTCCTGTGAACCAGAAGCATTCAACAGAGAAATCCACAGCTTTTCAAAATTATTTTCTTTTTTATCCAGTAAATGGAAGTCCTCTCCCAGATGGAGAGCTGTAGCTTGTTCTCATGCCAGCTCGACAGAAGACTAATACTGAATACACCAACTATTTCATATTTTTTGTCTCCCCGAATAAAAACAACTTTTTGTTTTCTCTTTCCTTGTTTAAAAGTGGAGACTGGCCAACTCATGGCCATGAAGTGCCATAAGTATTGATAAATCCCATAGAAAGTGGTTGTCCTTAGTGAGGATTACTAACTTTGCTGTGAATTGAGTGATACCATGAGAGCTTTTTCTCACTAGTCACGTGTAGAGTAAACAGAGAAAACCAGTAAATACCACTGGGTGCAGAAAGCTTTTGAAATTGCTGTCCTACTGTACATGCATATCTTCCCTAGCTCTGCTCTGTATTTGTGGATAAAGTTGTGCAGGTGTTATATTCAAAGCGTGGGTATCTTACAGTTCTCTCTTCCTCCTATGACATTTTCCTCCTATTTAATTTTTTTTCAGGCTGCTCTTCTGTGCAGATTTTTGTTCTGATTAGTTTGCGTGGCTTCTTTCCTATTCCTTGCAATGTTCCTGCTCGTTTTCCATAGTGTTTTGAAGGCCTTTCTTACTCCTCTTTGAATCTTTTCCAGTTCAGTTCTACTTTCCAGTTCTTCCTGCAAAGCTTACTTTTGACTCTAGTTGCCTGCAGAAATATTCAAGGAGTGTCTACTATTGCCTCCTTCCACATCTTGTCTTTTACTAATCACTTAAAAGAAACTCCATTGCATAGTTCTTTTTACATTATCTTCCATATTAATATTAATAAAATAACAAAGAATACAGAGGAAATATTTCTAGTGTATATCAATATCTCTGGTAGAAAGCTGTAGGATGCAGTAAAGGTGATGATCAAAAATGAATGCCCAGACTGTAAGTTTCCATTTTACTTGTGTGAAATCACTTGCAATGCTAAGGGATAGCCTTCCAAAATCTAGTGATCATGACATTGAGTTAGCTGAGTGGAAGGACAGGATGGAAAGAGAGTCAATTTCTTCAGAGTTAAGATTTTGGGCATGTAGAAAACAAAATCAGCAATCCCACCATTTTTCTTTCCTTTTACAGTTTATTTCTGGATACTTAAGCCACCGAGATGCAAGGAGGGAAGTAGGGCAATTCCAGAGATCAGTCAAAACAGTTCAGTAGTGTGTCTGCCTTTTTAAGGAAGACCAGGACAGGCTCTATAAAGTGTTTCATAATGTCATTGTTACTATTTCTACTGTTCTGCTCTTGGGAATGATGTGGAGCAATAGACTTGTACCCAGAACTGCATTAAATGATGTGAGGTTGAGTCTTTGGAAAGGTGTCATAGCTTCCACTTTCTAGGGACTCTCTCATGCTTAGCCAGTGTTTGATCTACTAAAAATGGCATTGCAGAGAAGAGAAGTGGCATTGAAAGAAAATATGACTCTCTTTAGTCATTGAGAGAAAAGTGACATGAGGACAAGGTCAACCCTATAATATGCAGAGACTTTAAATAGCAGATAAAAACTATAAAAGATGACAGGGTTTGTCAGTGACAGCATGGAGTTTGGTTGAACTACTCTGGAGAGGAAGTTGAAGTTCATATATGCAAACATACTTGGATGAATATCTATGATACTACATAAACTCCATGGCCTATATGTACTTTTTTATAATAGAGACAATATTTCATTTCAGAAGGAATTATGGCTCCTAAAAAGAAATTAATCACTGACAAGCAGTTGCAATGTAAATATATTTATAAGGACCTTTGATTTGCCAATTTTGTTATTGAAAGATTAGTTTTTCTTGAATAGTAAATTTAATTTATGAAAGTGTTGAGTCATACTATTTCCACACTCATCTTTTCAGGAAAATGCTTTGAAAAATAAATTGTGGAAAGTTTTTTTTTTTTAATTGCAATTTTTTTGCATACATTGGGTTCTATCTGTCTGAAAATTGGGCTCCATAGCTGATCATGTTTGCAATTCATAGTAACAAAATGTAAGTAGCTGCAACTGCAGAAAGCCATCTTAGGATTTTGATTTATGGATGCCCAGCAATAGATGTCCAGAGGGATTCACTTATTTTTTTTTATAAATGGTCATCAACCTCTATGCGTATTGAAACTAATCCACAAAATATTCTTATCTTCTCCCATGTTTCTGTGCTCCTCTTGCTCTCCTAGCTTCTTGCCATAGAACTGCTTGGAGATGACTGAAGAGAAGTTTCTTCTCCACAGAAATAAAAATTTTGCCTTAAGTCCAGCAGTTCTGGAAGTAAAATTTCTTTCTGGGTACATTTGGAAAAGGTACTACTTTTTTTAAAGCAAAATTTTGTCTGTAGTTCAGCTGATGTTTGGGATCAGAAGACCACATTTGTTAGATGGTAATGAAATTGTGGTATGTCCTGAACACAAGAGTGTGAGGTGTTGACCTTACAAGGGCCAAACTGTGATTGTTTGAGTGTTAGAAAGAGGAGCAATAAAGGAAAACTCCCTGCAAGGGCCGCACTTGTCCCCTCTGCACTCTTCAAAGGGCTCTCCACAAGCCTGTTACACTGCGCCACTCTTGCAGCATGTATTTGTGCAGTATGTTTGTATATAGTGAGCATCCTGAGGCAGCAGTGTCCCAGACATACCTAGAGAGAAGTTGAATAGATACCGTTTGAGACAAAGGCTCTGGCAAGTCCACGGGAGAGGAAATGTTAGTAATAACACCCCCTTTTGCTGGAAACGTGTGTTTTGCTGGGTGAGTGCTTTATCTTCTACAAAGAGACTGCATCCTTGGGTGCCTGAAAGCAACCTCATCGTGTAAGCCTATTCTGTTCAGTCTAAGTCTAAAATGATCCACAGTTGAGCTCTGTGAAAGCAGAAATGCACACCACAGTTTTAAGAGAAAAATGAGGCACTGGCACTGCCAGAGGGAAAAATCGGTGCAGAGGCAACTTTAAAAGTTAAGCAGGGACACAAAAAGTTTGGGTAAACTGGCAAAGCTGACAAGCAGATGGGTTGATCTATGTAGTTGTCTGGTGGGGATAAGTAATTTCAAACTGGAACCCTGTTGCATGGTTTTGGGCAGGGTGGGAGGTGTTCCCCTCCTTCTCCTTGGCCTAAATGGTGGGAAGGCAGGATTGGCACTGGCTAGGGCAGAGATCAGAATCTGGCTCTGGAGCTCTAGTCAAATAACAAATAGGGCTGAATGCAGCTCAGCACATGGGTGCACTATATATTTGGTTAGACTTCTCCGGTTTCAGCCCAAAGCAATGAAATTGATCTCCAATTCAGCATCAAGTTTTAGTCCTTATTCTCTCTACAGATTTATTTTAAAAGCAATTCTAATAGAAAACTTCTTTTGTCATCTACATCATATTTATTCTGCAGCTCCAAGTTGTTCCAGATGTACCCCAGTGTAAATACGAGGAGAACGTGACCCTCAAATTGTAACAAACCGTGTCGCCAAAGAATGGCAAGACTCAGCAGTAGAATTAATAGATGTGATCCCACTTTCAGAAAGTGTGAACTTTTTTAAGGTTGAATTTCAAATACAGGCTTCAGAGGAGAAAACAGGGATCCAGGGACTTAATCTTTATCCTTAGAAATTGAAATACGACTTATAGAAAAATGTACAGCTGGATTGAAGACTATGCAGGGGGTAAAATAAACTGAGATTTTAACCAGCCCTGCTGCATGAATAACAAAGACTACTGCATTTTTATTTCTGTAATGTTAATTGTCTTGAAAAGAGGATGGGAATCTAACTTTACAAATTAAAATTTCCTTCTATTTGAGAATATACAGAGATATGCAATGTTACCACCACATTGTTAGAACTGAATTTTTCATGCAACAACTGGAATTGTGGCTGTTTTGTAACATTTTTGACTGCTTTACTTGCTCATTTTACAACACACCTAAAAGTTTCAGATATTTTGTGGAAGGACAGGAATTACTATGGCTGACATATTTTGAAACTGGCACTATTATGCAAGGGCTGTAAAAAAGGGGAATTTGTAAGAATTAGTTTGCTCTCTTTTCTTGGATATGTCTTACTGATCAGGTTATTGTGACAGATAAATTTTTTGTCACTGCCTGAGGCTTTCCAGGATTCCTCTGCATGAGATCAGGGCAACTAAAAGATAGTTTCATATTTCCTTAGGGCGTCACGATGGATCCAAGTGTTAGAAAGCAAACTGAATTTAAGAGCCAATGTCTGAATATATTCAGTTGTAGAAATGGGTAGCTAGTTTTTCTTCAAGCACTTCTCCAAATGGGCACTCATAGTGCGGTTATCTGAGCTTGTAGACTTCATTTGACTTTGCTATGCATACTTGGGGTCTGCACAGGCATAATGTACTCTGCAATTCCTCTCTGCTATCCTAGGCTCAAGGTAGTGTCCATTTGATGCATTCTGCTTCTATAAGCTTATTCATATGGAATATTTTGTTTCCTTATAGCTTTTTGCATGAATATTGTTAAATGTTTTCTTGATTCACAGGAGTTGATTCACGGAGGTAAGAAAAAAGTCTTGTCTGTTGCTTCCTGGAAACATTAGCCTTGCATGTGACCTAGAAATTTCCCTGAAGGAAATTTCTGGGCTTGCTGCTTGTGCATTGTTTCTAACCAAACTGCTGGGCACTGGAAAATCCCAGGCAAATGCTGAAAGCTACCTCCCCACCAAAAAAACAAAACCCAGAGAAACTCACACCCACCAAACCCGTCTTCATTGTACCCAAACAGAATTTCCAGGCAGATAGAGAGATGTTGTCCAGGGAAACTGAGGCGAGGGGTAGTTACTCATGCATCACTGAAAAGAGGACCACTGGCATCTTGGGAGATGGGACTAGTTCTTGTCATTGGTCTGACATGTGGCATTTGGGTTGGTCTTTTCCCTTCCCTGTGCAACCAGTTCTGCTTTGGGTTTTGCCTATCATGCCTGGTTAGGCTATAACTGTTTCGAATGCCAGCATTCAGCTTTTTCTGCCTGGCAGAAAGAGCCCCTTGTCTCACTTAGGTCGCCAGCACATCATTTCTGTGCTTCTTGTGGCATCTCCCTTTAGCCTTAAAAAAAACAAAAAAAGAATGGTTTTCCCTTCATTATCTGTAAATTATCAAACTGTTACATCATTTTTCGTCAGTCTCGGATGTCTTTAAACAGACCCACAGTTCATGCAAAAAAAGGTACTTATATTGATACCTTCCTGTTGATTTTTATTTAAATATCAGTGAATAACTTAATCTTGATTTCCTAAGGAATACAGAGAAATTGAAAACTACAAAATTGTGTGTCTGCTTTCAACCTGCTCCAGTGGTGTTTCATTCGCTTCTTTAGGAAAGGGAGAGTGGAGAGGAATTGAAGTATTAGAGTAGTATTATAAAGTACTATTGAAGTATAGTATATAAAGTACACTTTTTGATAGATGCTACTGTGTGTTCTGTTCACAAAAGGTCACTGGGCAACAAATTGGAAGAGTACTTTTTTGCCTGTCTTGCCTGCTGCATGGGAGATCAAGTTAAATCTTATGGAGCTGGAAGAAATTGTGCCCCCCCCCAAAGAGCAACTGAGTGTGCGCAGCTGGAAGAAGTTTCTAATGTGCAGCACAGACTGAAAATCATGGCAGCCCTGGAGGGAACCTGTGGTGTAAGTAGCATCTGGGGAATTACTGAGTAAAGCAGGGAACAGGACTCTGAGGTGAAGAAAAAAGAAAAAAAATTCTGATGGATTTGGAGAGGACTGGGTGGAGACTTGTCGCAACCTAACAGATTGCTAAAAGTGAATGGACAGAGAAAGCAAGCAGAGGGGAGCACCTTGCCTTTTAAGGTCCTGAAAAACATGGGAAAAATTTATTTACAACACTTTTATATTTAATTGGTTGCAGGTAATAGATCTGAGAAGTTCCTATTTCAAAGATACTTCCTAGATCGTGTGGTAATAATAAAACACATAAATAAATAAAAAAAATAAAAAGCAATAGAGGTGGAAGCCCCTGGATGCTCCTGATGTGCTCATTTTGAGAAAAAGCCGGGTCGTTTGCATTTCAAAGCTTTGTCCAGCTTAGCAAATAGTTGTCAAGCTTGCAGTAAATAAATAAAACATTTAAGTTCTGTTCAGTAATAAAATCTGCCATTCAGGTTTGTTTCATGATAGGAAGCACAGTATATCATAAGTTTTACCTTTAAAAGATTTTTTTTTTCCCCTTTTAGGAATCAGAATTTACTTTTTGATTTCCCTGTGGACAGGAATCTGACCTAGCTGCTGCTCAGAGCTGCAGCAGAGGAAAAAAAATATGTGGACATATTTCTTTAAACATTTCCAAATTCTTTAGGAAATCTCTTTATTGGACAAAATTGAAAATTTCCATAGCATACAAAGTTTGCTTTTATTCAAGCGTTGTGATCAAAGTAGATGACAGTACATTTCTTCATCAGTTTGCAAGTCAGTTGTACAGGTTACTCATCTTGGTGTAATACTTGTTAAGGTTTTGAGGGCAATGTGAAATGTTTCTTTATTGTCTCTAATGAGTTGTTAGTAAGCAAACTCATGTCCTTAGGTTTTCCATTGGATTCTAGTGCTGCAGAGATTATTTTACTCTCTGGGAAGTGGGATCTGGTCTCGTGACAGGTAGGAGTGCTGCTTGCTTATATCTAGCTGACTTGGGAATATCTGGTGGGAATGGGAGCTCTCAGAGAGCTCTCTTCAATACCACCATCCTGAAGACTGTGAGAAGGGAGGGTTGGCTTGACAATACTGCTCTTGTGTTACAAAACGTCTAGGGTATTAAAGGGTTTACTGGATCTTTGCTAGCAATGTGGCTGAGAGCTGTGCTGTGGCAAGATTTACCGAACCAGTCCTTGGCAATAAATGTTAAACAGCACCATCACCTTTCCAATTAGCATTGGCCTCTGCTGGTGAGGAAATGCAATGTTCAAGGCGATATTGAGATGTTAAGATATATGAAATTATAAGATTTTCCTGGAATATACATAGCAATATAAACATTTTTAAGCATGACAGCCTTGATTGCACTTACGAAATTATATTGTAGCTTTTTACACTATTTATTTGCTGAATAGTACTTTCTTTAATAACCTGCCATGACTCTTACAGAAGCAAAACAGGAGTAATGAAAATGAGGGAGAGGATTAAGTAACTCAATGACTTTGTTAGTTTAAACATGCGCTGTATTCACAAGGGGAGATATGATGCTGGCTTTTTTTATACAACTGACTTTCTTTGTGCTCTTTCTGTTTTCTGTGAAGAACTTGGTTTTCTCCCTCTTGTGTCAAAAATATTAAGCATCAAGCAAAAATTGTGATGTGTTATTATTTCCACAGTTTGGGGAGAAAAATTAGTGAACTGAGGTTTTCTCCATAACCCATTGAAGTCAGGGAGCAAAAGTTCATTGATAGGTATGGACTGCTGAGTGTCACAGGTTGACTACAATTTCAGTCCTCTACCTGTTCTCTTTACTGTGTGTGAACAAGCTTTCCTGTTTGTTTGCTTGTTAATTCATTCTTACACTTGTACCTGTGGATATCTCTCTATCTCTCTATGTCTCTATCTCTCTATCTTTTGCTCTGTCTGCTTCCAAATATGCTTGTGCATAGCTGTGAATAATTTGATAGTTTCTTTAATTCTTAGTATTTATCCACATTAGAGAAAACCCCGCTAATGCACTTGGCATGATTCATTCTTCATTTGTGATCTTCATCAGGTGTCAGATTTTGACCTAGGAACCAAATTTTTATTTTTTTTTGGCAGTAAAGTTGTTTTATACTCGTACTTTAATGGAATATATTAAAAACAATATTTATATAATACACAAGAAGCCTTTCCAAACTTCTCTAAGAACAGTTATAACTCTATGGGACTTTTCTTCTAGACAAACTCATCTCCTTGTTAATTAACATTTTAGAGTGAAAAATGTCTGGCATAAATTTCACAAAGTAATCTCTGATTAGACTTCATACAATAGAAAGAACTGCTTTTCCCCAAGGGCTGCATAGTATTTTGGTGCACACAAATATGCAGCCTGCCCATAACCCTAGCAAAATTCAATTACTCAGAGAGGTGTAAACCACATTTTATGAAAGCAATAAGACATGACTCTTGGTGATTTCTGTGGGAGACTGCTACACAATTTAGAAGTGTTTGCAGCTGCACACTGAAGGCTGAGTGGATATAACCAGCTGAGAAGCACTGTAATCTCCCAGAAGCATATTACCTAGAATATATCTTTGCTATTAATTTAAAATTGTTTTCAAAAGCAATAGATCAGAATCATCAGAATAGCAATAAATTTAGTCAAATCAATAATGTAATTCTGGTGATTTTACATGGAATATTGATGCAGGCATTACATTACTCACAACTCACTTGAGAAATCTCCATTATAGTTAGCAATTCCATAACTGTTTATTGGCTGTGTGATGTCACCTGAAATTTCCACAAAAATCTCTCTCCAGTCATGAACATATGAACTGTTCTAAAAGCATCTTGTCTCTCAAATTAAAAAATGAACAAACAAACAACAAAACTACCTCAAATAATTATGGGTAAGATTATACTTTATAAAAAAAAAGTTGATTGGAGTCTGCCTTCCCTTATGTAGGTCAAATCCTTACGAAACAATTTTAAGGCCTTACAGAAGGTACTCTATTCTTACTTTAGCTGTGAGTGAAAAAATCTTACTCTAATAAAAATCCTACCCTTCTGCTGCTCTGATGCATTTATGGTGGGAAGGACAGCACTGAAGCAGATACTTCACTAGTGGCATATAGTGTCTAGAAAAAAAAAGAAAAAGGGAGGTTTTAATTTTCATTCAGGTGAGCAGTGCCGAGCTTTTCAACTCAGCGTTATGGGATTGCTCACGATTTACCTTCATGAGAAGCCTTATGAGTGAAAGTAGAATTTCCAGCAGGCCAATCAATCCAGCCTTTCCTGTTCCTCACACAGCTTTATCCCTCACACATATATATATATGCACCATGTGCCAAATTTGGGAAGAAGAATTTCTCTTGTTACCATTGCAATGGGATGGAGCTTCATGCTAAAAATATACCTACAACCATTTTTATACAAAATATTTCTGTAATAATTGGCCTAAAATTATTCATTCCGATCATTAAGTTGTATCAGTTATAGTCATTAAAAGCCCTGAAGTATAGACATAATTGCACCGCCCCAAAAAAATGCCCACTCAAGTGTCGTTAGATAATATAGTTGTATTTGTTGGTCTGTAATTTTAGTTCTTCTTGCTTTGTAAGGAACTCCATGGTGGCTGCGGCTGTCTGGATGTAGTATGGCTGCTTCTCTCTGGATGTGATATGTTCACTGCTGGAACAAAGTGAAGTTGTCACATTTCAAAGTAGACCTCCCCAAATGGGGCCTCCATGCTGAGTTTTATAGCAACTAACCTTCAGTATGTGGTGCACAAAGAGTGTAAATAAATGGTCACTGGGACTGAACATATAAGGTGTGTGATTTTTTTTATTGAAGGAACAGTTTTATTTTCCATTCCAGATTCTTTAACAGGCATCAGAAAAGAACTGAACTGTAATGAACTATGAAGATAATTACAGCATCCTTGGCTGCATCAGGAGGAATGTTGCCAGCAGGTCGAGAGGGGGGAACCTTCCCCTCTGCTCAGCCCTGGGGAGGCCACATCTGGAGTGTTGGGTCTGGTTCTTGGCTCCTCAGCACAAAAAACATGTGGTCTGACTGGAGCAACTCCAGTGTGGGGCCACAAAGATGATTCAGAGACTGGAACATCTTTCTGGAGAGGCTGAGAGAGGTGGGACTGTTTAGCCTGGAGGAGAGAAGGCTCGGGTGGGGGATGTTACTAATGTGTATAAATACCTGATGGGAAGAAATGAAGAGGGAGCCAGGTTCTCTTCAGTGGTGCCCAATGACAGGATGAGAGACAATGGACACAAACTAAAAAACATTACATTCCATATGAACAAGATGGAACAAGAACACACTTATTTTTTTACTGTGAGGTGGCTAAATGCTGGAACAGGTTGCCCAGAGAGTTTGTGACTTCTCCATACACGGAGATATTGAAAACCTGACTGGACACGGTTCTGGGCAACCTGCTTTATCTTACCCTACTTGAGCAGGGTGTTTGGGCTGGAAGATTTCTAGAGGTCCATTCTAGCCTTAATGATTCTGTGAGTTGAAAGTGGAGGCATTGAGCTAATAATATTGTTTTGGACTATGCTTGAACTATTAGTTCAAGACTGCTTTCTAACGCCTTCCTAACATTTTTGTTGTATCATACTAGAGATCATAGGAACATTAGTATTTTGCTAATCCTTTAAAGGTCTGTGTGTAATTAGGGCAAAGATAATATGCTTAGATAAGAGCACAAGTCTTGATGTTAATGAATTGTTCTCTGTTTGCATTCTTGCACTTGCCAGTAGCTGTCATGATACATTTTCATCTTCAGGCAAGGGATCAAAAAATAAACCTGTGTGCCTAGGAGCTTATCTTTTTTTTTTCCAATCCTATCAGTTGGTGATAGGATGATAGGATTTCTTCTTTCTCTAGACTTTGTTTTGCTTATTTCCTTAGACTGTCACAATTATGACAACACAACTGCTCTATAATGACAAGTATAATATCGGGACAGTGCAATATTTTATATTAGTTTGGAGGTTGGATGAATTTCAATGAGTATGTTGATGCCTCTTGTTGGTACTTAACTACAGTTTTCTCTTTAGTTGCGTCACACACTGAAGTTTTAACAGCAAAGGCAACACACAAGTAGTGTTGCTAACGGGCTCTGTGCCTTTATGGATTGAAGTTTCCTTACCATTCAGCTACTTAACCCACAAGTATTTTTCTGGCACTCCTAATCTTTTCTTCCCTTGCAGGTAGCTCTTATGAGTCCCCAAAAGTACTGTCCACTTGGAGACATAAATAACTGATAAAAAGAATTTAAAACTAAACCAGTTAGCAGTTAGATTATTTTAATCTATGTAAAATCTATGGTATATCTGTCTTACTACCTGGGAAAAAGTTCCATTTGCTACATACTATCTAGAGCACAAACCAAAAAGGTTAGTTGAAGAAGTCATATCCCTGAATAGCAAATGCCAGTTTATGTAATCTATATTTAAAGTAGTTGCTATTGTTTAAAAAAACCCAAATCAACAACATCTGACTCTTAGGAAACATAAGAGCTATAAGTAAGTAAAGAACATGGCCAAATATTCTGAATAATTTAACTTTTCATTTTAATAGAATTGTAGGATCCATCTTGCATTCCTGATATTCCCTAAAGTATGATGATGTTATCTTCTAAAGATGATAAAGAAGATCATCAGTAGATGATCAGTCAGATCATCATGATTTATTTTTGTAATTTCTTCTAGCATTGCAAAAGGTTGGAAATAGAATTTTTCTTAACACAATGTCTTGACAGCTTTGAACACTGAGAGCTTGCTTTCAAATTAAAACAAATGTCTGAAACATCAAGTCTTATCTGATGTATTAAATACTCACTCTTTGATTGACATAGTTGTTATAGTGCCTTAGGATGTGGGAGCAACTTATGATCCAACTTGTCAGGCATTAATGATTCTGAATATTTCTAATCTTCACTGTTAATGCTATTACTACTTTTAAACATGTCAGAGTAGATCCCAGACAGAGTTGCGGCTGTCTCATTCATCACAAACATATTGCAGCCACCACTTGGTGGAGGAGGTCTCGGGTTACATCTAGCTTTATGTTACCTCTGTTACCTCAGTTCTTTGAGCCAACTTGGGTCAGATCAGCTGGTATGAATGCAAGAACAGGGTTCCCACCAGCTGTGACTGTCCATTGATGCTTTACAATAGTTTCCTCGTCAGCTTTTCTGCAACTTTAAATTAAGGCCAGAACATGGCCTGGATTTTCTCCCCACTTATTTAAAGAAAATTCTGGTATTTCACATTCTTCTTCTGTTTCTGAACAGAGCAAAACATTGAAATTCACAGTAAAATGAAATTTTAAATGGTTCTCAGTAAGACAGGATATTAATTTTTATATGCTAAAATAAAATAAAAACCAAACACACACACGCACACCCACCTTTTTTTTTCCTTCACATTTTAAAAACTTAAAGTAAGTCAGACCCTGAGATATAAGAATAAGTGAGCATAATGTTCTTCTGCAGTCAGGAATTGTGTAGGGTTCCCCCACTTCAGCAGTGGCTTGTTTCCATAACGTTGCAAGTTTTTGATAGCCTTTGGGTCTCCTTGTTGCTTTTGTCAAATCTGTTTGTAGTCATCAACTATCTGAAAAGTTATTCAAGGATTTTCATGAAAGCAGAGAGGCAGCAGTGCTTTAGTGTAATCACATTGGCATCATTTCCTTAGCAATCAAGCTCAAATAAATAAATGTTCTTTGTTTGGCAAGTCACTTCAGAATGGCAAATCAATAATTTCCTACAGGAAAACATCAAAATTTTTCAGAGCTGAGGTACATTTTGCTTTTGATTATTTTGAGCAGAGTTGATTAAAAACTGATGAACCTTTTCCTTTCAAGAAGAATGACAGATTTCATTTTAGTTTAAAAATTCTCAGTGACCCAATCTAGAGATCATTCAACTGGGGAGGATAGGGCAAAGTATAAGGACATAACATAGCTAACTTGTATCTTTAGAGAACAAAAGTCAAAAGGAAGGAGTCAGCAGCTGGCACATTTGGTGCGGTTAATACAAGTTGCGGTAGAAATGTTCAAGAATTCACTGTAGGTAACAATGACATTGTTGGAGGCAGAGTATGTGATTTGCTACTCCTTTTCCCCACCTTTTTGAATACCATGTAGTCATCTGCATCTGTGAATTTGAACTGAATGTACATGCAAACATCGTTGTAAATTTTAATTTTCTATTGGCTTGTTTGGTGTTTAATTCTGTTCTGCTTGAAACCTGATATATTATGCCCAAGTTAGCATGTTGTATTTTAGCATACTCTTTTTTTTTTTTTAAAGGATTTATATTATACAGAGAGAAATCTGCCAGCATTTTGTCTGTATTTTAAAAGGGGACAAAAAAGGCAAAATTGTGCTTCCAAATAAGTTATTGAACAAAAGGGTGGTATCTTTTCCTTTCTCATTGTTCTAGCAGACTATGAACATGCTCAGTAGGCTGAGAACAGACCAACACAGTAAGAGGTAACCCATAAACACTGTAGAGCAGTCTTAGGTTGCCCTGTTATTGTGAAATAAAACTTAGGAGGGTTTAGTTGACAGTTCTAACCTGCTAGTAGTGCATAGTCTTAAAATGCATAACTATTTCTCCGGTGACTCTGTGTGCCTGTTAGTTGTCATCGACAGCACACAAAAATGTGATAAGAACAAAGGTGTTAGGCAATTTAGTGCAGCTGTATTAGCTCTTACTCCTGTGAGTTTAATGTCTTGAACATTATCTTCACCTTTTACCATCAGTATGAGAAAGAAAAAAAGAGTATTTCCAAAGCGACAGGATGCAAAAAAGAGAACGCTGTCCTAAAGTCTGATTTTGTACATATCTGTGTGGTTCTCTAACTTCTAATTCTTGCAACTCTCTGATTCCTGTCATGTGGGATTAGGTAGGGAAAATAAGCAATATACCTACTGAAATTTGATTTACAGAAGTATTTGTGGTTTGGAATAGGGCTGCACATACCAGTAGGAAGGGAGAAGAGAAACGTGGGGCATAGACAGTGATTGCAAGTAGATTGCAAGGGCACGATTAGGTCATAAATTATTTTTTCTGGCTCTCTTTTTGTTTGTAAAGTCCTGTTTCGTCAATTGTAAAAAATATGTGAGGAAGATTTTGAAATATCAAGATTGGCGGATGGTATGCTAGGGCTCATTGGAACTGGAGTCTTTTTAGCTGTTTCAAGAAAAATTTCTTTTAATAGCAACGTTGGCAGATCAACCTGGATATTTCAGAAAACTGTTATTAGCCTTATTATTATTTTTTGCCACGTTTTACATGCAGCTCTGTAGTCTATCCCCTGCCCTATCAACCCTCATTGTTCTCCACAGTCATTTTTATAACATCCTTGTCTTCACTCTTCTGAAAACACCACTGTTCAAATATTTATCTTACTCAGATAGCCAAAGGAAATGCATTTCTTCTGTGTAAGTGCAGACAGATGAGGTTACAGGTGAGGAAGAAAATAGTATATCTCCAATTTGAATAGAGATGTGTCCAAAGGCAGCTCATGGCATACTGCTTCCAAATCCCTCTTTGGACGTGGCTACATCTCACTCAAAATGAAATAAAAATAAATATTAATTTATCTGATTGATTTCTAAGACCATCTGCATTTAACTGATGTTTAAAATAAATTAAAAAATCCTTCAAGCTGAATACAAATAAAACTTTTGCCTCAATGTTATATAATAAGTCTTGGAAAAGGGTTTATTATTGTTTGTTTCTTTTAGGACATTTTTGAATTCATGAAGTTTTACAATTCTTTTGGCTGGCCAAGAGCTATTTCAACTTTTTTTTTCTCACACACAAAAGACGTACAATAGATAAGTATGAGATTACTTTCACCAATTCACAGAAAAACCATGCTTGATATTTTTTTCGTGTTTTTTCTAGTCAAGTGCAAGGTCATTTGATGTTTTGAACGAGAACTATAAATCTAAAGCACTACAGGCTGCTGCTTCAATAAAATCTGTACCGCTCTTGCTAATGTCTGTTCTATTTACTTGATAGTATGTAGGCAAAGTATAATAAAATGAACATACACATTCAAAAAAAGTTTTTTTTTTCATTTTATGTAACAGCTTCTCTTCCATTGTAATATACTAGAAAAATACCTTTTACATGCTAGCTGTAAAGTGTGAGCTGAGTGAGCATTAAAGTAAAAAGAAGACAAGGTACAATTATGCTATAAGCCAGTTTTAAGTAGTCTTTATAGCAGGATGAGTCTTTCTTTATATAAGTAATTTAGTATTAGAGAATATTTGCACATACTTAGGGGTGATTAATTTGGGTATATTGGGGAATCAATATATGTAGGTCCTGCTGTATAGTACTAACCTGTTAGACATAAATGTGCTGTACTTCTACACTGCTGCTAGGTGAAGAACGGGAATAAAAATAGGTGGAGGAGTTATTGAAAACTCCCTAGAGCTCCCACTCAGCAAGGGAAATATCACACACTCAGGCACATCGAGATTTGCAAAGGCTGAAGGTTATAATCCATCACACAGCCGAGGATCATATTGTCTGAGCTGTGTTGTACCAGCTCTTTAGAGAGGGGAGAAAGTCGATTCTTGAAACTTTAGCTGTTGCCGTCTATCGCCACATTATCCGACTTGCTGCACACTGGAGGAGTATTAAGAATTGGCCAATCCTTGGCTAATTGTTTCATATCATAAACAGCTAAAGGCTAGGTAGTGGGTTTTTGCTTGTTTCTTTGTTTGTTTGTTTGTTTGGTTTTAGCACTGAAGTTTTAAAGTGAGGTGGGGCTATGAGTGATGCGTTACCAGTGGAGATATGATGTCAGGAAAAGGATAGTGCAATAGATGTGTAAGTCAATTTGATTGGCTTAAATAAAGAAGCCCCAAAGAAGAAGTTCTTATGAAAAGAATGAAAGTAGTGCCTGAGATTCAGACTAGTAGGAACATTTGAAATTACCTGATACTAAGGAAAGATTGCAGTTCCAGGTCTTTCAATAGGTTTCCAAACTTTTTGAAAAGTTGTGGTTTACTATTTTAGTGTTTTGCAATTGTTAGAGTTTCAAAGCATGGCTGTAGATATTTGAAACAGAGCTGCTTATAGAAGCCATTTTTAAAAAATCAGGAAGTTTCAAAATTTGTTGTTTTATTGTTTAAAAAGAAAGGAAAAGTTTACATTCCTTGCTTATCTCATGTTTATGATTGTATTAGGCTCAATGTCTGGAGTGCGGTGTAATTTGTTCTCTTTACTAGAACTATTAGATGTGTAAGTCTTTTTCTTCACGTTTCACAAATTTAAGAGGAAAAAATCCCAAACTTTCTTCATTATCGTTACCTCTATTTCACCTTCTCCAAAATCCCACTAGTATTGCCTTTATGTTGCATTCTGTATCTTCTGTATCAGCTAACGTCAGTAGGGTTTTACAGATATAAGGGCATAATTTTTTCTTCTTTATATTGCTGCAAATTAAAAATACAATACAATTATAAAGCTGGTGAGGGGGAGGAGAGGAACTGAACATCTAAAGTCTTTCCCAACAATTTATAGTTGATGTTAGCATGGTAAGAAGCCATTCATCTCTTCATTTATCTCTTCATACAATACAAACAGCATTTCAGAAATTCATGTTTCTGTGTTGTTGCAGTCTGAAAGGATAGTATTTAAAAAGATGAAAAGGATTGTTTCAAATCCCCAGTCACATGGATATTCTTGGGGTGAGTGGTCTAATTTTATCGGTGTTTGATGGCAAAGAGCTTTTTGTTGGTTTAAAGCAGAGCAAGGAAAAAGGATAAAGCAAGCAGCATCCAAATTCTCTTAGTTTATGGCAAACTTCTGCAATAAGCTGTTTGCTGGAAGCTTGGGCTAACAAGTCATTGATGTACAATTTGATTTCCCATCTGTTTATACTCAAAAGCCATGCAATTCGTTCAAGAATGAAAGCAAAAAGGGCACATATTAGGCAAGAATTACTTTTCCTTTTTATTTTTGTTTTGTTAAATGACATAATGACAGCACTATGTCTGCTTGGATTAGAAACCCATAATCCAAGTTTGTTGAAGAAATTCTGTTTGCTTATGAAAATGTGTGCACATGTTCTTGTTTCTCTGAACAGAGAGAGAGACAGATTTCTTGTTCCGAAAGTGTTCCAATGTGCCACTACAGAAACTTAGCCCAACAGCATATCAGCATCTTCAAATGCCCTCTGTTCGATGCTCTTCTTATTTTGATCTTTTTCCTTCTAATATTCACAGATAGTATCTTTGAGCCTGTGATGGCTATACACACCTCTTGCTAAGCTCTGTGCAGGTAGGGTCCTGGCATGTTTACAACTTATTTACAACTGTCTCAATTGTTCCTTTCTTCCTTGTGAGCTTAAGAGGATATACCTGACTTCAATTTTGTACGTGGCTGAATGCAGCCATAGGAATGTCCAGCATAATGAAATGATTAATTGGGAGAAATTACAATAATAATATATTCTTTACTACTTTTATATTTTTCACTCTAAGATGTTAGTGCAGTGTGGTCAGAGAGGAAAGAAAGAAAGGGTGTTCACTATTCCTCTAAAGAGGATATTAAATCAATACGCTTTGTTTAAAACCAAATTTATAAGAATGTATTTGTATAGATTATAGTATATTATAAATGTATTACAACGGGTTAATGTGAAATACAAATACATTACTATATCTTGTTTAGTTGTCTCTTGGGAATTGCAGGCACAGTGGCATAAGCCATTGCTTTGCCTTAATGTTGGATACTGATTAATGAAAAAACTATATGTTATGCTGTGTATGATCTAACATCTCGAACAGTATTTGGTCTGATTTTCTGAGGGGAAGTTGTAGAAGAGGCCTCTGCTCATTTTTAGCAGATATCTCTTTCCAAGCAGCCAACTGTTTAAAATTTATGACTTGCATAACTCTGTCAATATCTGTAGTTACATTTCTGTAGCAAGTAACCTTTAAATTCATGCAACTGGAAATCATAGGCTTAAGCTGAAAAGGCTGCTACTATATTACTGTTGCAGGTTATCCAGATAAATTTTCTTTGCCTGATTCTTAACATTGTTGATCTGTGCAGTGAATTTTTTGACATCTCTCTCAAAAGAATGTTAATGGTTCAGTCTGGAAACGAAGAAGGTACTTTATTATCTTTTCAGGTACTTATTCCGTGTACATCTGCAGAGTTATATTTTGCACTGAAGAAAATAAAAGGGTATCAGTAATCTTAACACATTGATTGCTTTTTCTTTACTGAACACAGCAGATATTCCTGCAGTCCTGCCAGCTGAATGACAATCTGATTTTTTTAAAACAATAAACAAAAAACTAACTTGCAATGAAGCAGCCTTACGATCAGAGAGTGTGGCTGTGTAAGACTACAGAATGCACATCTCAGCCAAGAAACACTTGAATACACCTGGGAAACACAGGCCAATAAGGGCTGCTTGGACATACAAGAATGTGTTACAGACTGACCATACACTGACTTAA
This sequence comes from Pelecanoides urinatrix, assembly GCA_013400755.1. Lineage (NCBI taxonomy): Eukaryota > Metazoa > Chordata > Aves > Procellariiformes > Procellariidae > Pelecanoides > Pelecanoides urinatrix. The sequence goes on along the minus strand of VZTQ01015299.1, from coordinate 26,542 downwards.
CAAACTATATAGATTGTGATCCTGTATTGTTGTGTGAATTCTTTTGACAGCTGTCCAGAGCACCTTCTGTCTGTTTGAATTGTTCCGTCACTGAAGTTGCTGTGGACTCTGCAGAACACAGCACTAAATGATTTTGTGCTTACAGCAGCTTTCTGAATCTCCCATCCTGCTGCTTTGCTCCTGCACAATTCTGTTCTCCCCATAAATCCTGCAGTAATGTCCTCCCCTCAAAAAGTCTTTGTGCTCTTTTTAATCCATATTCTGCAACATAGAATGGCAGGTGAATTCAGCATTATTTATGGCAATTCCGTAGACAGAAACCTAATTTTCTCATGACTTGAAGTACCATACAAACATGCTTACTTCAAATAAGGTGTAGCTCTGGAAAGCCATCTCCCAAGACTGTAGCGAGTTATCAGTTTATATCAAATTATTAAGACTCTCATTCAGATAAACTGCCTTTTAATAAAGTGTGTAAGGGAGGGAAGAGGAGATGATAGTTCTGATTGACTCACAGAGACTTTAAATAGTGTGATACGATATCTTGTTGATGTGAGTGAGATACAGGTGTAAATACAAAGTGATAAAAATGCACCGAAAGTGGCTTCTGTGCTGTTCATCTTTCTGCATGATGTGGCATACAGTTGGGTTGTTTAGTGAGAAAATAAAACAAATGGAGCTTGGCATCCTGTATCCCTTGTTCAAACCTCCCCAAAGAATAACCTAACCTCCTGCTCCTTTGTTGCACAAGAGATAAGACAGGCCTTGACATCCCTGAATACAAGGTGACTGGCTGGTGTGCTGTACACTGCCTAATTAATTGGTTTACAGCTGTCAAAATGACTGTATAAGGGCTGAATTTCTCCTAATCTGCATGTCTATTCACTACCCAGCTGCAAATTCCCATGGAAAATAATAATCTCTTAATTTTGTGCCATTCTTTTAAATGTGTTTGATATTAGCAAGCGAGTTCAAAGGTGACGGGAAAGATGTGAGTAGGAACAGACTGTGTGGACCTTGAATCATTTCTCTTCCACATTTGTATACAGTTTGACTTGAATAAGAACACTGCAAGAGGCATTATATGTGAAGATTGCAAAATTTCTCTTTGGCTGTGGTGAGACTATTATGCATTTTCAACATAGTTGAAATAGTTTTGCAGTAAATTTCTTTATACTTGGCCTTGATGCAACTAGCTCCTTCTTCTATTTTCTGAAATATCACAAGAAGACAGGTTTACTTTCCTGGCTACCATAGTGAAAAATGACCAAGGATAAAAGTGGCTAGCGTTTAAAAGGTGCATGACTTTTTTTAAAAGGTAAGTCATGTCTGTTATCAAGGAAATGCTTAATTTCTTCTCTGATTTCAAATGCTTGTGACACTGCCAAGCCTCAAGTGTTCAGACTGAAAATTTCCATGTTGAGTGTCTCTCTCAGCATGAATTTTTTTAATGATAGTTCATCATTCTGTGATTCCAGAGAAGATGATGCAGGAAAAAATGTCTCAAGCCTGACTGGGAGAGAGGGGAAGACAAAAGTTTATTTTTTTAACAACTGTAGAACTTTGAGGCAAGAACTTCAAATCTGGCATCAGTGTGATACTAAATAAGCAAAATATCAATAAGCTTGCAGTTTTAAAAAGAGAAAGCTATATTTTTCATAGAGAATATTTGTGATGAACTGAATTAAGATAATTTAGGACAATAAACTAAGAAATAAGATTTACTAAAGATCACAAATAAAAATGTTACTCATTTACATCCTGACCTTATCGGTAGTAAATACTGGCTTTTCCCTTTTTTTAATCAATAGTGCAGCGCAGTGTCTTTGGGGATCAATATCTAGCAACTTCATAACATTATCGATTATGAAATCAGTAAAAAGTGTCAAGTATTGTAAAACATAAATGACTCTTACTCTGTCTTCCTCTAATCCGGGCAGACTAGCAATCTGCTCAAATTCACTACTGTGTGAAAAGCCAAGAAGAAAAGGTGTTTATGGTGAATTTATCAACACATTTATTTGTATGTTGCTGACATCCTCAAATACTCTCATGTTGGGAAAGCTAAAACCAGTCTCTTAGGAATAAAAAAGAGCCTAGTGCCAAAAAAAATCAGGGAAAATGGCAGAATCCTCCTTTGGCGGTGCTTACATGCAATGTAAAAGCACCCTGACAGTCTCAATCAGTCACACGCGCTGTTTGTGTGCACGTATTCTCATGCATCGTCATTTTTGTTGCAATTACAATACAAGGTGCTGAGAAGTCTATTTTATGACATACCGTGATGTTAATAAATGTGTTCATGTTAAACTGTAGATGAAGCCCTTGCCTAGACAATGACAACCAGTGAAATCCTTCTTCTCAAGGACTGGAGAATGGGCCTCTCTTGGAATATTCCTGGAAACTCAACTGTGGATGTTCATCTTGCATCATGTGGCTTTGAATCTGAGTATCTATTCAAACGTTTTTGATGAGGCCATATGAACATAGCCAGTCAGAATTTGCCTCGGATTGCTTGAAAGGGACCTTAGGTGTTCGCTTTTAAATGGAAATTAATATACATTCTCTATGACTGTAATACAGAAATTGTTTTTTTCCTGTATGCACTCAGCCGAAGACTGGAGGGAATTTATTATAGTCACCACACAAGTCTAGTACTTTAATATGGTACTGCTTGAAAACCCAATTGCCTGAAATTCTCTGGATAAGTCTATGTCATGCAAGTGGGGAAAAAAAAAAGCCCTTCAACTAATTCCCTCTGCATATGAAAGGAGAGCACATGTGTTCAGGGAGGAAGGGAGAACATGTTGCTGTCACCATTTAAGGATCAAAATAGTAGTAATTAGGGACTGAAAAAGATGCGTTGTTGGTGTGTTATGGTTTTTGGCATGTACCCCCCTGCTTGTGTCACCCCGTGTGTAACCTGGTCCCCCAGGGCTCAGCTGCTGGTGGTTCGGTGGGGCGAAGGCCCAGCCCTGCACGGCCATGGTGGAGCTGGGAGCACGTCAGCCCTGCAAGTGCTGAGCTGGGCCAGCAGGAAGGTAGCCTTGCAGGTGCAGGGGGGATGGCTGAGGAGGGGGGTTGGCAGTAGCTTGGGCAGTTAGAGGGAAAAAGTGTGATGTGGGCAGGTGTCGATGGCAGAGGAGGAATTGGGCTGCGGGCAGGTGGCACTTCAGCCCTTCCCACCAGGCCAACAGCCGCCCGGCTGGTGCGCAGGCTTCTGGTGCGGAGCAGGGAGGTGTTGCGCCCCGCCTGCTCCATGTGTTTTAACTGGCACGTAACTGCTTTATACCAATCATTAACTGTAAATAACTGCTTTCTATCGATAAGTGAGTATGTTCTAGTTGCCTCTTTGTGCAGTGGATAGCGGGCCCCAGCGGAGTGGCCCGGGGAGGGTTCCCTGTGCCTGGGGGGGGGCAAACAGTGGCTGGTGCCTGCAGGGTGCCGGGGGTGAGAGGTGGGGAACGGGACTGCTTGTCCCCGTCGATGAGGGTTTTCTTACGGGAGAAAGGAACAAAATTAGGTTCAGTGTTGTATAATACTTATTCAGATGAAGTAATCTAAAATTAGGCAGGACCCTTTAGCTCGGTAGGAGCCACTGCTCAGATCAGCACTTGTTGCTCGTGGGCAAGCAGCATGAGGAGCAGCTTGCTGTGAGGGGAGGGATGCTCTGTAGTGATCAAGAATAGCGGGGATGGAAATGATGTGAAAAACAACCAGTTCCCCAATTGACATATTGCTAATTATTTATCATCAACCAAATTCTTACTGCAGAATCAGTCAAGGAATTATCCTACCCCCCATCAGCACATTCATTGATTGGTTTAGTGTACAAATGAAAGTGCTTCTATTCATGAGTGTTTGATTTTTTTAAATTAAATATTTGATGTTAATTATAGCCCATACTCTTATGCCTATAACTTTTAAACACTGGTGAAGAGCAGAAATAATACTGGGGAGCTCAAAGAGCAAATGTCAAATAGTGAATCATAAAGTAACTTTCACCTGCAACAAAACAAGCTTTATTAGCTGAGTCAAAATGGACTACCTCCTGGTAAGAGATTATTAGGAAAGGAATGTAACTGTTACATTCATGTCATGAGAAGGCCAGTTTAATCTGAAGAAATACCTAATCATAAAACCAAGAATTTCCACTTACTGGTTTTTCTTCCTTACACATAAGGATGTTATGCTTTTTGCTAAAGAGGCAAAAAATTTGCATGAAAATTTCAATTATTGTCTCTGAATACACATATATCTCTCATTTCAAAAACTGCCATAATGTTTCCTGAGAACTATGATTCACACTGCCTTTCTTCTCAAATTCCCTGTGGTCAGATCATAGTCCCTACGATACTGCGGGCTGCTGCATTTTGGTAAGGATGCACTAACTTAAAATTAAATGGTATTGTCTGTGGTCCACCTCAGCACAAGAGCTGAATCAACATATTTGTGTTTTGGAACGATTATTGTTTTATTTGAAGCAACATCAAAAATGCAGCCTGCTATTCAAAAAGCAAACACTTCTCAGAAACAGTATATTTGAATCAAGCATTTTATACGTACACATGTTTCATACCAGTGTTACAATATAAGTAGTAGAAAATGTTTAATGATGGACAAATGAATGAGGCATAAAAAACTTTAATAATTCTTTTTGTGTAAAATGATTTTTGACCATTTATCTCAATGGATGTTCTGTTCATGTTGATATTAAAAGGAGTATGAATGTATTTGCATAGAATTTTGACTCAGCTAATAAAGCTTGTTTTGTTGCAGGTGAAAGTTACTGAGATTTGCTGTAGCTTTTTTGTACTACTATGTGCCCAAATAACCTGACATCCAGTGTGAGTTCAAATAATTCTGAACATGTGTGACATAATATCTTGCCTATGAATTTGAATTTTTTGTAGCATAGCTGTGCAATGAACATACTCTATGCATATGTCTTTTCAGATATATATCTCTTATCTTGTGTAGAAGTCATTGAAAAGTCCTGCTTTCATTTGCCTGTCTTACAGAGTTTTTTCAGAGGACAATGTTTAAGATTGGTTTGGGCAGGTGGATTGTATTAGTTATGGTATTGGATTTGTGCAAAGGTTATAAAAATCACATTATGAAAACATCACTTCTTCAATCAAGCACATCTGGCCAAACAGATTCTGGGAAATAATTGTTGTAAAAAGCTATGTTTGTATTCAAGCAGGTATTCAATGAAGGTAAAAATGTTAACTGTCTACGATCTACTACCTAAGGACTAACAGAAAATGAAAAAGTTGATGAAGGAGCTAATAATGTGTTAAGTAAAGAGATGATAGATACAGAAATTCCATGAAGTTCCCAGTAAATCAATACAATAATAGCAAAAAGGGGAGGAGGAAAAAGGACAAACACTGTGGAGGAAAAAAATGGATTTTTTTTTTTTTGGATGCAAGCAAGGGTGCATAAGACTACCTCCTGGTAAGAGATTATTAGGAAAGGAATGTAACTGTTACATTCATGTCATGAGAAGGCCAGTTTAATCTGAAGAAATACCTAATCATAAAACCAAGAATTTCCACTTACTGGTTTTTCTTCCTTACACATAAGGATGTTATACTAAGTTTAGGAATCACAATCTGAATTTTACACACAGGCACAGAATGGAAAAAAGGTTTTATCTAAGCCTGTACTGTCCCTGCAAATTCACAAATAGCAAAGAGCCAACTAGATTGCACTTTCCTGTCCATATTGATACACAGTTGTTTCCCACATCGCCTGCTCTATTTAATATCTTCAGTTTGCTTTAGCTGACAATCTCAGATACAACATTATGTCTGCCTGTGTACTATATTCCAGCTCATAAAAAAGTCAAAATTAACTCTCTGTTCTGATAATGCAACACAAAAACTTATTCATTATACTTTGATAGTATTACTACACTTCTAGTTCTAGCTGAATGCTAGGATAATGTCCGGGATATTTAAAGAAAATGGAGTTTGGTATTCCTCCTTTTACTGGAGCTGAGTAAATAGCTTCCCTAGCTCCCCTAACCGCTTTGCTATCAAATATATCAACTTGCTTTCTTGCTTTGGTTACTCTAATGCTCTTTAATCATTGGGCCTTGTAAACTGAGAGTCAGAACCAGGACATTAACCATGTTAATAAAACTGCTTGAAATTTGGGAGAGAGAATCTTCCTACTTTCTTCCCTGCTGAAAAATACTTGGAGCTGCTCAGAACAATCAGAGCTGTCATAATAGTAATAGAATGGTTTTGGCTTGCAGAGATGGAAGTCAAGAGTGGAAGCTAGGAATAGGAGAGGTTTAATCCTGTGGGTGTCTGTGATTAATTACTTTTCTGATAGATTTGGTGATGTTACCCTATAAACAAAAGTAAGTAGTAACTGCCCACAGTTGTCATTACATGTAGTTTTAATGTACTATGCTTGTGCTAGTTTTTCCAGTGAAGATCAGTAGGAAAGTTGCCTCTGAATTTCTTGCAGGTAAAAGTTACTTAGGATGCATTTTGGAAAACTTTTCTTTTTCTCTTTCCCTGAACTAAACAAAATTACAAAATCTTTACAGTACTGAATGGTGATGCCTTTGGAAGTGGTTTTAGAAATTACCAGATGGGATGGGGGGGTCCCCTAAACTGAACTGCATAGCAGTCAAAGCAATCAATGGGTGGACAAGAAAATGACAGTCTAATGCAATAACCTTTGTCACTTGTCAATGGATTGTCAGTTGTCAATTAATTCTTACCTATATGTTTCTGTAGGTGTTTTAGCATAAGTACTAAAGCATAGTGTTTGTATATTTATTTCTTCTGACCCTGAATTTATGCTTTCCACCTACTTTTTATTTTAGAATTACTGTGTTGCTGTTAGGTATGTAACATCTTCATGGAATTTGCATGCTTGAGTCTTAGTTTCTTCTTACTGACTATGTGTGCAAAAGCCCTTCTGCCTTCCATGTTTTTCTTAAGGGCTGTGATAATTGAAAGCTCCCGTCTGTCACGTTCCTTCCTTCCTGCCCCCATGCTGACAAGGGCATTTACATTAGAGAGGCTTCTTGTGGAGAACTGTATGAGTGAATTTTTTTGACTGAGAATACAATTCATGCTACTACAAGAGCTGTTCTGCTGCGGCAAGTTCATAAATAACTTTTATTACAAATTCAACTTTCAGAGAATGTCATTTGCAAACACATCCTTCAGATCCTGCACACCATGTCAGTTCTAATGAGTTAGAAATAAGTTCACTCTGCATTGGAAATACATGATGTTTAGAGGCTCAAACTGGCTCTTTTCTTGCTGCTTCTTTTGTTATAACAAATGTTAATGCCAGAGATTTATGCCAAAGAAGTAAGTAGACAAATCTCACTGTTGCAAAGGAACTACCAGGGAATGTAATGCTTTGGCATATTACTGTTAAATTTCAATATTGTGCATGCACAGAGTGTGGTGCCAGGAGGAAAGGGAGTTGAAACATCTATATGCAAATCTGAGTGCATCTTTTTGGTATGGACTGCACCTCCTTGTTGAATATATCAGAAGCAGTACTTAAGATATTTTAGGCTTTTTTTTTTTTTTAGAATAACAAAACAAAACAACAAAAACCTACTTGCTGTAAAATATAACGTAGATGTGTTATGAATGGCACAACCTACCAATTATGGATTGAGCTACTACTTTTCTCAATTGTCTGGGATAAAGAAGGTGAACTTTAAAAATATCAGAGGAAGCTGTTATGTTCTGTTCTTTCTCTTTCTAATTACCTGCTCAGATCTGCATAGGCACAGGAAAGTTTAATTTTGCAATACTTAAAGAGCTTGCTTGGGATTCAGAAATTTGGGAACTGGATTAAATTCTTGGCTCACTTACATTGTAACCTTGAACATATGCAAGACAGAGACACACACTGCTATCTTTTACTTTGACAACCCGTACTCCCTATGGTCAACTACCTGCTACCATGTGTTTACACAGTAGAGCTCTGAGCTTGATTGTGACCTGGCGTTACCATTGTTAAAATACGTGTGAATGGTTATCGGTGTCTGCTTCTGAGAAGTTACTGCATAAAGGTGCACCACCAAGATATGTTCCTTACAGCCTGGTTAAATACTTATTTCAAGTCTTGATCCAGTTCAGAGTCTGAAGCAACAGAAGGAAATAGGGCTTATGCAAATGAACCAACTTAAAATGCATGTACCCCAGCTGCAGTCATCTAGGTGGCTGCTTTACTGCTTCCTTTTGGGTTGCTAAGCTTCCCCACCCCTGCCCTGCCTTGGCTGTCATGTTTCTTCTATCAGGAACAAAAGTTTATTCCTTTACTTATTGCTGTGTAATGACTTCCTTCGGTTCTCAGCCTCATAGGTCTTCAGATCTTTATAAGGAGCTGACTAGATGATTCATTCCTCTTACTGTGTTTGGAAAGAAAGTACTGGACAGACAGGGATGGTGCCTGACAACTTGCACCCCAGATCACTCAGTGGATCTGCTTTACAGATTTTGCTTTACAAAACAGAAGAGCCAGGGGCTGCTGATGTATTAGGAACCAACAGGGAAACACCTGTGAAATGCCTCAAAGGAATTAGGTCGCGTTCCTCTAAGAAGGTGACATGGTCGCTAGCTGAAGTTCATCTTTACCAATACATGCAGCATGGGTAACAAGCAGGAGGAGCTAGAAGGCACTGTGTAGCTAGAAAGCTGTGATCTCTGAAATGTGGTGGGACGAATCACATGACTGGAGCATTGCAATTGATTGCTACAAACTGTTTAGAAGACATGTCAAAACGTATGGAGCACAGGGAGGTGATCATGAAATGATGAAGTTTTTGATTCTTGGAGAAGTAAGGAGAACTACCACCTTGGACTGCCGGAGGGCATACTTTGGCCTGTTTAGGAGACTGGTTGACAAGAGTCCTTTGGGAGGCAGTGTGAAGGGCAAAGGAGTCCAGGAAGACTTCTTCAAGGAGGAAATCATAAAGACGCAGGAGCAGGCTGTCCCCATGTGCCAAAAGATGAGCCAGCAGGGAAGAAGACCTGCCTGGCTGAACAGAGAGTTTTGGCTGGAACTCAGGGAAAAAAACAGAGTTTATGACCTTTGGAAGAAGGGGCAGGCAACTCAGGAGAACTATAAGGATGTTGTGAGGTGGTTATGCAGGGAGAAAATTGGAAGGGCAAAAGCCCAACTAGAACTTAATCTCACTACTGCCGTAAAAGACAATAAAAAATGTTTCTATAAATACATTAGCAACAAAAGGAGGGCTAAGGTGAATCTCCATCCTTTATTGGGTGTGGTGGGAAACATAGTGACAAAGGATGAGGACAATGCTGAGGTACTTAATGCCTTCATTGCCTCAGTCTTTAATAGTAAGACCAGTTGTTCTCAGGGTACTAAGACCCCAGAGCTGGAAGACAGGGACGGGGAGCAGAATGAAGCCCCCAGAATCCAAGGGGAAATGGTTAGTGACCTGCTACACCACTTAGACACACACAAGTCTGTGGGGCCAGATGGGATCCACCCAAGGGTACTGAGGGAGCTGGCAGAAGTGCTCACCGAGCCACTTTCCACCATTTATCAGCAATCCTGGCTAACCGGGGAGGTCCCAGTTGACTGGAAGTTAGTAAATGTCACACCCATCTACAAGAAGGGCCAGAAGGAGGATCCGGGGAACTACAGGCCTGTCAATCTGATGTCGGTGCTGTGGAGGGTTATGGAGCAGATCATCTTGAGTGTCATCACACGGCATATACAGGACAACCAGGTCATCAGGCCCAGTCAACGTGGGTTTATGAAAGTCAGGTCCTGCTTGACTAACCTGATCTCCTTCTGTGACAAGATGACCCGCTTAGTGGATGAGGGAAAGGCTGTGGATGTTGTCTACCTGGACTTCAGTAAAGCCTTTGACACCATTTCGCACAGCATTCTCCTGGAGAAACTGGCTGCTCATGGCTTGGATGGACGTACTCTTCACTGGGTAAAAAACTTGGTGATTGAAGCTAAAGAGTTGTGGTGAATGGAGTTAAATCCAATTGGCGGCTGGTAACAAGTGGTGTTTCCCAGGACTCAGTATTGGGGCCAGTTCTATTTAATATCTTTATCAACGTTGTGGACGAGGGGATTGAGTGTACCCTCAGTAAGTTTGAGGATGACACCATGTTGGGTGGGAGTGTTGATCTGCTTGAGGGTAGGAAGGTTCTGCAGAGGGACCTGGACAGGCTGGATCAATGGACTGAGGCCAATTGCATGAGATTCAACAAGGGTAAGTGCTGGGTCCTGCAATTCTGTCACAACAACCCCAGGCAACGCTTACAGGCTTGGGGAAGAGTGGCTGGAAAGCTGCCCAGAGGAAAAGGACCTGGGGGTATTGGTTGACAGCCAGCTGAATGTGAGCCAGAAGTGTGCCCAGGTGGCTAAGAAGGCCAACAGCATCCTGGCTTGTATCAGAAATAGTGTGGCCAGCAGGAGTAGAGAAGTGGTTGTGCCCCTGTACTCGGCACTGGTGAGGCTGTACCTTGAATCCTGTGTTCAGTTTTGGACCCCTCACTACTAGAAGGACATTGGGTTGCTGGAGTGTGTCCAAAGAAGGGCAATGAAGCTGGTGAAGGGCCTGGAGAACAAGACTTATGAGGAGTGGTTGAGGGAACTGGGACTGTTTAGCCTGGAGAAAAAGAGGCTCAAGGGAGACCTTATCACTGTCTACAACTACCTGAAAGGAGGTTGTAGTGAGGTGGGTGTCTGTCTTTTGTCCCAAGTAACAAGTGATAGGACAAGAGGAAATGGCCTCAAGTTGCACCAGGGAAGGTTTAGAGTGGATATTAGGAAAAATTTCTTCACTGAAAGGGTTATTAAGCATTGGAGCAGGCTGCCCTGCCCTCCAGGGAAGTGGTTGAGTCACCATCCCTGGAGGTATTTAAAAAACATGTAGATGTGGTGCTTAGGGACATGGTTTAGTGGTGAACTTGGTGGTGTTAGGTTAACGGTTGAACTCAATGATGTTAAGGGTCTTTTCCAACCTAAATGATTCTATGACTCTATGATTCTATAATTCTATGATTAGAGACAGCCAACATGGCTTCACCAAGGGCAAATCCTGCCTGACTACTCTGGTGGCCTTCTATGATGGACCGACCGCATCAGTGGACAAGGGAAGACCCACAGATATTAGCTACCTGGACTTCTGTAATGCCTTTGATATGATCCCCCACAGTATTCTTGCTACTAAATTGGAGAGATATGGCTTTGATGGATGGACTGATAGATGGATAAGGAACTGGCTGGATGGTCGTGTCCAAAGAGTTATAGTTAATGGCTCAATGTCCAAGTGGAAACCAGTAATGATTGGTGTCCCTCAAGGGCCCATACTGGGACCAATATTATTTAATATTTTCATTAATGACATAGTGGGATTGAGTGCACCCTCAGCAAGTTTGCAGATGACACCAAGCTGAGTGGTGCAATTAATTCGTTAGAGGGAAGGGATGCCATCCAGAGGGACCTTGACAGACTTGAGGAGCAGGCCCATGTAAACTTCATGAAATTCAACAAGGCCAAATGCAAGGTCCTGCACCTGTGCTGGGGAAATCCCCAATATCAATACGGACTGGGGGATGAATTCATTGAGATCAGTCCTGCAGAGAAGGACTTGGGGGGTATTGGTGGATGAAAAATTGGACATGAGCCAGAAATATGCACTTGCAGCCTGGAAAGCCACTTGTATCCTGGGCTGCATAGAAAGATGCATGCCCAACAGGTGGAGGGAAGAGATTCTCCCCCTCTACTCTATGCTGGTGAGACCCCATCTGGAGTACTGCATCCAGCTCAGGGGCCCACAGTATAAGACAGACATGGACTTGTTAGAGCGGGTCCAGAGGAGGGCCACAAAATTGATCAGAGGGCTGGAACACCTCTCGTATGAAGAAAGGCTGAGAGAGTTGGGGTTGTTCAGCCTCGAGAAGAGAAGATCCCGGGAGACCTTATTGCAGCCTTTCAATATATAAAGGGGGCTTATAAGAAAGAGGGAGAAAGACTTTTTACCAGGGCCCGTAGTGACAGGACAAAGGGCAACAGTTTTAAACTAAAAGAAGGTAGATTTAGACTGGACGTAAGGAAGAAGTTTTTTATGATAAAGGTGGTGAGCCACTGGAAGAGGTTGCCCGGAGAAGTGGTGGATGCCCCATCCCTCGAAGTGTTCAAAGTCATGGTGGCTGGGGCTTTGAGCAACCTGATCTAGTGAAAGATGTCCCTGCCCATGGCAGGGGGGTTGGACTAGATGATCTTTGAAGGCCCCTTCCAACCCAAACCACTCTATGAATCTGTGAAATGCTCCAGTCCTTGAAAAATCTTTTTTTAATCATTCTGAAATAAGATTTCAAAGGGGGCAGTATAAGAGCTGAGATTCCTCAACCAAACCATGTTTGCTGAGACATACTTAAAAAGCATAATTGTCTAAAACTATGGAATAGTTTATTCAGAAGAAGTTAGTAATATAATTGGCCTCCCAATTCCACATGTTCATGAAAAACACATGGAAAATATATATTTTGTTGTATTTGGAAATATTTAGACTTTGTCAGCTCTGACCTATTTAATTATATTGATACACTTTAGCTTGAAAACTTAGCACATCATAAATTTCTTAGTTAATATTTTTTTATTTGATAACATATACTGCAAAGCATATATTCTGAATGGATCATGAAGGACTGTTAACTGCAGACCAGCCAGAGATCAATAAAGTCAGAGTTGTGTCCAGTAGCAGAAAGAAATAATTTCATTACATTATCTGGGTTTCTCAATTCATTTTATTCTACCTCAATTTTTCTCCAAAGAAGGTGATACTGAAAAAGTGCTTCCTTAATAGTTTCTTAAGTCACTGTTTTGTCTCCAGTGTCATGCATTGAACAAAATACCTATTCTGTAGGGTCTTTGCTATTTTTTTTATAACAGAAAGCCAAAGAAATGAGCACATAAAACTGCCATGCAATTAGACTGCAGATATACAACCTGTAAAATCTGGAAAAGTCAAATAGCTTTATACAGAAGTTTGTTTTCACTTTTTACTCTTTCATTTCAGAGTCTTTATATAGGCTTATCAGAGGTAGCAGAAGAATAATTAACCCTGCTGAATTATAAATAGCAAACCAATAAGAAAAGTATATGTATTATTAAAACTGATTTTCCCCACTGTATTTTACACACCCTTAAATCCATTTCACCTTATAATTATACAATGCATATTGTCTCCTGGCAAATTTATATAATCTCCAGTCTTATATCACGTTATTATAATTTGGACTGAGGAATGGGGGGGGGCTGAAGCTTGGGTTTTCAACATACAGGTCTGGTGCCAGAGCAATATCTTAATAGAGCACTGACATGAAATATTTAATTCCTGTCAATGTTATGAATATTAATAATTTATGCTGAATCAAGATGTAAATGTTCCAATGCTATAAAGAGAGGGAAAGCCAGACATGAAGGTCTCATTCAGCTGTGGGGGAATTTAGGGCTGAGGTAGCCAAAAGAACAGAACCACACCACTCAGTAACCTAAAATCTATTAGTAATTTACAAAGTGAGATGGATCTGCCACATGGATAGTGATTTCTGTTCTACACACAGAGACACACACACCAATACACATGCACAAATGCCTCCAGCACAGTGATAGCAGTGACCAGCACCGTGACCTTGGGGAGAGAGGACACTAGTTCCAGCTGGTTGACGAGTCTGACTCCCAGTTGGTGGGCAGGCCTTTATGCACGGTGGATCAGGCTCAGCCTTCTGCTTGCTGTTGGACATCTGGGTTCCCAAGGGGTTGTTGTTGTTTTCACCAATTATTACTTTCCAACCTAGGCTGTTGGCATAAGTGACCCATGGCCTTCTTGGTCATCCCAAGCAAATTTTCTTGGGTTTTGCCATAACTAAAACCAATTAGCTGTTACTATCACCAAATATGCTATAAGCATGTAAAATTGTTCACTTGCATGTCTTTATTCTTTGCCGTGCATAGTTAAACCATTGAACAAGGGCAGATACAGTGCAGAGCTTTTGGGAAAGCCTTCCCTGTAACAATTGCCTGAATGTTGCTTGTTTTGCCAGCACATACGAGAATCATCAAATTAATTGGACCTGGGCAGATGTAGTCAAGGTTTCACTTATCTGAGCATTGCTTTTGGGTAGGCTTCATCCCATGACACTGTTCCACTGGGTGTATTTTTTTTCTTGACTTAAAAACTCTCCAATCTCCAAATAGAAAGGCCCAGTAACCCTGAAATTTTTTATGAACCTTTCTCATATTTTGATCAGTTGCATGTATAGTCTAAACAGTCATACAGAAATGTAAAGATTTGGATGATGTAAAACCATCTGTAACAACAACGACTGTCTTTCTGTTAGGAAAATGAACAATTTTCTGCATCTAACAACCTGCTCCTAAGAAATTGGTAGAGAGCTTAAAGTTTTTGCCACCAAGCTCTGCTCATCAAAAAAGGTGGGTGGTTTAAGCTGCTAGAACAGAGTTCCTGCTGCTATCTTCCTCAGTCAGAAGAAACTTGGCTAGGAAATTTGAGCTTTTTAGCAGAAACATACTGGTATGCTTTATAGACAGCTGCCCTAGAGTAAAAAATGAAGGTTTTGTAGCTTGAAACCCAGCTAAAGGAGGACACACACCTTTTTAAATGCAACACATCCATTATGTTCTAGTTATCATTGAAAGTGCAACATTTCCCATAAAGAAAAAGACAAGGAAATAACAATGAAGGCTGACACTGTTTATGAAGTAAATATAGCCAAAGCCATTCTTTCCTTTAAGATTGCTTTATAAAGGTACATGAACCCCGCTGCCCCCCTCCCCCTCCAAAAAAGTTAAAATATGTGGAAATTTTCTAGATTTTTATGCTTATAAGTCATTTTATCAATGACAGAAGATGTGCAGAGGAAGAGGTGGTGTGAGCATGATTCCATTTGAGGTGCTGACATGTTGACATCAAAATACAGGTTTTTCTGTGTGGTGAAGACATCTGAACTTCCATTACAGTCCATATAATTCCATTTCAAATAACTTCACTACAGTCAGCTGCCCTCTGTTTCAGAGGGAAGATCACCGTTCTCATTTTTGTCCCCTCCAGTTTCTGTTGTGAGTATATATACAGTCACTATTTTCAGATACTTAAACTGGGTCCACACTGTCCCACTCTGGACTGTCAGTCACTTTTAAAATTGTTGACCACCATATGGGTGTTCATCTTGTTTGTTCAGGGCTTAAAATATCTGGTAGAAAATTGCTGATATATTTGCTTTTGCAATTTCTTCTTTTAAAGAGGAATTCTGGCAAGCTGGCTGAGATGACCTTGGGGAATAATATTCCATAGTACAGTCCTTCTTGTGTGGTCCTTTTACAAGAATCAGCCTGAAGCAGTCTGCTTCTTCTCATTAACTGAAGTAAACACAGGAGCAAGTAAGTGCACAGGGGTACACGTCCACTATGCAGCAAAGCTGAACAAACCTACACACAACTTCTCTGCATAGTTTTGGTAACCCAAACTTATTTTAACCTTCAGTTTTCCTCTTACCACAGGAAAAAAACAGTGTTATCTTAAAATCTGGTTTCTTTTTACCTGAGAGATTTGAATTCATCAAGTTCTCTTATGAAACATGATTTTTTTTAGAATGTTTCTTTAAAGTAACTTCATCTGAAAAGACTGCGGCTTTAAAAGCAAAGAATCAAAGTTTGTTTCGTTTCCAGGAGGAATCAAAGTTTGTTTTCTTTCCATGAGTCCTTTTCTTATAAATATTCCTGGTGTTTACAGTATGAAAAGCATTGCTTCACACTAGGTTTAGTGTGAGAGAGTGTCAGTCTGCATCTGAAAGGTGAAATTCTATTTTGTGTATCCAAAGGTTCAGCTTGGGATCAGCAGTCTGAGTCAATGAGGATGGAGCATGAGGGTGATGCAGACTTGTTTAGGCCATTCCGAGACTGCTCTGGGGTTTGGAAGGAAAAAAAAAATTAAAAAAAACCATGGATGCACAGAAAAAGAGAAAAAAAAGCAGTGGACAGCTGTAAGTCTCCAGTATGAAGAAGGTGCGTATAAAATAAAATACATGTTTTTGTAAAGTGATGAAAGATATGGATTTGATAGAAACTTATTATTTCATTTGTGTTGTTTCTAATTCCTTCTTACTTTTGATGCATGCCTACATGCTTGTGCAATATTAAATATACAGGATATTTTGTGCTAACTCAGTCTTTACTATACTAACTCCACAGAAAAACATTCATTAGTTTCTTGGCTTGTCTGTTTGGTAAATTCTCCAGTTAATTTGATCCATTTAACAGAAATTACAAACAACAGGTCAAATTCAGTTCCATTATTACTAAATGGGAAAACTGTATTCCCACAAAGATGGTGAATTTCTAATTGCACTTTTACGCATATGTTTGATTTTCACTATAGCAAATTACTCTTGCCAGAGCTGTTAGAAAAATCAGAGCAGAAAGCCCTAATTAAAAGGGTAAAACAGAGAACTTCATTGCAGCCATGCTTGATAACAACATAAATATGTGAATGTGTCATGTTTTAAAGCATTGTAAAATGCAACAATGCTGTTTATCATTCCCTTCCAGAATGAGAAATCCAATTTAACTAAATGTAGATCCTATTTTACTGGACTTCACTGGCTTTGATTCTTACTTCAATCACCATATTTTATTTTGCATCCTGTGTCTTTTGAAAATGTTGTCCTTCAAGAGCACCACATTTATTATGGGAAGCATTTACAGAAAATGATAAAATTTTTTAATAAATGAACTGTTTTTAAAACTAGTGAAGTATGACAATTTTCAAAATGATGCTCAGGAAACTACAGATAGAAGGTATGAAAAAATATTCTTTTGGGTTCAGGTGTTGATGAATATGGTATAATCACCTTGATATGCCCGTGGATTGTCTCTAGTACTTGATTGCACAAACTGGCATTAGCTGCCTCAGAACAACAGAATAACACCCTAAGAATAAAACTTTCTTGCAGTGGAGTGTTACAAAGCTTATTAAGTGTCATTGTTGACTATTTCTGTCATCAGGATGGAGCATTTAGGTGACAATGGGGGAGGTTATAGGTACTTTCCCCGTTTAGGCCTAGGGTAAATGTCCTAATAGTGCCCCTATATCCAGAACTTCAAATGCTGTATCTCAAAATGAAGTAAAAACATTTTGAATATTTAAATATATATGATTGTTAGCATATATGTTTGTTGCAATACACTGAACCAAGGAGAGCAAAGACAGAGAGAAAGACACATTTTCTTCTTAGCTGCCAAGCAGATGACAAATACACATGCAGTGCAGAATAGCTTAATGCCTTCCTAAAACACTAGACCTGTTAAGTGGAATAAGTCATCCTGTATGACTGCTGTAAACTAATCTTTTAAATTACTGCATTTTCAAAATAATATGCCCATCATCACATACCAGAACAGCTTCATTACTGACTTAAGTTTGCAGGATACTATTATTAGTGTACAAAGCAGAAGAATCTATATGATAAAAGGCATGCTATCTGTTCCGACCAAAAGATAGGTTGGAATAATTTTGTATTGATAACTGAAGTGTAAGACTTACATTTCTTGCTAAATATAATAATAATTTAGCAAGTCAGTTAGTTAATATTGTATCAAAGCAGTATTAGTCTAATAATTTTAAGATTTAGTATTTAGTGTTAAAAGGTGAATGTAATCTACTTTACTTGGGTCTAATGGTTCACATGAAAATTCCTTTCCTGGCTTTTAGTTCTTGCCCTTGTAAGTGTATTTCAATTCTGTAATGGCCATTCTATGGTGCATTTGTATCTTTTCACTCAAAAGTACTAAAAAAAACCAAGCCCCAAACCTTTTCTGGAATATTTATTTAACTAGTAGAATCATAGAATAGTACTTGAAAGAGACATTATAACATGTAGGAAGATCATTGGTAGCTTTCTAGAAGTATCAAGTATAGAAACAAATTATACTTAGTACACATCTGCTGACAGAAAGAGATGTTTATTTTGCGTTAAACAGGAGAAATGTTACATGACAATATTTATAATAGTACAAATATTTAGCTTCAAATTATTCTATTTAGATACATACACACACACATATATATTTTGTTACCCATGGTCTACATTTTCTCTGGAGAACTAGTCTTCTATGGTTTGCCCAAACTCAATTTTTGACAGTTTCAGTGTTTAATAATACTCCTACTCTTGCTTCCATGGCCACGAAAGAACATCTCTTTTAGCCTAAATACTAAACTGCCTTCCTGTTCTGATGTCACGAATAAAATTAATTTACTTAAGAATAACATCCTCGATAGCACCAGAGCTATAACACCTCAGTTACTGGATGCTTTTTTCCAGGACAGTGGATTCACTAGGTAACAATTAGAGGACAAAAAATATGTTACATGTGGCCATATTTTCAAAGTAACATTTCTACCTTGCAGTTTTCAAGAACTAAATCTAAAAATTGCCCGTTACAATGTCTTAAAAATGCTTTTCTTTCTTGTAAGTAGTATGTACCTATTCCCGATTGTTACAAGAATTTTGCAATGCAATCAGTATTAATATGGACCTGCCTAGTTAGAGTCAATAGAAAGATTCCCAAGGGTCTCAGAGGACTTTAACTCAAGGTTATAGTTACTTTACTTTATATTTCAGCCAAATTGAACAAATATCTCTCCTGATTCTTGGATGTGATGTATCAATTAGGAATTTATTACAGTGCTCTAAGATAATCTTCCTGGGAAAAAAAAAGAAAAAAAAATTCCAAACCCCAAACTATTTCATGTTGTTTCTAAAGAACTGCCAAAAGTTTCATGTAATTTTCCACCTGCTGCCACTTTTCTATCCCTGGATGAGATTTCCCATAGGGGAATTAAAGCATATGGTACCAAGACTGGAGGCTTAGTAATACCTAACAAAGTCTCTTCTTGATAATGAACGGTAATCTGCAAGGCATTTCAGAAGCTTGTATCTGGCATTACAAACACATGCATAAGTGAAATTCTGTTCTGTACAGTAACACTTTAAAATACCTTGCTTGTTTAAACATACCATTGGGAGAAACAATCTGTTTTGCTAATGTCTTAAGCTCTTCAAAAAGAAGCTTCCTGGTTTTAAATTCATGGTGTTTTTTTAATGATACCTCACTGTTGAGAAATGGGGAGTCTGCTCTGGTGTTTTGTTGCAGAGGTTGTTTGGGAAGAGCTGACAGGTAACCTACTTTTCCATTCCCAGAAAGCACTTGAAAAAAAGAGACATACATTTTCATTAGTGCTAAATAGTAATGTTTTCAACACTGATTCTTTTTTTCTTAATAAGCGTAAACTAAAAACTTCCCAAAACACGCAACCCTAGAGTTTAAGACTCTTAGTACTCTGCTGCCTATGAAGAGCCATGGAAAATGGTAAAGGTGCTCAAAGAAAAATCCTAGTATAAATAAAGGTATCACAGTGTGGTCCCAACAGTTTCTGATGGATTTTTCCCTTTATGAATTTATTAAATACTTGCAATTGTGTTTCTGCACTGTTTCCCTGATTGAAGGAGAACTAGAGGGTGTGTTTGTGACTGATTGCAATTCCTGATTGACAGGGAGAACGACAGATTGCTATTAATATCAAGTGAACTATTTTTAAGGAAATATGCCTGACAAATACTGACTGTTCCTATCAAGAGACTCTCTTGTTTATTGCAAGGCTGATTGCTTTAAAACCCACACTGAGAAAAATAAAATCTGATTTTTATACTTGCATTATCTTTTATATAACCTCTTCCAAAAACTTTATTTAATATGTTGGAGTGGGCAACTTGTGATACAGAGATGACAAAAGAGAATGGTATGAGGACAGTATATTCTGACTATAGTGAGAGTATGCTTTAAAGGAAGAGGCACAATGGTTAGAAAATGTAAAAGTCCCCTAGCCTGTGCTGTTTAGAACATAATAAGGATATGGAATTGTACTGTAGGCTCACATGCTTTTCTGTCCAGAAGAGTCTGATTATTTAATTGACGTTACATAGTGGGGCGGGGAAGATAAAAAAAAGGCATTTTCAGAGATGTAAGAGTGAGCTGGAGATTTATATATGTTGCTTGCATGTGCTTATATGCGTTATTCATATATAATTCAAAATATTCAGAGAAACTAGGAGTCTGTCCTCCTTCAGCCCTCTATCCCATACCCCTGCCAGAAAGAAAAGCAAAACCAAGATGGTTCCTAGTTAGGAGATTTACTCAGTCAGCATGAATTTTCAAGCAATGTTAAGTTCATTTGTCTGTTTTTTGAGCAACTGGAGTTTTATTTCTATATTTTATTTCTATAGCTACTAAGCTAAGTACTGTTTGATATATAGCTGAGAAGCTTATGTATTTTACTCTAGAAGTTTTAGTCACTAAACATGATTAGAATCTCAATAAAAGCTCAGAAATGTGTGAGACTATGCAGATTTGGAGGAAGAGCCTGAGTTTTCAGCCCCACAACCAAGACCCACTTTTACTTTGAGCGGGGAAGGAGGGGCTGGGCCAAGGCAACCCTCTGGCACTGGGTCCCACATACCCCAGGGTGCATTGGGGCCACCCCATACTGTCAGCTTTACCTCAGGGTTAGACATCTAGTTGTAGATCAATGGTTTGTGCACAGGATGATCTGGACACCTGTGTGGTTGCAATTACATGTTGAACTCCTGCATGCTGTGTAAGGGTTTGTGACTGAGCAAAGTCATAGCGAGAGCAGCTCTTCCCTGGGTGAGGAAGTGCATTTTCCATAGGGCTGTATGTTTTTTAAACCGGTAAAGGGCAAACAGGGTTAGGAAATTGTACGGAAACATTCTTACTGCATGTGTAAATGCTGAGAAGTTCAAGAAAAACCTCAGGAATCCCCAAATGTGAGGATGGCTTTATCTGACATATAATGACAAAAACAGGAAGACCCACTGCCAAATATCTAGACAGAAAAACAGCCTCATTTAAATATGTCAGTATGTATTTGTGAATATGGGATGTACATGTTCTTGATGAGAATTGTAGATAACAGGTGGCGGTATATCCAGGAATGAGATCAAACCATCTGGATCCCGGTCTGTCTACTGCCAGTGCTTAATTCTGAGAGCCACTTACTGGTTCTGGTAAAGGTCCCCCAGAGGCCCCGTCTTTGGATTAAGGAGTGCTGGACATTGAGTGAAAGTGTATTTGTTTTTGTACTGCTTGCAGGTATAAAAGCTCAGGGGAGACATGTTTCTGTGCCATAACTTCCAGGAAAGGTCTTGCTGGAGCAAAAAAGCATAGGGTGTATAAATCAGATGTGCTTCTTCCTCCTGCTCCTTTTCCCACTGGCTCAGATAATGATGAGAGGAACAATTTTATAACTGCTTAGTTTCGGGTACCTTGAGTACTTCTCAGAAGTTATTATAACAAAATAAAAGGTAATAGTTTGTTAGGAATACATTTAAGAGCTAGAACTCAAGTGACACACATGAATGTCAAGTCCATAATCGGTTAGAAAGATCTTCCTAAAAATTGGTGGTTCATTCTCACCTGTAGGGGCTCCTTGGTGTCAAAAGTTCCCAAAAATGAAATGCTTGTTTAGCAGCCTTTACATCTTCAGCGCAGTTTGGTAACCAGTGTGATTGTTGCAGACTTGAGATTTGTGATGTTAGTTTACTTCTCATCTGTCTAGTGATACAGCCCGTGTTTGTGGGATCCAAATGAACATAGATGTTCAGAAACGTATAGTGTAGATATTCAGTTTTATACAAGCCATCTGTGAAAGATCCAGATGAAAATGGAAATCTAATGCTTTAAGTTACTGATTGCCACTTATCAGGAAAACAAACAAACAACCAAAACACAACCAAAAAACCCACCCCCCAGAAAAAAAAACCAAAAACAAACCAGTAAAGAGGAAAGAAAATAAGTTCTCTTCCTCCAAATGTGGTGTTCTTTCACAGTAGATCGGCTGGTTTTGTTCAAGTCTCCTGAATCTATAAAATTAAAATACAATTCTTGCTTGCTAGTCACTGGGGAATACCATTGTATTTTTTTCTCTGATATTTCTACTCTTTCATTTTCAGTCCTGAAAATGAAACCAAGGTTTTCCTGGTCTAATTTAACCTGGAGCTGATCCTGTTTCTCCCTTGTCTTTTGAAGGTGTGTAGTAGAGGTGAAAATATTTCTATATTTCTGGATTTCTAGAGCAGAACTGTTCAACAAAGTATGTTGATGGCATCCTTTTGTTATATGGCTGAAGATGATTAGATTAATAGTTGAGACTTGATGGGATTGGGGGAAGGGGACAAGGAAGAAGGGGAAATGATAATATGTAAGGGATATTAAATTCATTTGAATGAGTAATACTCACAGTATTATTAATGAAAATAAATAAGAAAATAAGGGAATTTGCCTTTTATGTCATCTACTGGTTTTATAAGAAAACAGATATAGAGTTAAAACTCTGCATTAATTTGATAACACTAGAGGGAAAGATTGATCTAAAAGGCAAAAAAAAAAAAAAAGTAGTGTTATTCTTTCCACAAATTATCACAAAATAACCTATTGCTCTGTGACTGATCATCCATTTGGGAACATTAGCCTGGAGTTTTGTTGTTAAACATAATTGGCTGTCTTTAATCTCTTGCGTTTGGATAACGTGTTTTTATTGATGTAAAATGATCCCTGGGGGATGCTGAGTACCTAAATAATTAGTGCTTATGAAGAAAAGTAGTGAGAATAAACATTTCTATTCAAGTATTGCTGTGCTGCTGGCTCTTGGATATTTTTTTAAGGATGAGATGTAATCCTTTGCTTTTAATCCTATAGCATAGGATTAAATTGCATAAATCCAAACTAAGAAAAGATATGTGGTGGTTTGGTTTTTTAAGTGAAAACTTGTTTGCCCCTGAACATTCTGTGAATATACTGAATAAAACTTTTCTGGGAAGAAGTTAGTTGTTTTTTTTTTTATGGTTCCTGAAATGTAAGGGCAAGGGGTAGGCGTCTTCACAGCTGAGAGGTGAGAGAGAAAGTCCGTTAATTATGAAGTCTGCATCCCACAGATGTGTATATATACACACCATTCACGTTTAGACTGTTTATGCAATGTTTTGCAGGACTATGTGTTTCTGGGTAAATTTTACCATGCATGAATAAATGTTTTAACTTTGGGAATCCTGGAGAGAAATATGCAGTCTTTTTTTAACCAATCAAAGACTTTTACATTTGTTTCCCTTTATTTTATTTTACTGAATGCTGAATAAATGCATAAAGAAGTGATCTTAAAGCTATGGAAACTCATAGTTACTTACTTCTATATAAGTATATGTAGATGCATTTTATAAATGCACATTTAACTTTATATAAATAGAGTTGTTGTAAAAAAGACAAATATGTCCTTTCTCGACTTTGATATATACCTTCTAGTAATACAATATATTGTAAAACAACATAACAGAAAAATTTATTTCTGAATAAATGCATTTCATTAGCAATGAGTAAAATGTATTGAAATGCCCAGTGCCTAATCTATAAATAAAATCTTAAAGGCCTCATCAGAACACTTGTATTTAATAAAAGAAGGTGGAAAAGAGAAGTTTAATTAAACATGTAATGAGATGATTATGAAAAGATCCATTGTAGACTTGTAATTATTAACTCTAGGTCAATCAGGCTCAGAGATCAGAAGCAGAAGTGCTTTTTTTTCTTCTTTTTTTTTTTTTTTTGGTTCAGAGAAGAACTGTCTTATGATAAATACAGGGTAGAGTGTCAATTCCACTCCCAAGACTGCTCTGATATTCTTGGCTGACCTTGGCTGATGCATAGCTTATATGCTCCTGAGATTCATTTCTGAAAAAAGAAACAGAAGATTCTGTTATTCTAATTTCCTGGAGCAATTTGAAACTATATTTCAGCTATGTGATGCATTTGGAGAATTTCAGCTATGAGGACCTATTATAATATTGTTGACCAAAGCTGAAAAGAAGAAATCCAAGTGCGAGTATGACAAAAGACAAATGGCAGGTAAAGGGAAAAAATAAAGGAAATAGTAGAAAGATGAAAGACAAGGAATTACAAATGAAAGAAAGAAAGAGAAAAAAAAAATCTGACATATGGGATAGAAAATAGTATGTCGTTCATTATTTTAATTTGTTCATATTAATTTCTATTTCCCAAGTACACATGAGAGTCAGCTTAAAAAAGTCAGCATTTTGGAACTTTTCTTGAAGCAACTTAGGGACTTTTTTCAAGCTGCTTATGGCCTTGGAAGATCTACCAGGCAGGCCAGAACTGCGATGTTTCCATTTTGAGCTATGGCTGCTAAGCTTGCTGCTGTTGCTGATTCTGAGTTCTCCACGGGGATTTCTCTCCCTACCCTGCTGGAGCCCTTTAACAGCACCTGCTGCCAGGGTCTTTGCCTCAAAGGTGGGATCACTGCAGTGTTAGTGGAAAGCAGTAGAAACAAGTTGAAGGTAGATTTTTTTTTTTCTTTTTTGGTTGATTGGTGTTATTCCTCTCCTTTCCTGCAATTTCTTGATGCAGAAATCTCACTTTGCCTGGCATTACCTTTTTATGTACCACCTGACATGCTGCTCATGGTTAACGTCTCATGTGATCTCTACTTGAACCATCTCCACATTACACGTTACTCTTTTGTAAGATTTTTGGGGAAACAGCAAAACATTAAAATAATATTGAAAGAAATATACTGTTGCTTGAGTATAGACCTCAATGATGCCAGCCAATTTCTTCTCATTAAGGTAGGCCTGCAGAGATTGTCATGTCCTAGTGACAAGAATGACAAAATTTATCTATTATTTCTTTAATACAGAGTTGTTTGCCGCTTCCTGGACTTCATTCATGTGTGAATGAATTTACAGTGCTTTCTGCTGACAAAAACCATTTCAGAAGGCATTGGCACAGGACCAATTCCAATGACCTGTTTGCATTATGAGCTTCTTGGAGACCCGGGAAAGTCAATGGAATATTAGCAAATTGCAGTCTGGATAGAGTTATGGATGAACATAATTGTGTCATGAGCTGTGCTACTCAGAGTGTTGATATGTGACATTTTTTCCTTTATTGGAAATCTGCATCTCAGCTGTTACAACAGAGGGTATAATAAAAGAATGAGTTACGAGTTGATCTAAAAGGAGGTACCTTGTGGATGTGAATGTATTCTTAAGTAGATGAAGCAAAAAAGGAATCTGTTATGTTTGCTAACTGGTACATTGTATTCAGGTTAATTTCTCATTAGTATTAGCGTTTGAACTCAATATAAAAACATCTTAACTGTTCGTGGTGTCATTATTAGAGAAATAAGTCAAATTCCTTTTATTTCTCACTCTTAAAATGCAAGACCAAATTATCTTTGGAAAAAAACAAACATGAAAAATAATTTTATTCTGCAAAAAAGACAGTTTCAAATTACTTGTGGTATGTGGTAATGTTGATGATTCCTCTAAGTGTTTCAGAAAATCATTTTACGGTGGATTTAATAATAACCTTCTAGAAGACGTGTGCAAAGGTAACTCCGCAGTCTCCACAATTCTCACCTTCACTAGAAGCTTCTATGTGGAAGAATCTAGACTTTCCCTTTCCTCCAGCATGACTGTGCCTCTATGTTTCTTCTGACAAAAGCACAGGGCAGAGAAAGCAGCTAGAAACACTTTAAAAAAGGAAAAAATAACCTTTTGATGTCAAACAAAAGTAAGCAGGCAAAATCCAATTTTGTTAGAAATCATATACAAGCAAAATTGAGCTTAACAGTCTTGCTGCTGCCATACATTATACTTGTTTATCAATAATATAATCAGTGAATTTAAAGCTCCCTACCTATAGGGAAGCACTTTGTCATGATAAATTTTGCTTAAATCAAACATTTTATTACAGTCCTGATGTTTGTCTTCCTCCTTGATGGCCCTCCCTTTTGTCTCCCCCTTTGTCTCCCTCGCTATTTCCATCGTGCCAGCCATCTCTCTTGCTGTTAGTCTGAGTAAGCTTCCACTGACATCTGGGGTTTGAAGTCTGAAGAAAAGAAAATGGTGCACAGAAATCTGTGAGAGGTGGCAGATGTTGTGACATTGTCCTTCAGGTGTCTTCAGTGGCTGTTATTGAGCAGTTTCTGTCAGGTCCATCTTGGCTTCACCAGGAAATGTGCCAGAGCACTGAGCTCACCAGCAGGCTCCAGCAGGCATTTGGGAGTGAGGGTCCTGCCTGGCTCTCCTCCTGGCTCACCGTGCTGCTGCTTGGCAGCAGTAGATAGGGGGAAGAAAATCATCAGCACAGATTTTTGTCCTAAGAAATAGCATATCTTCTCAGGCAAGTATGGATGTTTCCTTCCAAGACTTAGTATCCAGATGTTTAGCTTGGAAGGGTGATTGCCCCTCAATGTTTCACACCTCAAAATAGTAATTTGCTTTACCTGTTAAACCTCTTAAAATGAGGTCTACATAAAGATTTCTTGTAAATAAAGAGCATAACAACTTTGCATTGCCTGTGGTAGTTGGATGGCATATTTGACTTGCGGAAA